>CP125976.1:48578088-49080268 GCA_030063025.1 Avena longiglumis | reverse complement strand
GTTCAGTTACGTGTTGCTGTAAATATCACATCCTCGAGTGGTACAACAGAAACATTGCGGGTCCATATTACAAACATTCACACATTATTATTATTACAACACCAGAAGTTCAAGACTTCAAAAGGTTCAACTTACAAACCAAAATATAAAGTGTTTAAGCGGAATTTAAAAGTAGCAACTCCAACTAGGAGTTGAGCTCGGCAGCTTATTCTATAGAGTTCATGCTGCTCGACTCAGATGGTTACTACTAACTAGGATACTTAGTTGGATTAGATTAGCATCGACACCATAGCGGTTCGTAATCACTCCTTCAACACCTCACAGACGGATCGGGTTCCTCGTAGAACACATCTTCTTGACATTGATACATACATTGTACGTCTTGGGATCCTCAGAGTCTAAGCAAGGGATCAAAGGAAAGGATGAGTAGCAGCGTTACCCAACAAGTTCATTATATGCAAAGTGGGAAGTTTGATGCTCTAACTACCACCTCGGATTATAAATCCTTGATGCAACTTTTGTAAATCTATCTGTAAAGATTGATTTTAGTATGAAAATCTATGACCATCAGCCTTCACAGGTTGACCAGAACTTTCATGGAGTTCCTTTCCTGCCGCGTTCGTAGCTCCTTCCCGGAACAGGGAGTAACAAGTTACAATTCTTACACTCTGCAGAGGCGCATTACTTTACCCATGAGAGATCAACTCCTTGTTGCACAACTGGGCGTACTTTCCCGTCCACAATTCCATGATGTGGGGCCCGATGGTTGGTCCAGCAATCAACGCCCCGCGACCTCGCATGCCTCCTTGGTGTACACCATGCCCACATAATGAATTACGGCAATGGTTTGTACAAATCGTTAGATGCCAAAACTATCGTGGGACGATGAGGGTTCCCACCCGTATGTTGCATATCCTCTACGAATTAACAATTAATATGCACGCTACGAGGATAACAGCCACGAACTGCACATCCGGCTTCATGCGAGAGGAAGAAGATACGGCTGACTTCTCTGTCCCATTCCAAATCTCATGGCTAACGCGTAATATACGACGCTAGAATCACTTATGTCAGGGGTTATTAAGTCCCTAATTGATTATCATCATTGCAAATAGAACACTAAGTTCTATTGCTCCATTTTTATCATCACTTAGGATGATATCTATGATTTCTTTATTTGTGGAAATAATATGTTGTTCCTTTATAGAATAAATGATAACACATAATTTGCAAATACGTTAATAAAGACTCTTCAAAGGACATGAGCAAGTGATGAACTTGCCTTGTGATGGCAAGGTAGTGAAGTCTGATGCTTGCACTGGACCTTGAGCTTCTATGTCTACAAAAACATCATTATTTTCCGGTAAGAACAATATTTAAAGAAGCAAAATGATTATGCAAGTAATGTAATGCATTATTTAATTTGATATGCTATCTCCCTATTAGTATAAAAAAGTCTTTTTAATAATAAAGGATTTATAAATATTTCTTTTTTACTATTTATAACATGTATTGAATTATTTTATTTTATTTTCCTTTTATTTGACTCTTATTAATTTAATAATTCTTTTAAGAATTATCACTTATATATTAGAAATTGTTATTAAATATTTGTTTATTATTTTTTAAAGTGATTTTTATCATCTTTCAATAATTTTGTAAAATTCCATAAGGAATATATGAATTAAAAAATTCTTAATAAATTTTAAATGTCTAAAATTTTATATCTTAATTTATTTGGATAGTTTGGATTTTTGTGAATCCAAAAATATTTTATTTATAATTTTTGGACTTTTATTTTATTTTCTAGAATTTAATTAAGTTCAGGGGTATTTTGGTCTTTTCCTATTTATTAAAACAGGCCTTAAAGGTTTTTGGGTTGGTTTAATCTTATTGGGCCCTAGCGGCCCATTAGTCATAATCAAAATAGCCACCCCGAAGGGTCTGGCCCAACTCAGCCCACTCCCTGTTGCCTCTCTCCCTCGAGCTCACTCCCCTCCTCCTCTGCCCCAGACCCCATGGTTGGTGATATAAATCGCCGGCGATTCCATGGTCGTGGGCTCTTATGGTCGCCAGGTGGTGCGGTGGAGGTTGTCGACTACGCCCATATGTTCTATCCAACTGGATTTGAGTATGGGGCTCTCCTGCGATGGATCGATGCCGTTCCGAACCCTAGGGTTTGGGGGTTGGCGTGGATCTTGGTGCTACCGCTGTGCGTCGTGGTGATTCACCTCGCCTCTGGGCATGGTCATGGTAGCTGTCGTGGCGTCGTATGGGTTGCAGCGCCCCCTCTGGGGTGCTCCCCGTGCTGCCACGGTCGTCAACCACCTCTGCTTCCTCTTCTAGTCTCCAGCGAGGACCTTTGGTGAGTTCTTTTCCTCTCCCCTTGTTCTTTCTGTGCTCGTTCATCCTATGCTAGATGTTGGAAGTGACCTCTCTAGTTATTGTCTTGTCCTGATTAAGATGATTTATTTCATTTAGGGTTCTTATCCTGTGGTTGATCATATACTGGATGAATTAGATCATGTGTGGATGATCTGTAAGCATGCTAAATGGTTATTAGCCTGAGGCTTGTTGCTTGAGATGAACTATAATGGTTCTGGTGGCTTATTAGATAATTTTATGCTTGGATTGCATATGATTCATATGGTATAGTTGCTTTGGAACCAATGCTTGGTAAACACTGACTTGATAACTTTCCTTTGTCATTTCTTGGTTTAGGATCATGGTTATGGTGTGATGAAATCAACATCTTAGTGTTGTTGGCTTAGAAATTAATATGTGGTTTGAGATCACAATGATCTAAAATAGTAAAGATAAACATTGGAATGTTTTAATTATGATTCCTGACAGGAAAATGATTAGTAGATTGATTTGTTGAATCTGTGATGATTGGATGTTTATCCTGATTCATGTAGAATTGTTCTTGTGACACCATCTGAAGGGAATATGCCCTGAGAGGCAATAATAAAATGTTTATCATGTGTATTCCATGTATATGATAGATGTTTATTTTGCATGCTATAATTGTATTAATACGGAAAACATTAATACATGTGTGTTTAATAAACAAACAGAAAATTCCTAGTTATGCCTCTCTCAGAAACTAGTCCGTTGATTAACAAGATGATCACGGTTTCCTGATCATAGACATTGGATGTTGTTAATAACGAGATCACAACATTAGTGTAATGGTGTGATGAACATTCATCCGAAGTATAGCATTATGATCAAAGTCATTGAGTTTATATTGCTATAAACAAACTACGAAGTAGTCCTAATCCTTAGACCATGAGATCATGCCAATCACTAGAACCGGAAGAGTTTCTTGTTGACATCAAACGTCACTCTGTAACTGGGTGATTATAAAGATGGATTCAAAGCTACTAAAGTGTTATGTTGAGAATCATGGATCAAGAGTGGAATTTGTTCATCCCGATGACGGATAGATATGCTCTGGGCCCTCTCGGTGATATCACATTGGTTAGCTTACAAGCAAGTGATTTGATCACTAGAATGTTATATCACGGGAACGAGAAAAGAGTGCATGTCGATGCGAGATCAAACTAGGTATGGAGATACCGATGATCGAATCTCGGACATGTAATATATCGTGAAACAAAGGGATTAAGATACAAGCATAAAAGGTTCCGCGATCACAGAAAAGTCATTGTTGAATGTGGGAGTCGATGGATCTCGAGGTCCGCTTTGATTATTGATCGGAGAAGGGTCTCGATCATGTCCGCATTATTCGCGAACCGTAGGGTGACACACTTAAGGGACACTAGCATCGAGTTGGAGCAAATGTTTCATGCCGAAAGAATAAACAAGCGCAGGAATTTATTTCACTAGATACCGAAACAGGTTTTCGGGTGAAATTGCATAAAGTGGTTATACATGTGAAATGGAATTCTAGCAAGGGGTTATTTGTGAATGTTTGTCATTAAAGTAATGGACAAATTCTGAATAAAATAAAAGAGTTTTATTTAATGAGAGTTTGCATTAAATTTGGTGAAAATTTAATGGGAATTTGAGTGGACTTTTGAGTGGAGAAAATTGAAGGGACATTTTGTGAGTGGAGTGTCCACCCACATGAATGAAGGAGGGGAGGGGGCAGCCCCCATGGCCGGCGGCCACCCCCTTGGTGCCCCCTCCTCCTATAAAGCCCCTCCTCTCACTTGTCTCACACCTCCTCGTGAAGGATCTCTCTCCCCTATAGAATTTATCCCCATGGTCTCGGACTAGCGAGATACATGTTCTGGTGGCTATTCGGCAAAAGGGTTGTGCTTCGCTGCATCGCTGGGCGAGGAGGCGGAGGTTGCCCAGTGTCTTGTGCGTGTGCAAGCACGGGTGCCAGCTTTCTTGCTGCTAGGACTTCCTCTCGATCTTGAGATCGGCAAGAGATCGTCTACATCAACCACGAGTTGAACTCGTTAAGCTTTGTCGGTCTTCAAGGGTATGTTCTCTACGTATATACATCCGCCCGTTGTTTGTATCTAGTAGATAGATCTTGGTACATAGTTCCCATCGTAGGAAATTTTTTGTTTTCTATGCTGCGAACCCTACAGTGGTATCAGAGCCAGATCTATGCGTAGATGCTTTACACGGGTAGTACACATATGAGTATGCGGGCGATGATGATCATGTTGTTGCTCCTTTGTTGTAATTTTGGATATTGGTGGCATAGTGGGATGAAGCGGCCCGGACAAACTTTACATGTCCTCGCACATGAGACATGTTCCATGCTTGACATGCAACTAGTTTGCATAAGTGGCTAGCGGGTGTCTGTCTCTCCTACTATAGTCAATATCTATTTTGCAACGAATTGTCAACAATTTGGTTATCCTCGTTGTGGTTCATGTTCGTAGGTAAGAACGGTTCTATCTCGAAAGCCCTAAGCCACGTAAAACTTGCAATGGATAAATTAGGCGTCTAGTTTAGATTGTTCTTTGGGCTAGTGTTATGGTATTGTGATGTTGTAAGTAGAAGTATGAGATGATACTCTTACAACATACATAACGTGTAATCTCCATAGACCTTGGACTTACACATATAGGTACGATAGTGATCATACCACGGTGCACATGATAGAGATCATATGCGGGAACCATATCATTTCACTAATAAACATGTGATGTTTGATAGCATCTTATATTGCTTGTTTAGAGCTTTGTTAGCATAATAAGATGATCTCTCATTTAAATATCAAGATAAGAATGTGTTCTTCCTTTAGTATGCACCGATTATGTTTTCGCTCCAAGACATCACGTGATGATCGGGTGTTCTTGGATCCACGACCATATTTCGGTGTAAAAGCAGTTACACGCGAATACTAAGGTTCTAACTTGGCGAGCCTAGCATGTATGAGACATGGCCTCGGAACACGGACCGAAAGGTTAAGCATGAGTCATATAGTTGATATGATGCCCATTTGATGCTCGCCTTTGAAGCTACATCGACTCACGTGATGATCGGACTTGGTGTAGTGGATTTGGTTCATGTAATCACCAAAAAGGCATGAGGGATGTCGTTTTTGAGTGGGAGTTCATTCATAATATGGATTAGTTGAACTCAATCTATCATACACTTAGTCTAAACTTTATAAATTCTGTTGTAGATGGCACCACCTACTTTTAATTTCAATGTGTTCATGGAGAAAGAGAAACTAGCAACGGTAGCAACTTTCTAGAATGGGCCATGAATTTGAGGATTCTCCTCTCTGCACAAAAGCAATATGTGCTAGAAGCCGTTAGTCCCCCCCTTTGATGATGCCTGACGAGGAGAAGAATGTCTATCGGACTCGTCGGAGGACCACAACTTAGTTCATTGAGGCATATTGTATGGGCTAGGCGAACTTGGCGTTTGAAAATGGCAATGCTTTTGATACAATGGGTGAGTTGAAAATGATTTTCGATACACATGCTTTGTGAGAGCTACAACGCTTGAGAAAAATTCTTTAGCTACATGATGGAAGAGCACAACTCGTTAGTGAGCATGTACTCAAGATGTCGGTTACGCCGATAAGCTTGTGTCCTTGGGAATATCGATTCCCATTGACTTAGGCATCCATCGTGTTGCGGTCTACGCCACCTAGCTATAAGAGCTTCGTGATGAACTATAATATGCAAGGCATGAAGAAGTCTCCCGAGCTTCTACCAATGCTTAAAAGCTGCGAAGTGGAAATAAAAAGGAACATCAAGTGTTGATGATCAATAGGAACACTGGTTTCAAGAAAGACAAGAAGCGAAGGTAAGTAAGGCGGCAAGCACATTGTGCTGAAAAGAAACCGAGTTGTACCTAAGTATAATACCGAGTTCTACTATTGTAAGGGGATCGCCCTTTGGGCATCGCCCCAAGTATTTGGCGGACAAGAAAGCTGCAAGGCAAACAAAGGTATATATGATATACATGTTATTGATGTGTACTTGACTAGTGCTCGATAGCACCTAGGTATTTGATCGGTTCGGTTGCTAATATTTGTAACTCGAATCGGGGCTGCGGAACAAGCGACCGCTAGCAAGGGTGAGGTCAAGATGTGTCGGCAATGGATCAAGCGTTGATGTGATCGCCGTCGAACTGCCTCTCCACTTCCGTCGGGATTAGTTATAAACTTGAATAATTGTTATCGGTGCACTTGAGCATGAACATTGTATCTGGATCGTGTTTGATGCGAAGTGGTTATTCATTTAAATCCGAGAACAATGGTTGTTCCATTTATATGAATGAAATCTTTTATGGTCATGCACCGATGATGAATGGTTTATTTCTTTTGGATCTCGATAATAACGTTACACATATTCATAATGTTGATGCTAAAAGGATTAAACTAAATGATGATATATCCGCATATATGTGGCACTGCCGTCTAGGTCATATTGGCGTTAAACACATGAAGAATCTCCATTCGGATGGACTTTTTGAATCACTTGATTATGAATCATTTGATACATGTGAGCCATGTCTTATGGGCAAGATGACTAGAACGCCGTTTTCCGGTTCAATGGAACGGGCGACAGATTTATTGGAAATCATACATTCTGATGTATGTGGTCCAATGAGTGTGTCGACGCGAGGTGGATATCGTTATTTTGTTACTTTCACGGATGATTTGAGTAGATATGGTTATATCTACTTGATGAAACACAAGTCTGAAACCTTTGAAAAGTTCAAGGAATTTCAGAATGAAGTGGAAAATCATCGTAATAGAAAGATCAAATTTCTACGGTCAGACCGTGGAGGTGAGTATCTAAGTTACGAGTTTAGCACTCACATGAAAGAGTGTGGAATTGTTTCACAACTCACACTGCTAGGAACACCACAAATAAATGGTGTGTGAACATCGTAATCGTACTTTATTAGATATGGTTCGATCTATGATGTCTCTGACGGACTTGCCGTTGTCATTTTGGGGCTATGCACTAGAAACTGCTGCATTCACTTTAAATAGGGCACCATCTAAATCCGTTGAAAAGACACCGTATGAATTGTGGTTTGGAAACAAACCTAAGCTTTCATTTCTTAAAGTTTGGGGATGCGATGTTTATGTGAAGAAACTTTAGCCGGATAAACTCGAACCCAAAGCGGAAAAATGCATCTTCATAGGATACCCTAAGGAAACTATTGGGTATTCCTTCTATCACAGATCCGAGGGCAAGGTTTTTGTTGCCAAGAATGGATCCTTTCTAGAGAAAGAGTTTCTCGCGAAAGGTGTGAGTAGTCGGAAGGTAGAACTCGAAGAGGTTATTGAACCTTCTCTTCAAAGTATGGCGAGTAGCGCAGTCAGGGAAGTTGTTCCGAGTTGGCTCCACCATTGAAGAGGAAACTAATGATAATGATCATGAAACTCCGAAAGAGAGTACTACCAAACCTCGCGGTCAAGCGGACGCGTCAGCTCCGATTTGTCACGGAAATCTGTCATGAATTTCATGGTTGATGAAAATGATGACCTGCGACGTATGAAGAAGCGATGATGAGCCCGAATTCCAATAAATGGTTAGAAGCCATGAACCGATATGGAATCCATGTATGAAAATCAAGTTTGGAACTTGGTGGACTTACCTCACGGTAAAGGCCGTGGAGAACAAATGGATTTTCAAAAGGAAAACGTTGATGGTAATGTAACCATCTATAAAGCTCGACTTGTCGCAAAGGGGTTTCGACAAATTCAAGGAGTTGACTATGAGACATTCTCTCCCGTAGCGATGCTAAAGTCAGTTAGGATTATGTTAGCAATTGCTGCATATTTCGATTATGAGATATGGCAGATGGATGTCAAAACCGCGTTTCTCAATGGTAATATTGAAGAAGAGTTGTATATGATACAACCAAAGGGTTTTGTCGATCCTAAGGATGCTAACAAGGTGTGGAAGCTTCAGCGATCCATCTATGGATTGAAGCAAGCATCACGAAGTTGGAATCTCCGCTTTGATGAGGTGATCAAAGAGTTTGGATTTGTCCAAACTTATGGAGAAGCTTGTATTTAAAAGAAAGTGAGTTGGAGCAATGTGGCATTTCTGATATTATATGTGGATGACATATTATTGATCGGAAATGATATAGATCTTTTAAATGGTGTTAAAAGTTATCTAAACAACAAATTTTCAATGAAGGACCTATGTGAAGCGTCATACATATTAGGCATAAAGATCTATAGAGATAGATCTAGGCGCCTAATAGGGCTATCGCAAAGTACATACCTTGATAATATTTTAAAGAAGTTTAAAATGGAAAATAGTAAGAAGGGGTTCTTACCTATGACACAAGGCATGACATTGAGTAAGACTCAAAGTCCGGCTTCGGCGGAAGAAAGAGAGATAATGGACAAGGTCCCCTATGCTTCAGCCATATGCTCTATAATGTACGCCATTCTATGTAAAAGACCGGATGTGGCACATGCTATTAGTTTGACTAGTAGGTACCAATCGGATCCGAGTTCGAACATCGAAAGGTCAAGAATATCCTTAAGTACTTGCGAAGAACTACGGATATGTTTCTTGTATACGGAGGTGAAGAAGAGCTCGTCGCTAAGTGTTATGTCGACGCTAGCTTTGACACCGATCCGGATGACTCTAAGTCTCAATCTGGATACGTATTTATCATGAATGGCGGAGCGGTTAGTTGGAGGAGCTCCAAACAACCGTGGTGGCGGGATCAACAACGGAGGCGAATATGTTCTTTGCTTGAAGCGGCTCAGAAGCGATTTGGATGAAGGAGTTCATATCCGAACTAGGTGTGGTAAACGTTGGACCCAATGGTGATCTATTGTGACAACAATGGTGCCATTGCCAATGCCAAAGATCCAAGGTCTCACAAGCATTCCAAGCATATTAAGCGTCGGTTTCACTCCATCATGAGCATGTCAAGGATGGAGATATAAAGATTGTAAAATACATACGGATCTCAATGTAGCGGATCCGTTGACTAAAACTCTCCTAGATCAAAACATGATCTACACGAGAACTCCATGGGTGTTAGATACATCACAATGTAACTAGATTATTCTCTCTAGTGCAAGTGGGAGGCTGAAGGAATATGCCCGAGAGGCAATAATAAAATGTTTATTATGTGTATTCCAAGTATATGATAGATGTTTATTTTGCATGCTATAATTGTATTAATACGGAAACGTTAATACATGTGTGTTTAATAAACAAACAGAAAGTTCCTAGTTATGCCTCTCTCATAAACTAGTTCGTTGATTAACAATATGATCACGGTTTCCTGATCATAGACATTGGATGTTGTTAATAACGAGATCACAACATTAGTGTAATGGTGTGATGAACATTCATCCGAAGTATAGCATTATGATCAAAGTCATTGAGTTTATATTGCTATAAACAAACTATGAAGTAGTCCTAATCCTTAGACCATGAGATCATGCCAATCACTAACACCGGAAGAGTTTCTTGTTGACATCAAACGTCACTCCGTGGCGGGTGATTATAAAGATGGCTTCAAGCTACTAAATTGTTATGTTGAGAATCATGGATCAAGAGTGGAATTTGTTCATCCGATGACGGATAGATATGCTCTGGGCCTCTCGGTGATATCACATTGGTTAGCTTGCAAGCAAGTGATTTGATCACTAGAATGTTATATCACGGAGCGAAAAGAGTGCATGTCGATAGAGATCAAACTAGGTATGGATATACCGATGATCGAATCTCGGACATGTAATATATCGTAAAACAAAGGGATTAAGATACAAGCGTAAAAGGTTTCGACGATCACAGGAAAAGTCATCGTTGAATGTGTGGGAGTCAGTATGGATCTCCAGGTCCCGCTACTGATTATTGATCGGAGAAGGGTCTCGATCATGTCCGCATTATTCGTGAACCGTAGGGTGACACACTTAAGGACAACGGCATCCGGTTGGAGCAAATGTTTCATGCGAAAAAGAATAAACAAAGCGCAGAATTTATTTCACTAGATAAAAGCAGGTTTTGGTGAAATTGCATAAAGTGGTTATGCATGTGAAATGGAATTCTAGCAAGGGGTTATTTGTGAATGTTTGTCATTAAAGTAATTGACAAAATTCTGAATAAAATAAAAGAGTTTTATTTAATGAGAGTTTGCATTAAATTTGGTGGAAATTTAATGGGAATTTGAGTGGACTTTTGAGTGGAGAAAATTGAAGGGACATTTTGTGAGTGGAGTGTCCACCCACATGAATGAAGGAGGGGAGAGGCAGCCCCCATGGCCGGCGGCCACCCCCTTGGGTGCCCCCCTCCTCCTATAAAAGGAGCCCCTCCTCTCACTTGTCTCTCACACCTCCTCGTGAAGGATCTCTCTCCCCCTCTAGAATTTATCCCCCATGGTCTCGGACTAGCGAGATACATGTTCCCGGTGGCTATTCGGCAAGAAAGGGTTGTGCTTCCGCTGCATCGCTGGAGCGAGGAGGCGGAGGTTGCCCGGTGTATTGTACGTGTGTGCGAGCACGGATGCGCTGCTGCTTTGCGGCGCTAGGACTTCCTCTCGATCTTGAGATCGGCAAGAGATCGTCTACATAAACCACGAGTTGAACTCGTTAAGCTTTGTCGGTCTTCAAGGGTATGTTCTCTACGGATATACATCCGCCCGTGTTTGTATCTAGTAGATAGATCTTGGTACATAGTTCCCATCGTAGGAAATTTTTTGTTTTCTATGCTGCGAACCCTACACCATCTTGGTATGGCACACAAGATTGATTCTTATTCATTGATTGGGTTGGTTTAAGCTTAAGACAAGCTTGGATTTATAAGATAAATAGGAATGTTCTTCTCTGAAATCCCTAAGACCAAGGATGTTGGTCTGAGGCTTAGGGGTTTAGGCCTTATCTAATTGATTCATATAGATAGTCCTGGTAGTGGTACCAGCTATTGTTCTTGAATCAAAGCTTGGAAAAAATGATAGTAGGCTTGATCATTATATGGATCCAAAGGATTAGCTTCTAAGGTGCTACCCTTATCTTAGGGATGTGCCTAGAAATCAGATCTTAGCTATATTTGTGCTTGAATTGAAATATATAGCTTGACAACCAAATCAATGATGTTGTTCCGAGCTCTGGTTGGATCCTTGTACCTTGCTGTTTGTTTTTAGAGTTTAAAATCTCTATGATGGATTCACCCCACTTGGGTGCTTTCTGAGAGGTTGTTTTATAAAACAACACATGCTTCTGTCTAGATATTATGATTATATCATGTGAGGGTTTTATGATGCTCACCACAAAATCTAATGATTATGGAGTAAGGTTGATGATGTTGATCTTGTTTTGCTGAGCTCCTGAGCTTGACCTTGAGCTAGCCTGCTCCTCCTAGCTCCTGTACTTGATCTTGATGTCCACCTGATCATTCCCCCTCCTTATGTTACCATCCTGGTGATGAGATCTAGGGCTTTGGTTGGTTTGGTTACTAGCTGTTGTGCTTGGTTTAGCTGCTGTCTAAGATGGCTGTTCTTGTGTGTGTGTGTGTGTGTGTGTGTGTGTGTGTGTGTGTGTGTGTGCAGTGTAGAGATGCACTAGTGCCTCTCCACGGCTGTGTTGATGCTTTTGTGTGTTTGAGATGGGTTGTGGAGCTGACAACACACCACATGCATTTTGGTGTGTGTCCTGCCTCTGTGCTTGCGGTGCACTTGTGGATATGCTTTGAACTTGAGAGTTACTTTGATCTGATTACTTTTACCTGGCTAGTGAAATTTGCCCCTCCTTGCTGTCAATTTGACTTCTTGGCTTAAAATTTATGAAAGATGGATTCTTTCATATTGGTGAAACTTGCCCCTTTTTATAAATTTCTCAATGATGAAACTTGTTCAGTGCACCTCACTGACATGTCTGAGAGTAAAACTATTCTAACACTAACCTTTATTATTATTTTATTAGTGTTTGTTTTGCAGGTACAGATTTGAAGATGAAGATTTTAGTTTAGTTTTCCTTTCTAGGATAGTGAATGTAATCTTCTTTATTCTTTTGTAATTTTCATTTTATTATTTTGCAATCTTCATTTTATTCTTTTGTAATAAAGATTATATTATTATCAATAACGAATAATATTCTTTATTTATTTGCTATTGTGAAGTGTGTGGATATTTTTAATAAGTTACATTTTTGTAACTTATTTATTAAATGAAAATATGGAATAAGTTTTCATATTCTGAATTGTTTTCTTTAGATAAAATTTGAGTTATAATAATTAACTCTTAATTAAATCAAGATTCAAACCTTATTCCTTATTCATTTGAATTATAATTCAAACACTCAAATTTAAAATTCAAATTCATTTTCCAAAACACATAATTCTTCAAAGATCACATCGAAGTCTATAGCAATCATCCTTTAAGACTAAACCTAATCTCAAAGTATGAAAGAAACCTTGATCACTTTAGGTTTTTTATTTGGCGAAAATTTTACCCACATTTTCACAGATGAATGCATGCAACATTCAAAATTCCTAAATCTACCCTTCGTTAGCTCCTAAATGCTGGGATGTTACAATATGCATGCACAAGGCTTCCAAGAACCAAAAAAGGAGATACAATTTGAACAAAACACCAAGTAGACCGAGATGTCACACACAAGAGTGTGGCACGACAAAAGGTGTCCAAATTGTATCAAAAAACCAATTCAAAACATGAAAGATCACAAGTTCAACAAATGAACTAGACAAAGTCCAAAGAGCAAAAGATTGACACGAACACAAATGCTCAAGGGTTTATCTCATTCTAAAAGGTCAACACATGAAACAAGGAATGAGATAAAACCAACTCCCAAAAAGAGAAAGGTTCCAACAAAGAAACCAAACTCTCCACACTTTTTATGATGGCACAAAATACCAAAACAAAGAGATCGAACTTCCAGACACATAAAACATGATATGGAACAAAACAAGAAGCATAAATATGAGTGTTCTAAATAATATAGGAGAGCTCCCCCATAGACAGTGCATTATGTAGGATTTTTCTTTTGAATGCAAAATGCACATAAATGGGATCATCACTAGTACCTACATTTAAATAAAACACAAAAAGGATATCAATAAAATAAGAGGATCCACAAGAGGCAAGGAAATCTTGGGAGACAACACAAAACATTTTATTGGCAAGAGATAGTACAACATTAAGCAAAGGCCAAAGTGAATATGATCAATAAATTCTACCATAGGATGGGATGAGGAGTTAACCATGGTGCATGAGGAATAAATGTGCCCCTTCTCATGGCATATGTAGCAAGTTCTTCTCTTGCCATATTTCTTCTTAGGTGAAGCCACAACTCGAGGAAGAGCTCGAGTAGTCCTTTTAGGAAGAGGCCCATCTCTAACTTGAGGTAGAGCTTGAGGTCGCTTCCCTTGTTGCTTCACACTAAGAGGATTCTTATTTAATGGGCAAGATCTAACATGATGTCCTTCTTCCTTGCACTTGAAGCAAACAATGTTGGCCGGATTCTTGACTTGATCTTAGACATTCTTCTTGTTGTCCTTGTGCTTCAACTTGATAGTGGACTTGTTCTTAACATTAGAGTTGAATCCAAGCCCACTCTTGTCACTGGGGTATTTTTGCACGCTCAAGATGTGGTTGAGTGTGGCCTTCCCTTTATAACCCTTTTCAAGTCATTCTTCAAAGAAGTGACTTGAGCCTTGAGCTCTTTGATTTACTCTACATGGTTAGTGTCAACAACAATACTAGAGGAAGTAGATGCTACATTGTTAGAGCAACAAGGCACGGAAAGTAATTCATCACAGGATGTAGCAATGGCATTAGTGGATGAATTACAAGGACTAGCACATGGCAATATGAAACTTGGAGTAGAAGTAGTGTTAATGTCCACATGAGGCCCACTAGATGTTACCTTTGACACAATGGCCTCATGAGCTAACTTTAGCCTACCATGGGAGACTAGAAAATCCTCATGCGATCTTGGGAGCTTAACATGACTTTCTTCTAATTTCCCATAGTTGCTAGTTAGCAAAGCAAGTTGAGCCTTTAGCTCAACATTTTCCTTCAAAATAGATGCTTCACAAGAAATAAAGTTAGTGGCACAAGCATCATAATTAATTGCAAGAGGTGAGGCAAACTTCGAAAGCTATTTTGAGTAAGAGGCTTTAAGTTACTCATGTGACTCGGTGAGTTTGAGGAGCTCACCCTTGATGACCCTAGAGCCATTTTCGAGGTGCTCAAATCCTCAAGGAGTTTAGCATAAGCAACTTGAATCTCATCATTTTTACTTTTGAGATCACTTGCCACCTCAAGATCTCTATCATGAGATTCCTTCACTCTAGACAGCTCTAGAGCAAAGGTCTCCTCAAGAGATTCCTTAGTGGTCTGTTCCTCTTCAAGAGCTTTATTTAGGTTTGAAATTATATTAGCATACTCACGATCAAGACTACCCATTTTATCAAAGTTGTTATCATGCACCACAATTTTTGTTTCTAACTTATCAATATGTTCTTTGCTCTTAATAGCAAAGTCCAAGATTTCAACGAAGTTAGAGCATGCAATATTATTCTTAACAAGGGCACGGTAAACAATCTCACCCTTTTCATATAAATCATCAATATCAAGCTCTTCTTCCACATTATCCACATCCTCCTCATCACAAGAGGTATTGGGTTCCAAAGTAGGAGTTACCTTTGAATCCCTAGCCATAAGGCATAGGTGGGTACTAGAAGAAGGTGAAGATGAGATTGCATTTATAGCACCATTCAAAACCTTGTCTTGGCCCATAGAATCTTCGGTTTCCTCTACATGGTTAGCAACATAAGCACTAGAGGAAATAGAAGCATTTTTATCATGGCAACAAGACAACACAAGCATATCATCATGAGATTTATTCAAGCCATTTCTACATGATATGTAAGGACTGTCAACACAAGCATGTAAGGAGTTAGTAGTGCTAGAAGTGTTAAAGTCCAAAGATAGATCACTGCAACTAGATAGATATGAGGGATTACAAATAGTAAGGACACTATCCATATTGCAATTTATATCACCACTCACCATATCATTACCTTGTGAAAAAGCACATGTTGGTGAAGTGGTAGAGGATGAGAACTCATCTCGACCAGAAGTGGAAGCAACATAATCATACTCAACAATATTGGACACAACATATTTACCTTGAAGTTTTGTCCATAACTCATGAGCGCTCCAAAAAGGAATGATTGAAGATGTAACTACATACCTCAAACATTAACAAGCACATTAGAATCTTGAGCATCGAGATATAAGTTTTTCTCATCCTCACAAGATAAATTTTCGAAATCCATGGGAGGAAAAACCTATATCTACAATACGCTCCAAATTTGGGTCCATGTCCAGAAAATGAATAAGCATACGAGTTTTCCATAAATCATAATTTGTGCCATCGAATATGAACATTTCATTGTGCACTAATCCCCTAGCTGACATCTTTACTCTCAAGGCTGTGAAACAAAAAATGAGAGACCGGGCTCTGATACCAATTGAAAGGATACAAATGCCGCCTAGAGGGGGTGAATATGAAGTTTAAAACTTTTCCGAGAGTGGCTGAACAAAGGTGGAATTAAACTAGCGTTTACTTTGGCAAGCACAACATCTAGAACAACTAGGGTTCACCTATGTGCACCAACAACTTATGCTAAGCAAGAAAAGCAACTATGTGATAGCAAGATATATATACTTCAAGCACGAAGGATATCACAAAGTAAGGTGCATAAGTAAGAGCTCGGGTATAGAGATAACCGAGGCACGCGTTGACGACGACGTTTTACTGAGTTCCTCCCGACATGGAGTACGTCTTGTTTGGAGAGGGGGTGATATCAAACCACCAACGCCACAAAAGGTCTCCCTTGTTCTCTGGTGAATCTCACCCCAACGGGATCGATCCACACTTCCACTATCGGTGCACTTGTCGGTGGCAATCCGGAACCTCTCACAAGGTTGGGGCACTTCTCCACAACTCAATTGGAGGCTACCAACAAAAAAGCTTGGGGAAAAATCCACAACTTAATTGGAGGCTCCAATTAATTCACAAACCTGCAACATAACCAAACCGTCTAGGGTTCCAAGAACCCAAGAGTAAAAAGCTTCTCAACTTTCACCCAATCGAATCCTCACCAAGAACTCAAACTGATGCACCAAATGCAATGGCAAGAACACAAGAAGTGCTCAAATCCTTCTCTCCCAAATTCCACCAAAACTACACAAGCTTATGGGGGAATTAGAGATGAAGAACAGTGGAGGAAATCCACAAAAGACTCCAAGATCTAGATCCCAATATGTTCCCCTCACTTAGAGGAGAGATTGATTAGTGGGGTTGTACATCTAGATCTCCTCTTTAAAATCCCTCAAGAATATGCAATAATCATAGGAGGGATTGAGGGTAAGAAAGCTCAAGGAGGTCAACAATGGAGGGGAAAACTTGCAAGAATGGTTAGGTATCCATTGGGAAAGAAGGGCCCCTTATATAGGTCCTCCAAAATCCAACCGTTGGAGATCTACAGCGTACGGGCCGGACATTACGGACAGTATCCGGGTAGATTCCGATATGGGACATAGTATGGCAACCATACAACTGAAACTAGAGATTTGTGCGCGACACAGGAGTGTTCGGTGATTTCATCCTGGACATTCCGCCCAAGGCAAAACTGACAGAAATAACAAAACTAAAACGACCATAATTTTTGCATCCGGACTCCGACTTTGATGTTCTTGGGCTCGTTTCGAATATAGTAACAATCTCTACAAGATCATGCATAGAACCATCATAGGCCAGCAATGTAGGATAGAACCAAATGATTAAAGGTTTAACCTATCTAGAAAAGACAAACCGGTAAAACCTCCAATATTGAAAACGCAATAGAGAATGCATATGAAATCCGTTTTCGATGAATTTGAGCTTGTCATGGATATTAACACAAGCTCTAGATACTATCATGGATAATAACCAAGAAATATGATCCCAAGTATGCAAAGGTTTGAGCTCTCACCGAGGGATACGATCAAGTTACTCACTCGAGAGACCCTCTTGATAGTACGGTTACCTATCCTATAAACTGGTCTCCCCAACTAACACCATGAGACCGGTAAGAAAGAAACTCTATCAAGAACATACCTTTGCCTTGAGCATATTCCATTTGAGCTTGACGATAACGATTTTGTCCACCTCAAGATGGAACACCTTTTTTGATTGTGCTAGCTTGTTGAAGTCTTGCAAATTGCTCCCCCATACTCACTATGGGAGAGCCTCTCTTTTAGGCACACTATGGGATAGCCTCTCTTTTAGGAATATGTTTACATATCCATGATCACCATAATTATGGCAAGCCCCAAGCATATGATCTTCTAGACATGGCACATCTTTATCTTGCACCACATTTCTTCTAACTCCATTTGGATGAAGTCTTAAAGATACACATGAGGAACTCTATCTTATTCTTCAAGACAACCTTAATCTTCTTTTATTTATTCTTCTCCTTCATTTCTTATTTCTTTATTATGTTGGTGTCTTGAAGGTACACAAGAGGTATCACTCCATATATTCTTCAAAACACGCTTGCTCTAGGCTCAACTCTCACATGACCAATCTTTGGATCACTCCTTGAACACCTTGGTCATCACTTGATCTTCTTCACTTTCTTCTTCTCCCAATCTTGAAGCCAACATATGGTTAAAGCATTGCCTATGGACAATTCCTACAATAACAACTTGATACAAGCATTAGTCCATAGAGTTTATCATTAATTACCAAAACCACACATGGGGGTCCACATGCTCTTTCGTAACCTTCTCCTATGGCAGTACGGATAAAAAAGTCTTCAGTTCTACGGCAAAAACTTTACTCATACCACTAATCCTACCTATAGCACATGCAATTCCTCACAAAACAACATGCTTAGGTCCAAATCTAGAACACCAGCTCACAACTTATAACTATGAGCTCGAACATGGCAACAGATCTGAGATGCGAGAGCTAGGGTTATATGTTTCTTACCATGATCTTGACCTCACCTGACGATGATGACATGTCCGACATAGCCGAGGAGGAAGACATGATGGAGATGAGCTAGACCCATCGGAGTAGGAGGCGCCGCTTACCTGCTCGTCGGTGAGGAATAGGATTTGGAGGGAGAGCTCGAAATTGGGGGAAATGGAGGCAGGGATTTTGGAGCTGGTGGAGGGGCGGTGTAAATAGGCGCGCGAATCGGCGGGCGATAACCCAATTTATCCCGTCGGATTTCGCGAGCTCCCGCCATCCCGACCTTCCACGAGTACGTGTATCTTCTTCCCCCGTGAGCGCGAGAAGAAGTTGGTTCCGTGGAAACGCCCGATTTCAGCGTTCCTCCAAGGCCTGGCTGAGGGGACGTAACATCCCAGCATTAGAGCTTAGAGATAAGCTGAACACATATGTGTGCATTGCATTCATGCATAGAAAGTCCGATTAATTTTCGCGCTTTTGAACAAAACTTGTCAAAGTGATTGAAGATTCTCTCCACTTGATGGAATTTAAGTAGATCATCAAGTTGACTGCGATAAGTTTCAATATGACCTTTGCTAAAACCTTATTTTGGGTAGACATGATTTGATCTAAGGGTAGATAAAATGCAAGGAAACTAAACCATTACACCTTGATTAATGATTATAATTTGATCCTTAAGTAATCACATCCTAGTATTCATCACAACAACCCATGAATACCAAATTAAGAATATAACCCCAAATAATAGGAGTATAATAGCTAACTCTTTATCCATTTTATCCTTTTTTTTATACCATGTGGATCATGGTAATACTTAACCCTAACTCTTTAGTTGTATTGAGTAGGAAGGTGTAACACCCTCAGAATCGGCCCTGTGCAAGTTTCAATGATTCCTGCCAAACCCGCATAGAAAGGATTCAAAGGTGCCCACCAGGCACTTTCGTGCGGGTGGAAAACGAAGTAATACCATTACACATTAATCCACGATGGAACCCACAAAACAGATATATACAACAACGAATCAACGGGTCAAGATTACAATATACAGTATAAAGATCCAAATCACCTTGAAAACGATACAACGTCTGAGTACGGACAAGATGCAAATTAGGCTAAGAGCCCCGAAGAATAACCAATGGCGTCCATAACCCTGCCCAGGCCAAGCCGGAAGGGTAACCCTGCTAACGACGTCGATCTCAAAACCTGCTTAAACAAAAGGGGTGCCGACAAAGGGCAAAGGAAAAAAGCGGTCGATCTTGAGGCCTGCACGGCGAGACTAGAATTGGTCCTCTCCTACATAGGTATGGTGGATGAAGCGGCGTGACATGCACTAAACAACCTATAGAGACTCGATACAACTAGCGGCTATCGAGAGGGATAATAAAGACCTATTCGAACCAACGATACTACCACCAAACATACCCATCTGGTATTTCCCCGAGACCAAGCGAGGAAGTCAACCGAGGAACTCACCGTTGGCGGTTTATTTATTATTATCATTGTAGCAATTACTAGTCGGTATAGATAGTCATCCACGATATAATAAGCGATGGGCACTTTTAGTTAACCATTCCGTTGTAGTTGCAACACTTACTAGTCGATACAATAAGCATGAGATATCCGGACCCGCGGTTGTTAGTACTTTTATTTAGCCATTCCGTTATAGTTGCAATACTTACTAGTCGATACAATGGTAGCGACAACCCAAACAAGCAATTGTTGGCACTTTTATTTAGCCATTCCATTATAGTGAAGCTGATTACTAGTCATTATAAAGTCAAATTTATAGCACTACTTTAGTTATAGTTGTCTATGATCGAGAATCTTTGTGCTCCAAGTCGTCCATAACATGGACATGGCTTTGAAATTTTACCTAGGGGGGCACAAATAACAACACGCATGATCAACCTTGATAAAAACCAAATGAAAACCCAACGAGGCATCACGGCAGCAATTCGAGATTCATATAAATTCGGGGCCACCCCACCAAGCTACCATGACGAAGTTGGCGGCTCGAGACAGACCGGAGGTTGTGCCAATGGTCAATGGCAATAGGAACCGAAAGTGTGATGTAGGCTTGTCGTCTGAAAACATTCCACATTTTGTTCCTAAAGATGCTGAGCTCCGCAGAATCGTAAATAAGCAGTAAAGCATGGCATAAGTACATGATAGTAATAAAGGCCCAAACTACTTTGTGGCCCCAAGAAATAAATATGACTCAAGCTCTGGCTAGGGGGATTCATGGTCCCACATGCGGATAGTGCGAATATTCAAAGAACATGTATCAAGTACTCGGGGTCCTACGGGACACAAGTGGACGGTTAAAAACCAAATAACATCTATTGCCCACCTGTGCCTCTTCATTATTTACTTACTTCAATTTTAGTTATTAAACAGTAATTAAAGTTATAATCATCTCCAACATAAAGCATATGGCAGTCTTCCAACAACTGTGGTACTTGACGACACGCAATCATGCTTGAGCAAGCAACTACGACACGCAAGTCCAACTATCTACCAAAAAACAGGTAATAGGATGTGTCCAAGGCAATATAGGGCTGCAAAGGATATCGCGGGTACGAAAACTAGAGCATCGTAACACAGATAGCAATAGATCAACAGGAAGAAATAAAGACTAGAAATGTAAAATAGGTAGAAAGGGGGAGAATGCTCGCCTGGAAAACATTGTCGAAGGTTCGTCCGAAGGAATTGTCGAAGCTCACAAATCCTCATCGTCCTATCCGGGAAGAAGCAAAACACTAAAAGGAACAAGCGATGCAACAAATTATAACTAATGCGGAAGAACCAGCATGATCATGATATGATGCATGACACGCCAAAGGTGCCATGCAATTAGGCCATATTAAGAGGAACCGGGGTCCCGACAATTATTTAATAGGTTTAAGTTGTTTAGATACCCCGCAATTTAACTGTTGTCTCAACAAGGCAAAATATAGCATCGGTTTGCTACACAAATTTAAATAGAGCCCATATAAGACTAGATTCGTCGGCATATGGACTTCATATTTAATTATGAGGTGAATCGGCTTAATGCCCCCAAACCACACAAATATGCATGCAAGTATGAATAATTTAATATGCAACAAGTGATAAATATCATATTATAAAAATAGGGTCTTAGAAAGGGATCACACATTGGATCGACGATATTGGGTTCGATGTGGGTTGGTTATCTCGCCGGATCGGTCTTCAAATCTAGTAACAGGGGTCTTCGGTTTCCATGAGGAAGCTCTTGTGGATTCCTGACTTCGATTGTCGAAGGTAAACTTTTCTCGACATCGGTGGCCTTTTCAACGAGAAGATCTTAACGCATCGGAATTTTGTCGACGAAAGATCTTGACGAGCCAGAAGAATAGCAATTGTGCGGGGTTTCAGTACTATTGGATGGCATCACCACATCTCGAGGGAATATGAACACAACCCGCAACTATTGCTACACTTCCTCTTGCGTCACCACATATGCAGCAACGACACCAACTCGAAATATCATCTGTAGCAACCGTGGAATATACCAGTGCTCTGCGTCGGGTAGAAAACAGGGGCATGCGAGGACGGAGGTCATGGCGCGGTCAGCGAGGAGGACACCGGGCTCCAGTTGAGGCAGCCAAGCGGCGTCTTGGGGCCAGCGCGTCTAAGCCTTGAACGAGGGCGTCGACACGACGGTGGATGCGCGGGTGATGAGGGGGAGGCCGACGGTGGCTCGACGATGGCAGGAACTGGCGGAGAGGTTCAGGCCTAGGAAGGCCTCATGGCGGCGCTTCTGCAGAGGTGACCAGCGGGCGACGCCAGTCGTTCGACGACGGGTCTCCCAGACGAAGGTCGACTGCGGCCGGAGGTGTGGTCATTGGCGAGACGAAAGGAGACCGAGCTGCGGAACTCCTCCGGCGGCACACAAGGAAGGCCGCGACTGGGCTCTGGCGGCCGGGCGACCAGGGAGAGGTGAAGCGGGCGGATGCCTCGCTCCTGGCGGCGGCGGGGTCCTTCACGAGGAGGCCGGGCTCTGCGGGGAAGGAGGTCGTGGCAGCAGAGGAGCCACAGGGTTCAGCGGCGACGGGAGCTTTCGGTTAGGGAAGAGATCTGGCGGCGAGCTCTGAGCGCGAGGTCGCTGGGGAGGATTCTGGCGGCGAGGAGGGTCGCGTGCGGGGCCTCGAAGGGTGCTGTCGATGGTGGACGGGGGGGAGGAGCTTGTCCGGGAGTGGTGGCAGGGTGAGGTCGTGGCGGATCGGGATTGAGCGGGGAGGTTGCGGCGATGGCCTCGCGAGGGGAGAGAGATGGGTCGGGGAGCGGAGCGAGCGGGGGCTTTAGGGTGGGCCCACGCGGGGTGTGGGGCGATGCTGTAGGTGGGGTCGGGCTAAGCAGGGTCTGTGGGGTGTGTGTATGGGCATAGCGTGTTGTGTACACGATGAGTGCGTGTGCTGCCGCTGTATGCGTGTGTGGGTGCTGGATACGATGAGATGAGTGGGCGGCGGCGGCTGGTGGAGGGGTGGGGTGAGAGAGGTGGTTAGGGTTTGGGGTAGAATTAGGGTTTGTCTAGTTTGGGCTGGGTAGTAGGCTGCTGCCAGCTGGGCCTGGCAGGTGGCGGCCTCCCCGGTACAAAAAAAATATTTATGTTTAATATTTTCCTGTTTTATTTATGAGGCCTTTTATAAATAATTTTAGATAAAACAAAATATTCGGAAAAGACTGAGTTTTTCAAATAGAGAAGGGGATAAGTAGAAAACAATATAGGATTTTGGGGAATAGGTTTAGTCAAACACATGCATGATGATGTCATGATGATGCGCAACATACAAACAACCGCGATTTTCTAGTACTGGTTTTACCCGGGGTGCTACAATTCGACACCACTAACAACGGATCTCGCCCTCGAGATCCGCCTCATGGTACGGGGAAGAAGGTCGTCGATCTCGCTTCGTGTAGGTCCTCGCGACACCACTAACAATGATATGTTCTCACATTCGTCGAGAGAACACTCCGGAGAAACAAATACGAAGGTAAAGGTCTCAAAAGGTAAGACCACCTCTAACTTCTGTGGAAAGAGTAAAATTGCTTGATCCACCATTCAATGTACAAAAGCGAATGATAAGAGTAGTGGTATGGTCGCGACTCCATCCCGCACTCGAAGCATTACTATGTACATGAACAACAGACTATGCAACCAACTCTTAGAATTCGGACTGAAGATCTCGACAAGCGAGGTTCGGAAATCAATGGAGTGATGTAGGCTCTTTATCAGATCGGATGTAGATGAGGTCATCGCGAAGTAGAACACCGGAATATACAAAGAATTTTTTTTAGTGAATTTTGGTCCACCGAAAGATACAACAAATGAAAGGTCCATCAGATAGCATAAAGACCGGATATAGAAGCACCGTTACAAGAGGAGGAAGCGAAACCCTAAAGGTACGACGAAAACTGTGGCATCCCGCAAAACCACTACTAGAAAATCGCGTTGAATTTGTGCATTGCATCGTCATCATCATGCATTGTTTGCCAAAACTATTTTCGCAAAGCCGTTTTGTTTTCTAAACGCCCCATCTTTTATTCAAACGCCAAACCCCGGGTCTCCGGAATTAATTTGCTTGTTGCTATCGGGTTGCAAACGGCCCAATTAGAATAAATAAAGAAATTTAAATTATTTTAATAAGGCGGTCGAGCAGACGATTGACCCGATCGACCACCCCAGGAAATAATAAACGGTCCAAACAGCCCCCCCTAAATCCTAGTCTCACCCAATCTATCCCTACCCACCAACAGCAGACCGCCACCTCACCCTCTCACCCAAACTATACCCACCTGCCACCTCATCCATCCAGCTCCCTCTCTCTCTCCTTTTCTCACCCTGACCCTCTCTACCCTCTCTCTATGCCCCTGGGCCCCCCGCCTGGCGCCACCTTGGCACACGCCCGACCATGGGCCCCCACGCCACCTCACTACCCTCTTCCCCCTCAATCCTATCCCCACATCACCACCTAACCCTCTCTCTCTCCCTCTCTCTCTCCTCTCCTTACACACACCAGCATGACCCCTACCCTCTGGCCCTTGCACCACCCACTCCCGGCACCCTCTGTCCGTGGGACCCCGCCCTGAGCCCCCCCGACCCCGTCCCCGTGTCCCGTCGTCTTCCTTCCACCCCGCTCCCACGTTGCTCGCGTGCTCCACCCTCCTCCTCCTGGCGCCTCCCACCCCAGCGCCGCCTCTCCTCCCCCATGGCTCCCGTCCGTCCGCCCGGCCCTTTGCTCCGCCCATGCATGGCCAGCAGCCTCAGCTCCTCCGCCTCGCGCCCGCCACCTCGCCGTCCGAGCCGCCCTTCCCAACTTCCCGCCTCGCGCCAAGCCGCATGGCGCCCGCTCCAGCGCCCGCTCTGCCTGCGCCGCCCGGCTCGCCCCGCTCTCTCCGCCTCCTGCTCGTCCTGCGTCCCTTCGCCGGCCAGCTCCGTCGCGTCGCGGCCTCCACCGTCGCCCGCGCCGCTGAGCCGCGCCCTGCGTGCTCCTCCGCCTTCGCCCGGCCCGCCAGTCCTCGCCGCCCGGCCTCGTCTTCCGCCGCTCCGGCCGCTTCAACCGCCCGTCGCCCGCGCTGTGCCCCAGCCTCGCCCATCGCGCCCCAGCAACCGCCGCCGAGCCCCTTACCGGCCGCGCCAACCCGCTCCCGGCGCCGTCGCCTCATGACCTCGACCTCGCCGGGGCGCCTCCGCTCGCACAGCCCCGTCCCTGGCCGCTTCTCGCCTCGGCCGCATCCTGCCTCGCGCTTTGGCATGGAGCCCGCCTCAGCCGGCAGGTCCTGCGGTCCTCGCCGTCACCGCCGTCGTCGTCGAAGCTCGCCTCAAGTCCTAACTTGCCCGCGTCTGCCGCTAGCGTGGGTCCGCCGCCCAGTGGCCGTCCGCAGCATGTCCTACACAAGCTTTGCACCTCAGAGGCCGTCATCAGACCCAAGTACCGCCAGACGCCGCGACGACTTATCAGGACCACGTCGCACCAGCTCGTCTCGAGGAGCCGCATGAACCCAGGATCCAAGCCGAACCGAACCTTGGCGCCGACCCCAAATGCATCGCCCGAAATGCGGTAGTACCTCAAGACCTTAAATCACGGACACGAGTCCCGGTCGACAAGTACTCCGCCCGGACACCAAGTTACGCTCCCGGACGCCAAGTCCGACCGAACCGCGAACCGACAAAGGCCGGCTGACAAGAGCAACCGACCGAGGCGAGTCCGATCGCCCGCCACGCCAAGTGATTCACCCGACCGAGACCCCGGCGACAAGTGCTTCGTCCGACGCCATGACCGACAACATGCCCGAGAACCGGATCGACAAGATCTACCCGATGTCCGAAACGTTCCCGTCGAGACCAATCCGTCGAACCCTGGACCCCGAGACCAGACCTTGGACCCTGTCGAACCCCGAACCCCGGAACCCCCAAGATCGTCGAGACCCCTAATGTGTGAACCCTTCCCGAACCCCTATTTTATAACATAATAACAACTTGCTGCATTAAATCATTCATCTCGCATGCATATCTGTGGTTTGGGGGCCTTATGCCGATTCACCTAATAATTAAATATGGGGCCCATATGCGGGCAAATCTAGCCTTATATTGGCCTCATTTAAACTTGTGTAGCGAACCAGTACTATCGTTTGCCATGCTAAACAACATTTAATATGCGGGGGTTTAAACAACTTGGACCATATAAATAATTGTCGGGACCCCGGTTCCGCTTAATCTTGACCTAATTGCATCGCACCTTTGCCATGTCATCCATCATACATGCATCATGCCGATCTTCTGCCGTTGTATTAAATAGTGCATCCGGTGTTTCTTCTAGTGTTTTGCTTCTTCGCGGATAAGGCCGTTGAGTTGATGTGAGCTTCGCCCCGATCTTCGGTTGAACCCTTCGGCAATGTTTTCAGGCGAGCATCTCCCTCTTTCTACCTATCTTACTTTTATAGTGTTTTATTCCCTCCTGTTGATCTACTTGCTATACGTTGCGATGCTTTAGTTTCGTACCCTTGATATCCCTTGCAGCCCTATATATTTGCCTTGGACACATCCTATTACTGTTGTTTGTTAGATAGTTGGACTTGCGTCGTGATTTGCTCAAGTCTTGATGTGTGTCGCCATATGCCACGATTCTTTGATGTAATGTCGCATGTTGATGTTGGAGATGATTCTAGTTTTACTTATCATCACTTTAATTTCTGTTTAACAACTAAAATTGAAATAAGCGGAGGCATCGGTGGGTGATAGAAAATATTTGGTTTCGAGCAGCCCACTTGTGTCCGTAAGACCCAGTACTTGATACTGTTCCTTGATTTATCGCGCTATCCACATTCGGGAGTATGGGATCCCCAGCGAGCTTGATTCGTCTTATTTCTTGGGGCCACAACTAGTTTGAGGTTTTTACTATCTGTACTTATGCCATGCTACTTTACGTATTTAAATTGTGCGAGCACCTTTGTCTTGTTAGGATCGGGACACGATTCATGGTGTCGACAAGCCCACACTTCGGGTTCCCGATCGTTCACAATGAGTCTACCCAAACCTTGAGCCCATCTCGAGTCGGTGGCCGTTGCGGGATCTACTTAAGGTGGCCCCTGAAATATTTCTGAATCTGTGATTGTTCGTCGTGAAAGCCTCGTTGAGTTTTGATTTGGTTTTAGAGGTTGATCGGCGTGTGTTGCTATTGGTGCACCCGGCGGGTAAAACTTTCGAAAGCCGTGTCGCGGATATGGGCGACTTGGAGCCGATATCTCGATCATAGACAAGCATAACTAAAGTTCTTGCTATAAATTTGACTTATAATGACTAATCAGCTTCACTATAATGGAATGGCTAATTAAAACTGCCCACAATTGCTTGTTTGGATTGTCGCTTGCGACCATTGCACTGACTAGTAAGTATTGCAACTTCTAGCGGAATGGCTGAATAAAAGTACCAACAAGCTGGGTTTTGGGTTTATATCACGCTATGCATCGATTAGTAATTCTTTGCAACTTCTGGAATGATTAACTAAAGGGCCATTGCTTACTTTATCGGGCGATTATCTATACGACTAGTAATTGCTGCGATAACTAATTAAATAAAGCGCCAGCGGTGTGAGTTCCTCGGTTGACTTCCTCGTTTGGTCTCGAGAAACACGAGATGGGTTTGTTTGGTGTCGCTTCAGTTGGATCCGGATAGGCTCTTCTTACCCTCTCTGAAAACCGCGGTTGTATCAGTCTCTATAGGTTGTTTAGTGCATCTTTGCTGCCGCTTGATCCACCATACCTATGTGGCGAGGACCGCCAATTCTAGCCTCATGGTGTCTTGGCCTCGATCTTGGCGCTCCTTCTTTTCCTTTGCCCTTTAGCCGGCACCTTTTGTTTAAGCAGGTTTTGAGATCGGCGTTAGGGTTACCCTTCCGGCTTGGCACAGGCGGGGTTATGGGCGCCATTGGTTATTCTTGGGGCTCTTAGCCCCATTTTCATCTTGTCCGTAGTCGGACCTCGATTATTCAAGGTGATTTGGATCTTAGTACCTTATATACGTATTCTTGACTCATGGAGTCATTGTTATATATATACATTACGTGGGTCCCATCGAGGACTGTTGTGTAATGTTATTACTTTGTTTTCCACCCGCACGAAAGTGCCTGGTGGGCACCTTTGAATCGTTTCTATGCGGGTTTGGTGAATTTTGCCCAAACTTGCATAGGTCCGATTCTGAGGGTGTTACAAAAACCCAACCACGAGAATTCCTGGACTCGAAGAAAAGATAAGAGAGCAGATTCAAATCACGCAAAGGTAAGAGGGGAGTAGCAGAGGGGTAAGAAGTAAAAGCAGAACTAATCAGATCTATCCAACCGATTTTTCCAAAAGAGTTTTGACACTCTATATCGACCGTTAGCTAGGTTATCCCTACAATTTGGACCGATTGGGGTATCGTAAATGGCTGAGCTCACGATACCACTCATAACACCCTCGAATCGGCCCTATGCAAGTTTCAACTATTCTGCCAAACCCGCATAGAAAGCGATTCAAAGGTGCCACCGAGCACTTTTCGTGCGGTGGAAAAGCAGTAATACCATTACACATTAGTCCACGATGGAACCCACAAAGCAGATATACAACGGCGAATCATCGGGTCAAGATTACAATATACAATATAAAGATCCAAATCACCTTGAAAACGATACAACGTCCGAGTACGGACAAGATGCAAATTAGGCTAAGAGCCCCGAAGAATAACTAATGGCGTCCATAACCCTTGGCCAAGCGGAAGGGTAACCCTACTAACGACGTCGATCTCAAAACCTGCTTAAACAAAGGGTGCCGACAAAGGGCAAAGGAAAAGAGAGCGGTCGATCTTGAGGCCGATTGCGGCGAGACTAGAATTCGGCGGTCCTCGCCTACGTAGGTATGGTGGACTGAGCGGCAGTGGCAGCATGCACTAAACAACCTATAGAGACTCGATACAACTAGCGGTTATCAGAGAGGGATAAGAAAGACCTATTCGGAATCAACCTGATACTACCACCAAACATACCCATCACGGTATTTCCCCTCGAGACCAACGAGAAGTCAGAGGAACTCACACCATTGGCAGTTTTATTTATTCAGTCATCGTTGCAGCAATTACTAGTCAGGTATAGATAGTCATCCTGATATAATAAGCAGTGGGCACTTTTAGTTAACCATTCCGTTGTAGTTGCAACACTTACTAGTCAGATACAATAAGCATGAGATATCCCAGATCCAGCGGTTGTTAGTACTTTTATTTAGCCATTCCGTTATAGTTGCAATACATACTAGTCAGATACAATGGTAGCAGGCGACAACCCAAACAAGCAATTGTTGGCACTTTTATTTAGCCGTTCCATTATAGTGAAGCTGATTACTAGTCATTATAAAGTCTAATTTATAGCACTACTTTAGTTATAGTTGTCTATGATCGAGATACTGTGCTCCAAGTCGTCCATAACAGCGGACACGACTTTCAGAAAGTTTTACCCTGCAGGGGGGTACAAATAGCAACACACGCACGATCAACCTCGAGAAAAACCAAATGAAAATCCAACGAGGCATCACGACAGAGCAATTGCAAGATTCATATAAATTCCAGGGGGCCACCCCACCAAGCTACCCGCGACGAAGTTGGCGGCTCGAGGCGGACCGAGGTTTGTGCCAATGGCGTAAGCGGAAACCGAAAGTGTGACTGGGCTTGTCGATACCGCGAAAATATTCCACATTTTGTTCCTAAACAGTACAGGCGCTCCACGCGCAATCGTAAATAAGCAGTAAAGCATGGCATAAGTACAGGATAGTAATAAATCCCCAAACTACTTTATGGCCCCAAGAAATAAATATGACTCAAGCTCTGGCTAGGGGGATTCATGGTCCCACATGCGGATAGTGCGAATATTCAAAGAAAAGGTATCAAGTACTCGGGGTCCTACGGGACACAAGTGGACGGTTAAAAACCAAATAACATATATTGCCCACTTGTGCCTCTGTATTATTTACTTACTTCAATTTTAGTTATTAAACAGTAATTAAAGTTATAATCATCTCCAACATAAAGCATATGGCAGTCTTCCAACAACTGTGGTACTTGACGACACGCAATCATGCTTGAGCAAGCAACTACGACACGCAAGTCCAACTATCTACCAAACAACAGGCAATAGGATGTGTCCAAGGCAATATAAGGCTGCAAAGGATATCGCGGGTACGAAAACTAGAGCATCGTAACACAGATAGCAATAGATCAACAGGAAGAAATAAAGACTAGAAATGTAAAATAGGTAGAAAGGGGGAGAATGCTCGCCTGGAAAACATTGTCTAAGGTTCGTTCGAAGGAATTGTCGAAGCTCACAAATCCTCATCGTCCTATCCGGGAAGAAGCAAAACACTAAAAGGAACAAGCGATGCAACAAATTATAACTAATGCGGAAGAACCAGCATGATCATGATATGATGCATGACACGCCAAAGGTGCGATGCAATTAGGCCATATTAAGAGGAACCGGGGTCCCGACAATTATTTAATAGGTTTAAGTTGTTTAGATACCCCGCAATTTAACTATTGTCTCAACAAGGCAAAATATAGCATCGGTTTGCTACACAAATTTAAATAGAGCCCATATAAGACTAGATTCGTCGGCATATGGACTCCATATTTAATTATGAGGTGAATTGGCTTAATGCCCCCAAACCACACAAATATGCATGCGAGTATGAATAATTTAATATGCAACAAGTGATAAATATCATATTATAAAAATAGGGTCTTAGAAAGGGATCACACATTGGATCGACGATCTTGGGTTCGATGTGGGTTGGGGTCGGTCTCGCCGGGATCGGTCTTCATATCTAGTAACAGGGGTCTTCGGTTTCCATGAGGAAGCTCTTGTGGATTCCTGACTTCGATTGTCGAAGGTAAACTTTTCTCGACATCGGTGGCCTTGCCAACGAGAAGATATTGACGCATCGGAATTTTGTCGATGAAAGATCTTGACGAGACAGAAGAATAGCAATTGTGCGGGGTTTCAGTACTATTGGATGGCATCACCACATCTCGAGGGAATATGAACACAACCCGCAACTATTGCTACACTTCCTCTCGCGTCACCACATATGCAGCAACGACACCAACTCGAAATATCATACAGCAACCGTGGAATATACCGATTGCTCTGCGTCGGGTAAGCAGGGCATGCGAGGATGGAGGTCATAAGCGCGGTTAGCGAGGAGGACACGGGCTCCAGTTGAGGCGGAAGCGGCGTCTTGGGGCGGCTAGCGCCTTGAACATGAGGGCGTCAAACCACGGCGGTGGATCTTGCGGGTGATGAGGAGGCCGGTGGCTCGACGATGGCAGGAACTGGCGGAGAGGTTCAGGCCTAGGGAGGCCTCGCGCGGAGGCGGCGCTCTGCAGGAAGGTGACCATGGGCGAACGCCAGTCGTTCTGCGGCGGGTCTCCCAGACGAAGGTCGACTGCGGCCGGAGGTGTGGTCGCTGGCGGGGACAGAAGGAGACCGAGGCGCTGCGGAACTCCTCCCGGCGGCGGCACACAAGGAGAAGGAGCGCGACCGGGGCTCTGGCGGCCGGGCGACCAGGGAGAGGTGAAGCGGGCGGATGCCTCGCTCCTGGCGGCGGCGGGGTCCTTCACGAGGAGGCCGGGCTCTGCGGGGAAGGAGGGCGTGGCAGCGGAGGAGCCACAGGGTTCAGTGGCCAGGGAGCTTTCTCGGTTAGGGGGAAGAGATCCTGGCGGCGAGCTCTGAGGCCTTGGTCATTTGGGGAGGTTCTTGAGCAGCGAGGAGGGTCGCGTGAGGCCTCGAAGGTGCTTCGATGGTGGGCCAGGGAGGAGCTTGTCCGGGAGTGGTGGCAGGGTGAGGTCGCTGGCGGCGGCGGATCGGGGATTGAGCAGGGAGGTTGCGGCACGATGGCCTCGCGAGGGGAGAGAGATGGGTCGGGGAGGCGGGCCAGGGGCTTCAGGTGGGCCACCTTGAGGTGTCTTGGCGATCTTGTGGGTGGAGTCGGGCGGCTAAGCAGGGTCTGTGGGGTGTGTGTATGGGCATAGCGTGTTGTGTACGATGAGTCGTGTCTTTGCCGATGTATGCGTGTGTGGGTCTTTGGATGCGATGAGATGAGTGGTGGCCGGTGGTGGAGGGTGGGGTGAGAGAGGTGGTTAGGGTTTGGGGTAGAATTAGGGTTTGTCTAGTTTGGGCGGGTAGTAGGCTCTTGCCAGTGGGCTGGCAGTGGCGGCCTCCCATACAAAAAAATATTTATGTTTAATATTTTCCTGTTTTATTTATGAGGCCTTTTATAAATAATTTTAGATAAAACAAAATATTCGGAAAAGACCGAGATTTTCAAATAGAGAAGGGGATAAGTAGAAAACAATATAGGCTTTTGGGGAATAGGTTTAGTCAAACACATGCATGATGATGTCATGATGATGCGCAACATACAAACAACCGCGATTTTCTAGTACTGGTTTTACCCGGGGTGCTACAATTCGACACCACTAACAACGGATCTCGCCCTCGAGATCTGCCTCATGGTACGGGGAAGAAGGTCGTCGATCTCGCTTCGTGTAGGTCCTCGCGACACCACTAACAATGATATGTTCTCACATTAAGAGAGAGAACACTCGGAGAAACAAATCTGAAGGTAAAGGTCTCAAAAGGTAAGACCACCTCTAACCACGTGGAAAGAGTAAAATTGCTTGATCCACCATTCAATGTACAAAAGCGAATGATAAGAGTAGTGGTATGGTCGCGACTCCATCCCGCACTCAGAGCATTACTATGTACATGAACAACAGACTATGCAACCAACTCTTAGAATTCGGACTGAAGATCTCGACAAGCGAGGTTCGGAAATCAATGGAGTGATGTAGGCTCTTTATCAGATAGGATGTAGATGAGGTCATCGCGAAGTAGAACACCGGAATATACAAAGAATTTTTTTTAGTGAATTTTGGTCCACCGAAAGATACAACAAATGAAAGGTCCATCAGATAGCATAAAGACCGGATATAGAAGCACCGTTACAAGAGGAGGAAGCGAAACCCTAAAGGTACGACGAAAACCCAACCACGAGAATTCCTGGACTCGAAGAAAAGATAAGAGAGCAGATTCAAATCACGCAAAGGTAAGAGGGGAGTAGCAGAGGGGTAAGATGTAAAAGCAGAACTAATCAGATCTATCCAACCGATTTTTCCAAAAGAGTTTTGACACTCTATATCGACCGTTAGCTAGGTTATCCTACAGGCTGGACCAGTGGGGTATCGTAACTGCTGAGCTCTGATACCACTCTGTAACACCCTAAGAATCGGCCCTATGCAAGTTTCAACGATTTCCTGTCAAACCCGCATAGAAACGATTCAAAGGTGCCCACCAGGCACTTTCATGCGGGTGGAAAACGAAGTAATACCATTACACATTAGTCCACGATGGAACCCACAAAACAGATATATACAACAGCGAATCATCGGGTCAAGATTACAATATACAGTATAAAGATCCAAATCACCTTAAAAACGATACAACGTCCGAGTACGGACAAGATGCAAATTAGGCTAAGAGCCCTGAAGAATAACCAATGGCGTCCATAACCACCTTGGCCAAGCGGGAAGGTAACCACTAACAACGTCGATCTCAAAACCTCTTAAACAAAAGGGGTCGACAAAGGGCAAAGGAAAAGAAGCGGTCGATCTTGAGGCCGATTACAGCGAGACTAGAATTGGCGGTCCTCGCCTACATAGGTATGGGGGTGAAGCGGCGTGGCATGCACTAAACAACCTATAGAGACTCGATACAACTAGCGTCTATCGAGAGGGATAAGAAAGACCTATTGAACCAACCTAATACTACCAAACATACCCATCACAGTATTTCCCCTCGAGACCAAGCGAGGAAGTCAACGAGGAACTCACACCATTGATTTTATTTATTCTTATCGTTGCGGCAATTACTAGTCGGTATAGATAGTCATCGATATAATAAGCAGTGGGCACTTTTAGTTAACCATTCTGTTGTAGTTGCAACACTTACTAGTCAGATACAATAAGCATGAGATATCCCAGACCCGGCGGTTGTTAGTACTTTTATTTAGCCATTCCGTTATAGTTGCAATACTTACTAGTCAGATACAATGGTAGCAGGCGACAACCCAAACAAGCAATTGTTGGCACTTTTATTTAGCCATTCCATTATAGTGAAGCTGATTACTAGTCATTATAAAGTCAAATTTATAGCACTACTTTAGTTATAGTTGTCTATGATCGAGATACTGTGCTCCAAGTCGTCCATAACAGCGGACATGGCTTTCAGAAATTTTTACCCTGCAGGGGGGCACAAATAGCAACACACGCATGATCAACCTTGATAAAAACCAAATGAAAACCCAACGAGGCATCACGACAGAGCAATTGCGAGATTCATATAAATTCGGGGCACCCACCAAGCTATCATGACGAAGTTGGCGGCTCGAGATGGACCAGAGGTTTGTGCCAATGGTACATGTAGACCAAACCCGAAAGTGGTGGGCTTGTCGATCTGAAAACATTCCACATTTTGTTCCTAAACAGTACAGGCGCTCCACGCGCAATCGTAAATAAGCAGTAAAGCATGGCATAAGTACATGATAGTAATAAATCCCCAAACTACTTTGTGGCCCCAAGAAATAAATATGATTCAAGCTCTGGCTAGGGGGATTCAATGTCCCACATGCGGATAGTGCGAATATTCAAAGAACAGGTATCAAGTACTCGGGGTCCTACGGGACACAAGTGGACGTTTAAAAACCAAATAACATCTATTGCCCACCTGTGCCTCTGCATTATTTACTTACTTCAATTTTAGTTATTAAACAGTAATTAAAGTTATAATCATCTCCAACATAAAGCATATGGCAGTCTTCCAACAACTGTGGTACTTGACGACACGCAATCATGCTTGAGCAAGCAACTACGACACGGAAGTCCAACTATCTACCAAACAATAGGTAATAGGATGTGTCCAAGGCAATATAAGGCTGCAAAGGATATCGCGGGTACGAAAACTAGAGCATCGTAACACAGATAACAATAGATCAACAGGAAGAAATAAAGACTAGAAATGTAAAATAGGTAGAAAGGGGGAGAATGCTACTTTGGAAAACATTGTCGAAGGTTAAATGCGAAGGAATTGTCGAGCTCACAAATCCTCATCGTCCTATCCGGAAGAAGCAAAACACTAAAAGGAACAAGCGATGCAACAAATTATAACTAATGCGGAAGAACCCGGCATGATCATGATATGATGCATGACACGCCAAAGTCTGCGATGCAATTAGGCCATATTAAGAGGAAGGGTCCGACAATTATTTAATAGGTTTAACTTGTTTAGATACCCCGCAATTTAAATGTTGTCTCAACAAGGCAAAATATAGCATCGGTTTGCTACACAAATTTAAATAGAGCCCATATAAGACTAGATTCGTCGGCATATGGACTCCATATTTAATTATGAGGTGAATCGACAATGCCCCAAACCACACAAATATGCATGCAGTATGAATAATTTAATATGCAACAAGTGATAAATATCATATTATAAAAATAGGGTCTTAGAAAGGGATCACACATTGGATCGACGATCTTGGGTTTGATGTGGGTTGGGTTGGTCTCATGGGATCGGTCTTCAAATCTAATGTGAGGGTCTTGGTTTCCATGAGGAAGCTCTTGTGGATTCGACTTGATTGTCGAAGGTAAACTTTTCTCGACATCGGTGGCCTTTTCAACGAGAAGATCTTAGCGCCGAATTTTGTCGACGAAAGATCTTGTGAGCGGAAGAATAGCAATTGTGCGGGTTTCGATACTATTGGATGGCATCACCACATCTCGAGGAATATGAACACAACCCGCAACTATTGCTACACTTCCTCTTGCGTCACCACATATGCAACAACGACACCAACTCGAAATATCATCTGTAGGAACCGTGGAATATACCGATTTGCTGCGTCGGGTAGAAAACGAGGGCATGCGAGGCGGAGGTCATAAGCGGTCGTGAGGAGGACACCGGGCTCCGATTGAGGCAGCAGGCGGCGTCTTTGGGATCCAGCGACTAAGCGCGAACGAGGGCGTCCGACACGACGGTGGATGCGCGGGTGATGAGGGGGAGGCCGACGGTGGCTCGACGATGGCAGGAACTGGCGGAGAGGTTCAGGCCTAGGGAGGCCTCGCGCGGAGGCGGCGCTCTGCAGGAAGGTGACCTGCGGAGGCAGAACGCCAGGTTGTTGCGGCGGCGGGATCTCCCCAGACGAAGGTCGACGGCGGCCGGAGGTGTGGTCGCTGGCAGGGACAGGAGGAGACCGAGGCGCTGCGGAACTCCTCCCTGCGGCGGCACACAAGGAGAAGGAGCCGCGGCCGGGGCTCTGGCGGCCGGGCGACCAGGGAGAGGTGAAGCGGGCGGAGGCCTCGCTCCTGGCGGCGGCGGGGTCCTTCACGAGGAGGCCGGGCTCTGCGGGGAAGGAGGTCGTGGCCGGCAGAGGAGCCCTAGGGTTCCAGCGGCGGCGACGGGAGCTTTCTCGGTTAGGGGGAAGAGATCCTGGCGGCGAGCACAAAAGCCTTGGTCGTTGGGGGGTTCTGAGGCGGGAGGGTCGCGTCTTGAGGGCCTCGAAGGGCGCTGCCGATGGTGGAAGGGGAGCTTGTCGGGAGTGGTGGCGGTGAGGTCATGGCCGGCGGATCGGGATTGAGCAGGAGGTTGCGGCCGATGGCCTCATGAGAGAGATGGGTCGGGGCGAGGCGGCGGGGGCTTCGAGGTGGGCCACCTTGAGGTGTGGGGCGATGTTGTAGGTGGGGTCGGGCTAAGCAGGGTCTGTGGGGTGTGTGTATGGGCATAGCGTGGTGTGTACACGATGAGTGCGTGTGATGCCGCTGTGTGCGTGTGTGGGTGCTGGATGCGATGAGATGAGTGGGTGGCGGCGGCTGGTGGAGGGGTGGGGTGAGAGAGGTGGTTAGGGTTTGGGGTAGAATTAGGGTTTGTCTAGTTTGGGCCGGGTAGTAGGCTACTGCCAGCTGGGCCCTTTGGGCCTGGCAGGTGGCGGCCTCCCCGGTACAAAAAAAATATTTATGTTTAATATTTTCCTGTTTTATTTATGAGGCCTTTTATAAATAATTTTAGATAAAACAAAATATTCGGAAAAGACCGAGATTTTCAAATAGAGAAGGGGATAAGTAGAAAACAATATAGGCTTTTGGGGAATAGGTTTAGTCAAACACATGCATGATGATGTCATGATGATGCACAACATACAAACAACCGCGATTTTCTAGTACTTGTTTTACCCGGGGTGCTACAGAAGGAAAGCAATTCAAGACCATTCACCACATATCCTTCTTTCCATATTAATTCTTATCATCTCCAATGAATCTTATCTTAATATCTGTTGTTTATCAATGTTGAGTGATCAACTATTGATTCACAAATTCTTAAACTATAAATTCTTGATTTATCAAATCTTGTTCTCATCATAGCATTCACTCAAATCCTATAAAGAAAGAAGTAAGAAGAGGTAGGTGGAAATGCTAGAATTAAATATCCTCTATAGGATGGGAGAGTTGGAAGAGAATAAGATCAATGTGATAATGGATGGAGTTAACTCACTCCTGTAATGATAGAAGAGTTAATTGGAATATATATTCATATGGTAACAAAGAGGATTACAAGGATGAATATTGAAGATAGTTACCAAGGAGCAATCCTATTGGATCAAGTAGGTATAGTCAATGAATAATATCTCTTAGTCCAATAGAGATAAACATAAGATAATTATAATACAACTGTAATGTTGTATTGATGAGACCTTGATTAGACAACTGGGAACCTAAGCCATAAATGATCAAAGGATTATAATGATCATGCTTTAGTCACCAAGATTGAATGCTTATATCATGTATAAGTGACATTGGTGGATAGAACATGATTTAACCCTAGTATAGATATGTTATCCTAGGTTAGCCATGACAAGTCATATTAATATAATGTGATGTTGGAGTATTAGATACTGGAGTCAAGTAGAGATAAGATAGTATGATTAGGATGATGTTAGAGCAACATTGAATTATAGATGTAGTATTTTCCTCTTGGGAAATACTAAACATAATGAAGTAGGATTTGTGATATACATCTACTGGGGTAATGTTAGTGGTGGATGATTATGGAAGGGTATGAGTGGAGTTAGAAGTAACTACTTGTTGGATTGGAGGTTATCAACAGTAGAGTAGTTGATATAACCAAGTATGGATATAAGAAGATTATGAAAGCTTCAGTGTCAAGCTCATTGGATTTACAAATGGAATTAGAAGGAGAAGTTATTAGTAAAAGTATTTGTAGTAAAGCTCATCATGTTAACACATGATGATAGATAGGAAAAATATTATATCTAGGAAAGGAATTCCTTAATTAGAAGTCTAGGATTGTGAATTATAGAAGATTGGAATTCTTGGTAAAACCCTAAACCCTAATTCTAGAACCAAACATAATATCCATTTTCTATGATTGATCTATCATATTATTTCCACAATGTTGTATAGGAATATTTTCCTATAGCAAAACACTTAAGCACATCTCTGCCATTTCCAATCATCATAATCATATGTGCTTAGAAACTATCTTTATCAATTCCTTCCCATAAGTCATTCTAGAAAATAATTCTATTGGTAAAAGGTAATATCATTTCTGATCACAAACATGAGGGCAATATGTCTTCACCTATAGTGTTCATCCACATTCAGAAAACAATACACTTATTTTGAATCTCCTAAAACTCATGGTAAATATTTATAATTCAAAACCCTAACTTCTGTTTCAATCATGACTGTAAATATATAAGTAAGGTCATAACCAAGATTATTAAAACAATATTCACCTATTAGTGGAATTGGGATAATAGAAGTTACCATATTAAAAATTTAATAATTAAAACATCATATATAATGATTATTATAATATAATATAGATGGATACATGCTTTGCATATCTTTAGCTATTTTAAATCATTCTCATTACATTCATTAGGAGGAAATAAAAAATCATTCTATAAGAGTATAGTATAATTAACAAATCCCTAAAACCCTAATTCTTATTTATTCTATTCAATAAATACCTTCTGATATAATTATGAGCATTAGAAAAGTTAGAGCAAACAATTTGAATAAATGTCTTTGAAATATTGAGATACTGTACAAAATTTATGGCATTTAAATCATTAAGGAAATTCAAATTGAAAACAAAGTTTTAAAACAGAGAATAAAAAACAAAAAGAAAAGAAATGAATCACAACAATTCCTAGCCCGAAGCCCATTCTCTCTTTGCTTTATTTGTCGTTCGCGTGCTGCAGCAACAGGTCTCTCGCTCACTTCAACATGGACCAACACCATCCCGTACCTCTTCCCGTCTCTTTCTTTTCTTCTTCTCGCATCCAGCGACAAGCATCTGCGTGGCGGTGCTCTCGCCGTCGATCTTCCCGGCGCCGTGATACTCGCCTCGACCCTGGCTGAGGATAAGAACCCGTGACGTGCCCTTCTCCTATAAATCCCTCATCCTTATCCTCACTTTCTCCTCTCTCCCAAATTTCCCCATTGAGCAGAAACCCTAGCTTCGGTTCACCATCGATTGTTGTCGCTTCAAGCTCTCCCGTTCTCCATTGATCAAGCATACGGCTTCGCTTTGCTCCCCTGAGTCTCCTAGCCAAACGAATTGAACAAGGGCGCCTCGAATCAATGTGGCAACCTTGTCTTCCTGAAGTCCGGCCACTGTCGTCCACCTCGATTTCAGCCGCGATATCCTCCACCGAGCCTTCCACGAGCTTCTTGGTGAGCTGCTGAGCGTGTTAATGCCCTCCTTTACTTTGTTCGCTTCCTGTACCGAGCCACCGTTGTGCGTCACCGTGCACAGCCGCCATTCGCTGTCGTGCACCACTCTCTAGTGACCAAAACCCGGCGGCGCCACCACTCATTTGTTCGCCTTGCTGTACTGCATCGAAACCCCCTAGCACGCGCTCACTCCCGTACCCTCTATCGTCGTTCTAGACGCAATTCCGTTGAGGCTCCGACGAGCACATGTGGCAGACGATGTGGCCACGGTCCTAACTTTTTGTGTCTCTGGCTAGATTAACTAAGAGTGTAAAAAGGATTTTGGGTCAGTGTTGTGGTCATCGTGACGTCACGCCCGCGTTATCCTTGTCCAGGTCCACGGTTGACTAGTCTACTGCCCATGTGGCATCCAACGTGGCCAGTACCCCACCAGTCAGTGACTGTGTCTAGGTTTAGATTCGGTACAAAAAGTATTTCCTGTTTAGTAAATTGATGAAACAATATAAATTCAAATATCAATGTTCCAAAAATGAAATAAAATGATTAAATCTTGTTTAATTAATAATTTTTTGTTTTGTAATTCAGAAAAATGTGTATAATATATGAAAATTTGTAGAAAAATAAAATCTATAACTTAAAACTATTATCAAACATTATTTTGTTAACAATTTAAATACTTATTATTTAATAAAGATTTTATAAGTAATAAAACTTTGATAATTCATATTTTAACAATGGTAAATGTTAAAAATATAAATAATATACCAAAAATCTTAGAAAAATGAGAACAATACTTTAAAACTATAATCATACATTATTGTTTCACTTAATTAAATAATTATTATTTATTAAGTATTTATAAAGTAATAAACCTTGTAAAAATCATATCTTATTATTTATAAGTCACAAAAATAAATGTAATATACCAAAATGATCACAAAAATAATACCTACATGCTAAAAATATAATAATCCACTTTTGAGGTAAATAAAAAAAATTAAAACACTTTAACAACTTGAATTTAAACCTATTTCCTTAGTTAATAATTCATATAAGGGTAAATAAAAATTGCTAATATTTCTAAGATTAGTAAATTAAATCCAATAAATAGTATTAGTCTTAAATGTTGATATTATGAAGTCAAAATGGATCAAAACATTTTAAATACAATTTTATTGAATTATCCTTCAACCATAAGTGTAGATTATTTTCTAAAAGGATCCTTATCAAATATAAAATCTCCAAAAATAAATTGTGACTAAATTAAATCTTTTCCATTACTTCAACCACATACCAGAACACTATAGTGAATCCATGAGTAGTTAAGTATTATTACTTCCTTGTTTACAAACTATAATCACTCATCTATAAAAAGGTAAATGATTCCATTCCCTTATAATGTTAGGAAACCACTACTCTAATAGAAGTAATGCCATTCTTAAAAAACTTTAAGGAAATATTATAAGATGAGCAAGTACAATGCCATAAGCATTACACCTTCAATCCATCCAAGTTCTTAAAGTTAACTTTAGTCTACAAGACTATAAATATAAGGCTAAAGTCTTTGTTATGTGTTTTATAGTTAACTTTGGTTTGTTATAATTAAGTTATAAAGCATCTCAAGTCCAGACTATTCAAGCAAGCATAAACAACATCAATCACATTCTATCAACCATATTCTAAAAATATCAGAATTGTTTAAACCTTAATAAAGAAATCTTTTCTTCAAAAGTTATTTGTTTTGCCACTTCAGTCAACAGATAACAATTAATCGAAATAACATTACTTTATACTTTACTTGTATACTTAAGAATTTATAACACTTAAGTTCTTTATAAGTGACATTACTTGTAAAGTAAAATTTGAGGATAAACAATTATAGTATAAACAATCTTGAGTAGCATTTCACATTTGTGTGTATCTCATTGTTTTATGATATTATAATTACATGTTGTTTCACACACACTCACAAGCCTTAATAAGAAGTAAAAGTATGAAACCTATCTAAAAGGACAACACATTCTAAAGTAACCATTTCCAGTATCCAAACCCTAGAACAACACTATCCCCGAGATTCGAGTTCTGAAATTGCATTACATTACTTATGCATAATAGCATCTTGCTTCTTTAAACATTAGTCCTTACCGGACCAATGATGCTGATTTCAGATATTGGATTTTATATTTTCTTGAAGACCGTGAGTGCATGATCTTGCAATCACAAAATGCAAGTTCACACTTGCTCATGTCCTTTGATTATTTTCTGTAAAGTAATTTTACAAATCCAGTGTTGTCATCACCTATATTTGAAAAAGGTTAGAAAACACTATTTTCATAATAATGTGATTATAGGTTATTTACCATGAGGTAATAAACTTCTATGAAAGTTCCGGTGGTAAAGGAACATATTATCTAGGACTTAACAACCAATGTTGCCAGTGATTCTTGCGCCGTATATCACGCGTTAACCATGAGATTTGGAATGGGACAGAGAAGTCAGTTGTATCTTCTTCCTCTCGCATGTAGCCAGATGTGCAGGTCGTGGCTGTTATCCTCGTAGCGTGCATATTAATTGGTAATTCGTAGAGGATATGCAGCATATGGGTGGGAGCCCTCAACGTCCGACGATAGTTCTGGCATCTAACGGTCTGTACAAACCATTGTCATAATTAAATGTGTGGGCATGGTGTAAACAAGGGAGGAATGCGGGGTCGCGAAGGAGGCAGTGATTGGCTTGGATCTTAGACTAGGCCCCATACCAAGGAAGTATGGACAAGGTCATGACTTGGTTGTGCAACAAGGCTAAGGTCTCTCATGAGTAAAGTAACGCACCTCTGCAGAGTGTAAGAACTGTAACTTGTTACTCCCTGTTCCGGGAAGGAGTTGCGAACGCGGCGGAAAAGGAACTCCATGAAAGTTCTGGTAAACCCGTGAAGGCTGACGGACATAGCTTTTCAGAATAAAAGTAGCCTTTGGAGAAACGTTTACGAAAAATTGCATTGCCTAAGACCTATGGTCTGTGGCTATAGATATAGTGCATAAAACACTCCTTTTCTAGTGAACTTGCTGAGTACGCTCGTACTCAATGTATCTTCTTAACCCTTGCTAGATTCTAAAGCCATTAAGACAACGTCTACATCAAGTTATACTCCAGGAATCATCACTAGAAGCTAAAGTCTTCAATGAAGTCAAGAAAGTCAACATATACACCAAATCAAATGAAGACGAAGTTACTGATTAGATAGGAATATAATCTCTAGCCATAGAACCTATTTCTGTAGTGTATTGCGATAGCAGCAATGCCAGACCATTAGTTAAGATACTAGTCATACTAGTATGATAGTTTTTGAGTTATTTATTTCTGATTCTTCTTTGTAAGAAGTTTATTTCTCTTTGTTTAACCTAGAGTGTTCTCTGGATCTTGTGTAAAGAGTTGAGTTGTAACCTATAGTCATGTCTTGGACCTGCTGTGTTTCTGTTGTACCACTCTAAGGGATGTAATACTAGTGAACGATGTTTCATTGGTGTTATGTCAACGACTATAATGTACTACATCATGCAGTGGTATGCTGGGTCACCGCAGGGGCGCTTTAAGAATCGTTCGATGCAAAGATTCCATCTGCCGCGCGGAGCCAAACACCCTTATTTCTTCCTGCACCATGCGAGAAACGGGAAGCGAGCAACCAGACACACTCTAAATATAGGAGTCGACGAAGTCGTTGGGTGGGGCGCAACCCTCGAGCTTGTTGTTCGAATGTAAATTTGCATAAGGAAAGTTGTATTGTCCAAGGAACTTAGCTTTTATTCATCACATAGTAGGGTATACAAGGTTCGACTGGGTAGCCTGGCTGAAAAGCTTTATTGTAAGTAAAAAACAGCTAAAAGCGTCACGGTTGTGCGGCGTTCGAGGGTTGGAGTATGCTACTCCGGATTCGACGTCCTTGAGGCGATAGGCGCCACCTGGAATGACTTCCGTGACCATGTAGGGGCCTTCCCATGGTGACTCGAGCTTCAGGTGCCCCTTTTGCTTGAGCCGCAATGCGGTGACCCAGCATACCACTGCATGTGTATTACACTATAGTCGTTGACATGACATCCACAGAACATCGTTCCGTCAATATCACATCCCTCAGAGTGGTACAACAGAAACATTGCAGGTCCATATTACAAACATCCACACATTATTATTATTACAGTACCAGAAGTTTGAGATTTCAAAATATTCAAATTACAAACCAACTTAAACTGTTTCGGCGGAAGATTTAAAGTTTCAACTAAAACACCAAATTGATCTCAACAACTTATTATATAAGGTTTATGTTGCTCGGCTTAATTGGTTACTAATAACTAAGGCAACTAATCGGACTCGTTGCCATTCACTCCATACCGAATCTCATAGTCAACCCCTTCCACTCCTCCGGACAGATCTGGCTCCTCGTTGTAAACATCCTCTTGGACTTCAGCTGCGTACAACGGGATATCTTCTGGTTCCCTAGAGTCCAAGCAAGGGATCAAAGGAAAGGGTGAGTAACAGCGTTACCCAGCAAGTTCATTATATGCAAGGTGGGAAGTTTGATGCTCTATATACCACCTCGGACTACCCGTCCTTGGCACTATGCAGTTTTCGTAAACATTTCTTCAAAGGTTGCTTTTATTATCAAAAACTATGCCCATCAGCCTTCATAGGTTGACCAGAACTTTCAAGGAGTTCCTTTCCTGCCGCGTTCATAGCTCATTCCCGAAACAGGGAGTAACAAGTTATAGTTCTTACACTCTACAGAGGTGCGTTACTTCACCCATGAGAGATCAACTCCTTGTTTCACAACCGGACGTACTTTCCCGTCCATAATTCCATGATGTGGGGCCCAGTAGGTGATCTAAGCTAATCACTGCCCTCTCCGCGACCCTGTATGTCTGCACGATCCTCCGGGGCTGACTACACCTCCGTTAAGCCCCCTCCCGGGTAAGCTATAACCATAATGAGTTCCCGAAGACTCTATGAGATGGTGATGCCCTGACAAGTTCCATATAGGGCTGACTATACCACTAAGAACCACTCATAGATAATCTAGACACCAAAATCGTGGGGCCTAAGGGTGCCCACCCATATGCTGGATCCTCGCAAGGAAACACAGTGTCACGTAAGGTCATCCTGCCTACATACAGAAGGAAAAGGATACGGCTGACTTCTCCGTCTCATTCCAAATCTCATGGTTAACGCGTGATATACGACGCTAGAATCACTAATGTCATGGGTTGTTAATTCCTAGGTGATTAATCTTGTTGCAAATGGAAACCTAAGTTCCATTGCTCACCTAATCCATATCATCACTTAGGATGATATCAACAATTTATTTGTTTGAGAAAATATTTTGTTTCCTTGGAACAAACATGATAACATACAATTTATAAATACTTTGATAAAGACTCTTCAAAGGACATGAGCAAGTGATGAACTTGCTTTGTGATTGCAAGGTAGTGAAGTTGGATGCTTGCACTTGACCTTGAGCTTCTATGTCTAAAAAGCATCATTATTGCGCGGTAAGGACAATATTTAAAGAAGCAAAATGAATATGCATAGTAATGCAATGCATCATTTATTATTTATCTTCTTTGTGTGTTTTACCCAATATATCAATTTCTGAAAATTCATTATGTAATAAAGGGATTCATTTTAAGGAATAACCTTTAATATTTTATAAATATTACATTCACTATTTTTATAATGTAATATATTATTAATAGAGTTAAAAACTATTTTTTATTTAATTTTAACTCCTATAATTATTTTCTTAATATTTCTTTTTAAGAATAAGCATTTTAATTTAGAAGATTTTATTTTGATATCTTAAATATCAATTTAGTATTTTTCTAAAATACTATAATAATTAAGGATGATAAAAGTTTTTTTTATTTATTTTTACGTATTTTATTGATTTTTATAAAATTCCATAAGGAATATATTATAAAAATCTTTAACATAAAGTTATTCTATTAAAAATAGGTTTATTAATTTAATTAGGTAGATTGTATTATTATAAACCTAACAATATATTATTTGTATTTTTAAGGCTCTTATTTTATTTTCTAGAATTTATTAAATCCTAGGGGTATTTTGGTATTTTGGCAATTCTTCAAATTCCTTTTCTTTTAATGTTTGGGCCAAACCCATTGGGCTATTTGGGCCCAACTTGGCCCAAATGGGCCGGTATAAACAATCGACCGAAGTGGTACTGTACCCTATCGGCCCAATACACTTCGCTCTCTCTCACTCGTTCCTCTCCTTCTTCCTTGACCCCGTGGTGTTGCTGACACCGCTGTCGTGCGACTCACGTCGCCCTGGGTCTCCTTGGCCACCATCGTGGTGTATGGCGAGGTTGATGACCCTGCTCCTTCATCTGGTCCAATTCGATTTGTCTCTGGAGCTCTCCTTCGGCTAGGCTAGCTCCGTCCCGAACCCTAGGGTTTGGGATGCTGCCGTGATGTCTTCTCCGTTGCTCCCGTGGTGCTGTGAGTTGCTCATGGTGATGTGGTGGTGCTGTTCGTCCTCGTGCGTTGTTGTGGCCGCCGCCACGGCTCGATGCGGGTTGCAGCGCCCTTCAGGTGCTCCTCGTGCGCCGTGCGCTCGTCGGCCCCTCTACTTCATCTTCTAATCGATAGCAAGGACCACTGGTGAGTTTAATCTTGCTCTCCACTCGTGCCTTCTGTCCTCTGCCTCTCTTCATCTCCTCTGTGTACCTCTAGTGGCCATCCCTAATTAGGTTTCATGTCTTGATTAGGGTTCACCCCTCTATTTTGGTTATATTCGATGGATTGGAACTAGTAGTGGTGGTTATTGAGGATGGTGAATGATTATATCATGTTGATTAATGTATACAGTTGGTTTTGATGATGCTGGTGACTTTATTAGACTGATTCCAATTGGTAATTGGACATGGCCTAGATGATAGTGCTACTGTGGAACTCTTACTTGTGGGTTCTGGTAATTTGGGAATTCACTACTGTCAAGATATTAGTACTAACAATAGTACTGTGAGTGATTGTTCACTGTATTGTTAAACATTAATTTGTGTGTTCATATATAGATTGAGGGTTAATATATTAGTATAATGATGCTCTAATTAGGTCTATATAAACTTGGTAATGATTCCTGGTGGTTGATTCCAGGAAAATGATAGCTAGTGATTTGCAAGTTTACTTAGGAAAGCTAAGTAATTGGTTTGCTTGTTTTAGAACTTGTTCTTGTGACACCATCATTAGAATGACACACAAGTGTTGGTTCTAATACTAGGCTTTATTCTGTCGGTGCTTAAGATTGGATTAATTCCATGATAGGCTGATAACTTTGATTAAACATATTTGCCTATGATGTTGGTCTGAGGCTTAGGAACTAGGTTCCTAACTTGCTGTCCCTCATAGATGTGTTCTGGTATTAATACCAGTTACTTATTCTTGAGTCCTTTTGATAAAATGGTTGGTGTGCTTATTATGTTATATGGACCCCTAAGATCTGTTGATTTCTGGGGTTCTACTCTTTTAAGAGATGTGCCCAGAATTCATAATCTTAGCTATGGTTATATTATGGGATTTGGCTTTATATCTAGGATCAATGATGTTGGTCTGAGATCCTGGTTTGGTTTGTAGAATTCAGTCCTAGACTTTTATTCAAAAATCTTATGTGATGGATTCACCCCACTTGGGTGATTTCTGAGAGATTTATATATATAACAACACATGATTTACAATCTATAGTAAATGGTTGAATTATGTGATGGTTTTATATGTACTCACCACACAACTAAGTTGTTGGTGTTGTTGCTGGTTGATCTGGTGGGCTAGATCTTGATGACTTGCTTTGCTGGCTTGATCTTATCCTTCACCTCCTGGTGCTGCTCCTTCTACTTCTGTTTCCCGTGAGCTTGTCCTTGATCTTGCTGTCCAGCTGCTCCACCCCCTCCTTATGTCACCATCTGGTGTATGGTTTGGCTGGTGGTTTTGCTTGGCTTTGGCAGGCTTGATGTGTTCCTGGTTTGGTGCTTGAGAAGGAGAGTAAGCTGCTGGGAGCTGTGCTACGACTGTACACTTCTCCTTTTGATTATTTGGGATGTTACTGCTATGTTGACATCACACATCATGCATTTAGATGACTGTGTTGCCTGGCTGTTTGGTGCATTGTGTGGATCAGATCTGTGGCATCCCGCAAAACCACTACTAGAAAATCGCATGTTAAATAAAACTTTGTGCATCGTCATGGCATCATGCATCTTTGGCTCTCAGAATATTTTAGCTAAAAACTATTTTGTCTGATACAATATCTCTTCTCTTATTTCAAAACAAGTCTTATAATTATCTGTTAAATCAATTGCCTAAAAATTATTTGTTAAAAGAATTTAAAACTAAACAACACCACAAATATTTTACAAAATAATAAAACCCAAAACCCAAACCCTTTTATACCCAGACCTAATCTACCCAGCCCCCTCCACCTCACCCCCACCAACCAGTGCCCGCCACCTCACCTTTCCCTCCACCTCATCACACCCACCGCCACCTCACCAATCCCCCTCTTTTCCTCCACTCCCTCTCTCACACAGCCCCCACCTACCCCCTCTCTCTCTCTCTCTCTCTCTCTCTCCCTGGCTTGAAAGCCCACTCACCAAAACCGACCCACTCCCTCACTCCAACCGACACTCCGGCCCCACCTCCTGTCCCTGGGCCACTCCTCCTGCCGGCCCTCTCTCCTCTTTCCCCACCCATGCGTCCCTCTCCTCCTCTCCCTGTCCCCCGGACCCCACCCCACAGCCCCGCTCCCCCACCGACCGCGTCCCCCCGCTCCTTCCTCCCTCACCTCTCTCTGCTCACCACCACCGCCCCGCTCACGTCCTCCTCCTCCCTCCCCTCCATCACCGCCCTCAAGCCCCTTGAGGTCCCCACCGCCTCCTCACTGTGGCCCCGCCTCCTCCCGCTCGGGCTCGCCCGCCATGGCCCTCCCGTCGAGCTCCCCCCGCCTGCTCGTGGCCTCGCCGCCTCCCCACCGTCCTCTCCGCCCAGTGTCCCGACCTCTGCCCTCGCCACACTCACTTGTCACTTGCGAGCCCGTCGCCACCGCCTCTTCCTCTCGCTCGCCCGCCCAGGTGCCGCGCACTCCCTTGCCGTCGCCTCTCCTTCTCCCTCCGGCAGCTCCCTCGCCTCGCCGTCCCCATAATCTCGAGCCGCCCGGTGGCCTGGCAGCGTCACCTCGTCCACTGCCGTCGTCCTCGACCACTGCCGCGCGTTGGCGAGCCTCCCGCTTCTTCCTCATTCGTCGACCGCCTCCTCCCCCAGCCAAGCTCGTCGGCGCGCTCGTTCCTGCTCAGCTCGGCCTGTCACCGTCGCCTGGGTGCCTCTCTGAGCCGCCACCGCCATGGCCTCGCCTCCTCGTCTGCTCGAGTCACCTTGGTTGCAGGTTCTCCCTCCCGGCTTCCCGACGGTCCACACCGCCGTCCATGGCCCGACCTCCTTCCACCATGGCACCCAGCGAGCATGCTCCCTTGTCCGCAGGCGGGCCGTATCTGGCCTCTGTCTTTGTCTAGCCCCTGCAAACTCGCCAGCGGCAGCTGCTTTCCTCTGTGCCCGCGCGTGCTCAACGTTCCCTTCTGCAGGTCATAGCTGCGTCCTCGACCCCGGTGCCTCCCTGGCTGCGCTCTACCGCTGCGAGCGTCCCGTGCGGCTTGCCACCCTCCCTCTGTCGCTTGCGCCCAGCCTGGACCGGCGGCCCCGTCTCTAGCAAGCGTGGCACCGAGCACAAGACCGTCTCGTCACAAGAGCCCCAATGCCCTTTTGTCGCCTAGATTTGCATCGTTCGTGTTTAAATCGACCATCGACTGAACCCGATGACCGCCAAGATCGCCATGGAGCGACAAGCACTTAACCGGACACCGAGACACGGCGACAAGTACTCCTTCCGGACGCCAAGTTCGAGAACCGGACCCCAAGGCCTTCATCCCGATGCGACAAGCGCCGCCACGGGCAAGTTCTCCACCTTGAACGCCATGACCGCCGACGCGGACCCGAAGACCACGAATGCGACAAGAACGACATCGACCCGGGCGAAACCGATGCGCCCCGACACCGAACCAAGTTCTTCTTCTCGGATGCGACAAGACCTACTTCCTTTGTCCGATACCGATCCCGTCGAACCCTGAACCCTGAGACCAACCCCGAACCCATCGAACCCCAAGATCTTCGACCCCTAATGTGTGACCCCCTATTTTATAAAAATAATATAACTTGTTGCATATTAAATTGTCATACTCGCATGCATATTGTCTGGGTTTGGGGGCATTATGCCGATTCACCTCATAATTAAATATGGGGCCCATATGCGGGCAAATCTAGTCTTATATTGGCCACATTTGAACTTGTGTAGCGAACCGGTGCTATCTTTTGCCTTGTTAAGACAACATTTAAATTGTGGGGTATCTAAACAACAGGAACCTATCAATTAATTGTCGGGACCCCGGTTCCGCTTAATATTGCCTAATTGCATCGCAGCTTTGCCATGCCATACATCATACATGCATCATGCCCGATCTTTTGCCGTAGTATTAAATATTGCACCCGGTGTTTATTCTAGTGTTTTGCTTCTTCGCGGATAAGGCCGTTGAGTTGATGCGAGTGTCGACCCGATCTTCGGATGAACCTTCAATCGATGTTTTCGAGCATCTCCCCCTTTCTACCTATCTTACTTTTATAGTATTTATTCTCTCCTGTTGATCTATTGCTATCTGTGTTGCGATGCTCTAGTTTTCATACCCGTGATATCCCTTGCAGCCTTATATTGCCTTGGACACCTCCTATCACCTGTTGTTTGGTAGATAGTTGGACCTGCGCGTCGTAGTCGCTTGCTCAAGTGCTGTTGCGTGTCGTCAAGTACCACATTTGTTGGAGTATTTGCCGCATGTTTATTGTTGGAGATGATCAAGACTTTACTTACTGTTTAACAACTAAAATTTAAGTAAGTAGCGAGAGGCACATTGGGCAATAGATGTTATTTGGTTTTTCTTAGTCACCTTGTGTCCGTGGGACCAGTACTTGATACTGTTCCTTGAATATTCGCTATCCACATCCGGAGGATTATGGGACCCCAGGCGAGCTTGATTCATTCTTATTTCTTGGGGCCACAAACTAGTTTGAGGTTTAATTTACTATCCTGTACTTATGCCATGCTTTACTGCTTTATTATGATTGTGAGAGGAGCACCTGTACTGTTTAGGTAAGCGGAGTGTTTTCGCGGTATCGACAAGCCCAATTTTGGGTTCCCGATCGTTCTGACCATTGGCGCAAACCTTGATTCCGTCTCGGAGTCAGCTAACTTTGTTGCGGGTGTACTCAATGGGGTGGCCCCTTGAAATATTTCTGAATCCTGTGATTGCTTTGCCGTGAAGGCGTCGTTGGGTTTTGATTTGGTTTTCCGAGGTTGATTGAGTGTGTGTTGCTATTTGTGCACCCCCGCAGGGTAAAACTTTCTAAAAGCCGTGTCCGCGGTTATGGACGACTTGGAGCACAGTATCTCGATCATAGACAACTATAACTAAAGTAGTGATATAAATTTGACTTTATAATGACTAGTAATCAGCTTTACTATAATGGAATGGCTAAATAAAACTGCCAACAATTGCTTGTTTGGGTTGTCGCTTGCGACCATTGTATCTGACTAGTAAGTATTGCAACTATAACGGAATGGCTAAATAAAAGTACCAACAAGCTTTGGGTTTTGGGTTATCTCATGCTAATTGTCGACTAGTAAGTGTTGTAACTTCAGCGGAATGGTTAAATAAAATTGCCACTGCTTATTATATCGGGATGATTATCTATACTTGACTAGTAATTCTAGCGATAACTAAATAAATAAAGCGCCAAGCTGTGAGTTCCTCGGTTGACTTCCTTGTTTGGTCTCGAGGGGGAAATACCAGGATGGGTATGTTTGGTGGTAGTATCAGGTTGGATTCGGATAGGTCTTTCTTATCCCTCTCTGGTAGCCGACAGTTATATCAAGTCTCTATAGGTTGCTTAGTGCATGCCTCGCTGCCGCTCAGTCCACCATACCTATGTAGGCGAGGACCGCCGAATTCTAGCCTCGCTGTCTTGGCCTCGATCTTGACCGCTCTCTCTTTTTCTTTGCCCTTGTCGGCACCCTTTTGTTTAAGCGGTTTTGAGACCAACGTCGTTAGCGGGGTTACCCTTCCGGCTTGGCTGGGCGGTTGTGGACGCCATTGGTTATTCTTCAGGGCTCTTAGCCCCATTTGCATCTTGTCCGTAGTCGGACGCTGTATCATTTTCAAGGTGATTTGGATCTTTGTATTGTATATCTGTATTCTTGACTCATTGAGTCGCTGTTATATATATCTGTTCTATGGGTCCCATCGAGGACTGTTGTGTAATGTTATTACTTCGTTTTCCACCCGCACGAAAGTGCCTGGTGGGCACCTTTGAATCGTTTCTATGCGGGTTTGGCGGGATTCGCTCAAACTTGCATAGGGCCGATTCTGAGGGTGTTACAAGATCAGTGAGGTGTTTTCACCTTTTATCCTTTTACAATTCACTCACTTGGTGAAACTTGCCCCTTTTACTTGTTGTTGATATATTGACTTGTGGATTATTTGATATGAAAGAACAGATACTTACACATTGGTGAAACTTGCCTCTTTTACTATTACTCAAGGATGTAATCTTGAGTAGTGCACTTCACTGCTCTCGACTGAGAGTAAATCTAACAAATTAATATTTTATTTTCATTTTGTTTGTTTTTGTATTTTGCAGGTACAAGATATAGGTGCTCAAGATTTAGTATAGGATAAACTAGGTTTTTATTTTTGTTCATTGTAATATTTCCTTTTTGATTCTTTTTGTAAGAATCGTGTAATAGTTATTTATATTAGAATTTCCTTTCTTGTATTTTCTTTACTCTAATGAATCACTTCATTGGTTGAATGAGTTCCTCTTTGTAAAATGTTTATGGAATAAGGATAAGAATTAAGCATTCATTTCTTATTTGAATTTCTTAATCTTAAATTCTTATTATTATTTATTATATCTTTATCATAACAACTAATATTACTAAATTATTTTGGAAAACATTTTAAAATACCAAATCCTAACTTTTAAATATTGGTTCAAATTTTAGATTTGAATTCAAATTATTTCCCTCAAAACACACTAATTCATAAAGATCATGTCAAAACTTATAAAGATCACTTTCAAGAGCTATTCTTACACCTAGAGTGAAAGAAACTACGGTCACTTTAGGTTTTTGTTTGGAAAAAATTTACCCACATTTCTGAGATGAATGCATGCATATGCACAAAATCCTATTTCTATCCTTCGTTGGTTCCTAAATCTTTGGGATGTTACGCAGGGGAGGTCTCCTTCGATGAAGGATCTTGGGCCTTGATCGTTGGTTGTGATAGTTGCGGAGGCTTTGTTGATACACCATCGAGCAGTAGCGGCGATGTCGCGTGCTTCATCCGATGGTCATTGCGTCTTGAGTGCGGTTGTTGATTCAGCCTCATTGTAAAGCAAAGACCCATGGGGCCTTGTGTCATACCTCGGCTAGTAGCATTGCTTTGGCTCCGTGCACCATGAAGAAGGGCGTGTAGCTAGTGGAGCTGTTTGGCGTTGTGCATAGGATCCAGAGGACGGAGGGTAGTTCGTCCGCCCAGGCTCTTGCCAATCGTTCAATAGGGCACATGAGTCGCTTCTTGATCTCGTTGCAGATGAGGCCGTTGGCCTTTTTGACCTGGCTGTTAGTCTGCGGGTGCGCCATTGAGATGTACGTGATGTTGATGCCGAACCCTTCGCAGAAGTCTTGGAACTCCTTCGAGGTGAAGTTCGTGATGTTGTCGGTGATGATGTTGTGGGGCACCCCGAACCTATAGATAATGGACTGGAAGAACTTGACAGCTATGGCACCAGTTTGGTTGGTGATGGGCGTAGCCTCGATCCACTTGGTGAACTTGCTGACTGCCACCTGGAGGAAGATGTATCCTCCGGGTGAGGATTTTTGTAGCTTGCTGACCATGTCGAGTCCCCATTGAGCGAAGGGACATGCTAGTGGTATGGGCCTTAGCTCTGAGCCTGGTGCATGTGGTTTGTCGACAAACCGTTGGTAGGCGTTGCACTTCTCGATGATGTCCTTGGCGTCGTGCATCGCGGTTGGCCAGTACAAGCCATCTCGCAGAGCCTTGGCGACCAGGGCGTGGCTGCCAGCGTGGTGGCCACAGATGCCTTCATGGATGTCGAGGAGGATGCTCTTCCCATCACTGTTGGTGACGCATTGCTGGAGTATCCCAGTGATGCTTTGCTTGTATAGTTCGCCATTGATGATGGTGAAGGATTTTGAACGGCGGGCGATCTTCCTGGCGTCCGTCGGGTCGTCCGGCATTTGCTTGCTCAACAGATACTTGACATACGTTTGAGTCCATGTTTGCTCGATTTCCAAGACTTGCATCAGGCTCACCAACTCGACGTCTGCCTCTAGTTCTTTGGATGTCTTCGTTTTCTCGGGTGGCGCAAGCCCCAAGTGTCCCACGGCGTCGGTTGCACCCTTGGGAGTTTTGCGCTTAATAGAGTGTTCGCATATTTGTTCGAGGAACACGACCGGTGGTACTGGAGCACAGGTGGAGCCAACGTTGGCGAGCTTGTCGGCCTTCTCATTGCTTTCCTGGCCGACGTGCCGGAGTTCGCAACCGTCAAAGTATCATTCGAGTGAGTTGTAGAAGTCGCGGTAGGCTATCATGTTGTCGCTGATAGTGTCGCACTGGTTCATCGTCTGCTGGACGACGAGGCTGGAGTCGCTGTAGATGACTAGTCGCGTGGTGCCACAGACTTTAGCCATCTGCATGCCATGGATCAGCGCCTCATACTCAGCCTTGTTGTTGGATGCGCGGAACCTCATCCGTGACACATATCTCATCTTGTCCCCTTGGGGGGATGTCAAGATTACTCCAGATCCGGCTCCCCATGTTTGGATACGTAAAAGTGCATTGTTCAGAGTTGGGACATGTCAGGGGTGTCCGGGAGCTACAGTTCCATCCAGTGGACGAAGAAGTCAGAGAGCACCTGCGACTTGATGGCGGTGTGCCGCTCGTAGATGATGTCACATGGGGACAGCTCGATGCCCCATAAGGCCACTCGCCCCTTGGCACACACCACGCTAGAACTCATCTGTGCACCCCTTATAATCTTCGGTTTTGCCATCAATATAGAACATACAAACAGGAGTAGGATTTTCCCTCCGGACGCCTGAACCTGGGTAAACCTCGTATCCCGTGTTGTTTGTCTGCTAGCCGTTCCGTGATCTCCAGAGTCCCCTTCTCTAAAACCCAAGTTCATAACAATAAGCATTGATGAGTCTAACCCTCGTCATTGCTTCTTCTAGATTTTGGCTTGAACAGGAACTTACCTGATGAGCTCATTGTGTCATGAAAGTTCCGAGGATCTTCTATAAATATCTGTGATATGAATAATATAATTATACCTTGGACCTGTGATGTTTCTGTTGTACTACTCGGTTGGGTGTAATATTTGTGGGACGGTGTTATGTTAATGTTATACCAATGAATTGTTCACTACAACATGCAGTGATGTGCTCGGTCACCCCGGAAATGATGGTGAAATTATGCAATTTAGTTATGATTGCAAAAACAACTTAGCTATATTAAAAATGAACTTACATATTGCAAAATAACAACTTATTTAATATATGTAAAATATAATATAGTACACAAAATGAAGGGACATCTTACCCAATCCTACCCCTAGTTATGGCAGATCATATAGCATACTATATTTGTAAAAATCAAACTTAGTTAAGCTGGTGAAAGCAATTTAGAAATGTTGACAAAAGACAACTTAGCTATTAGGAAAATGAACTTACGTACAAAGCAAAAAAAAACTAATCAAACTAGGCAAAACACAAAATATCCATGTTGCAAACAACAAAATTATTTACTCCAAAAATCTAATTAAGCTATGACCCCAAAACTACCCCCAATTAAGGCAAAAAATGAGTAACTAACTATATGTGAAATTTAACTTAGTTAATCTAGTGAAAACCAGTTATAAATGACCACAAATCGACTTACATATTTTTTAAAATGAACTTACATACAAAAGAAAAAAGTTAATGAAAAACACCTTGTTGCAAACAAACACAACTTAATTAGGTTTTGCAAAATCAATTTAACTATGAAGGAACACATTGCCTAATAAACCTCCAACTAAAGGTATAACTCACATCATATTGTATAGGGAATCAAACTTAGTTAAGCTGGTGAAAAGAAGTTAGATATGATCACAAAACAACTTAGCCGTGGTGGTAAAAAAACTAAGCTATGAAAAAAAGTATAACCTGAGTTAAGGAAAATTAAGTGACATCAAGTCAAAAACAAGGACTTGTTGTATAGGGGAATGAGTGCATGTAATGCCTAGAAATATGGGTATCACACGAATCTAATGTGTACATGCTCTAACCCATCTGATTTCATTGTGATCCAGTACTATCCACACACGTAACATCCCAAAAAACTCGAACCCCAACAACTACTAAGCACGACACGGGGTGAAATCGAGGGATTTTGTGAACTGATGAAATCCGAAGAAATTCATCGAGAATGGAGGTATACACATTTCTAAGGTGCGGATCCACAACTAAAACGCTAGTATCTCGGTGGATTTCAGGGGAAAACTTTAGCAAACAGGATTTACATGTGGTGAATCGAGATGGGGATTCTGTCGTCGGAGTGCTTTTCGTCGCCGAAATCGGTGCCCCTTCCGTGTCCCTTGTCCTCGCAGAGCACCATGCGCTTGCTCACGGGTCGATCTTCGTCGCTGATCTCAGCACACTCGTGCATGCCTCGCCCTTACATCGACGATCTCGCACTCCTCACACGTTGGGAGCTCTCCGATGAACTCAAGGCCCTCCTCTCGCATGTCTCCTTCTCTGTCGAAGAGCACCCTGAAATGTCGCTCTCGCCGCCGATGAAATCGCCATGGAACCCTAGAGAATAATAGGGGGAATGGGGAATGATAGAAACGACAAAATAGGCGCGAGATTCAAACATCTCCTCGCATGACACACATGTGGTGGGACCCCCCAGGCGGAAACTATCGGGACCAAGACACACACGCGTCGATCTAAGACGATAGGACGGCCAGAGAGCGGTGGCTCACTATGGCATTCATATTTATAAATTTTACAACATAAAACACCCTTGGGTGACTCATGCTTGGAGATTGCCGGATTAGATGGGATTCGGTGGTGAAGTCAGTAGCAAAGATTGGTATCGAAACCGAGATTTGAGGACTACTAATGGTGGTTCGAGTCCTGGTGGTGATGAGAAATTGGTTTGGTGATTCATGACTTGGAGGAGCAACATCGGCAAGTAGGGGCGACAACACAGGAGAAGTTCAAAGTCTAAACTTTCACGATGAAAATCCAAGGTCTGGACTTAATTGGTTGTATCTAGCAACGGTATTATTGAGGTATTGTTTTGTGAGCGCGGATTCTTCAGGGTGAAAACCTATGATCTGACCAGGGCGATGACGACGCTTGTGCAATGTTACCTTTTTGGAGGCGTCTCTTTTGGAGAAGATTGATTTGTGGTATTGTCTTGGTGGTGTTTGGTCTGCGCTGCTACAAGAAATAGATGACTGTAGCGGGACTTTGTTTTTGTATTTCTTCTTTCTTTTTAGTAGTGTGCATCATTGCCATTAGGATATTGCGTTGTAGCGGAGTCTGCGTGTAATTGATATCTTCACAATCTTAATATATATTCCCTTTGTCTAAAAAAACCTCCAGGCTTCACTTGATAGTGGTTATGATGTAGTACACTTGTGAGCTAGGAGTGCGTCAATTTGGAGGACGGGCTTGCCTCAAAAGCGAGTTTTTTGGGGGCTAAAGGAACCTCCAACGACTCCCTGCAAACGGACCGCGCGAGTCCGAATCGGTCTGGCCGGACATAGACCATGGCCCACGGCACCCTGCAAATGGAGAGGGAACCCCGAAGCGGTCCGTTTATGTGCAAACTGAGCCCAAATCTGGGGCTGGAATGCGATGGGACATATGGCTGTCGTGTCCGGCTATGTCCTCCAAAGGCTTTGACGGGCCTATTTGGAGGTGTCTCATCAGATGGAAACCAGAGACGCGTGTACTTTTTAACGGGGACCGCGTCGTCACTATCCTCCACACACTCTGAGTCCACTGGTCAAAGCCTTAGCTCCACAAAACCCTAGCCACTACTTACCCACCGATAGCTGCTCCGTTGCCGACCGGCCACGATGATGAAGTGCCGGAAGGAGTGGCTACGTCCTAGCCGCAATGACCGCCATAAGTACTTCGTTTCGAGGTCTCCACCAGCGCGCTCCTCCTTCTCCCGCTCCCCACGGTGTGCGCGCTGTCGCGTCCGCACTCCGATCAGCGCGTCAATGTGAGCCTTGAAGCCGTGCTCCAGGTCTTTATCGGCATCGACGACAACGACGAGAAGTAGGCGGCAGTGTCGGCCTACCAGCATCACCGTCGACACCCCCCCTCCCAAGCTACGGGCACCCATAATATTGGGTGTTTTTATTTTTTTGGGATATTTTGGACTGTCCCTAGACCATATTATAATTTGTATACCTATTTTCTACAATCTTTTTTTACAGGATAACCGTTAGAGGCACAGGCCACCGCAAAGGAACTCACCCCAGACGGTATGTCCTCCACCTCGCACAAACGGACTGAATCTTCGGTGCCCGAAATACGGGGCCTGTTGGAGGCCCTAAGCTAGTTCATGTACGGCTACACCGTAGACATACCGTGGATCTCGATCTATTCAAGGCCCTCGTTTTCTTCCTGACGTACGTCCAATGGTCGGCAGGCATCTTGCTGATCGTAAAGATTGTTCGTATGCTCCGTGGCTAGCAGCTAGCTTGCCATGGGGACACTGATCTGCCATTGGAATCTGCATTATACTAGTATAGTAAGATTAAACTACTCCTACATAATTCAACTACTGTTTGACTAATACAGTAAGTCCGTGACCTTTATTTCCACCTAAAGCTAGAGTGAATCCTCGGTCCCGTACCCCTTCTCCTCCAAAAAGCGTGAGTAGGCGATTAGGGTTTCTGTGCCTGTCGTCGGTGTCGCTGGCGATCTGCCCCGCTCCTGTGGGGCCTTCGGGCTATGGAGGCAAAGTGGATCTCGGCTCCCGTCGGCGGGAGCTGCTCCGTTTCCTATTTTTAGGTTCAAAATTTGATGGGGCGGCGTTCAGGTGGTGATAGAGGCGTCGTCGGGGCGACTCCCTGCATCGTGAGGCGGCGGCGGGTGGGGTGGCTCGCGGTTGTTGTGGCCGAGGCGACGGTGGCCCGAGCTCGCCTCGACCTGCAGATCTCGGGCGGCGGTGGCGGTTTTGCAGTGCGATGGCCCTCCTCTCGGCTTAGCTTTGACCAGGCGGGCTGGATAATTACTGGCTGGCCGGAGACGCCACGCCATCGGCCAGATCTGGGCCCATTCGGCCTGATTAGGGCTGGCGGGCTGTCCTCTGAGTTTGGGGCTCAAAGGAGCCCACCCTTGGTCTGATGGGGCCGAGGTCTTTGATCCCGGTGACGGGCCTAGATCCAGTAACCGCTGGAAGCTCACCTCTTGAGCCGGAATTGACTTGTGTGTCTCGTCATTCGATCTGTCTAGAGCCTGTCAGCTGGTTTGCCGGGTACACTGTTAGGGTGGTGTTGTTGTGGTCTATTCCACGGTGTGTCTTGGTCGTGGGCCAGCGGCGGCTCGAGAAGGTGGGCTGGGCATGTCTCGGCCCAGGCGGCGTGGCGATGGTGGTGGCTCGTCTCTCTACGACCACGAGGTGGCATGGGCGGGCATCGGGGACTCTGGCGGTGGCGGCGCCCGGTCGCGTGTTAGAAGCTCGGCTCGGGCGGTGGCCTAAGGAACTAAATATGGCGAGAGTTTTTCCGGCGAAATCCAGCGCCTCGGCTGGATGTGGCGATGCTGTGGTATCGTGACCCTCTTGAGGCGTTGTCGTGGCTACCCTTGCCTTTTTGAGCTCGGTGAAAACCCTAGACCCTTGTGGTCTCGGCGGCGCGCTTCGTGTCGTTCCTTCTGGGCGGCGTCGTGGAGCTCGGGTTCCTTAGGCTCGGCGTCTTCGGTGGCAAGCTAGTTGCTTCTTAGGCCTAGTAGTTTTATCTTTGATCCGCTTGTTAGAGGTTTTCCTCATCACCTTTGTCGGTTTGGGTGTGGCTTTATTTATAAAGAGCGGTAGCTTTATTCGAGGATAGAGGCGTCTTCTCCAATAAAGCCTTTTTGGTTTCAGCCCCATCTCGACAAAGACGTAGAGAAGTTTGTACGAGTGGTGTGGTCCTCAAGGATTTCTTATGGTTGTGGGATCTTCGGATGGTCAAGAAGCTTCATGAGCGGTTCATCCTTTTTCTTTGTCTTCAGGATTGATATGGCCTTCTGGGCAAGTTCGGCGACTTCCCGTCCATAACCAACAATGTCAGCCGGCTCTAGGAGGAGTGGCAGCGATGGCGCCGTCGACACGGTATGGAGTTTGAAGATGAAGGGCATCTCAAGAATTTCGATATAATTTTCGTTTTAATTAAATTGTTTTGTACTGTTCGTTGTTTTTTTAATGACAAAGCACTATTCGGACAAAAAAAAAACCTAAAGCTTTGCAGACACAACGGTGAGACCGAATGCTCTCAAAGAAAAAAAAGAAGCGGTGAGACCGAATGGAAGAATGAGAAATGACAAATGCACCATTGTCTGCTGCCCCGACGTGGATGGACCTTCGTTTCCTGTGCTGTCGCCTAGCCACCGATCGGTCGGTCGATCACATGGAGGAAGTTGGGATTCGCGGCGACGTGTGTGATGATGGTATAATAATGCATGGGGCTCCCAGCACCCACGACAAAACGCACGTACGCGCGCGCAGGCAGCAACAACCGGATCTCGGCCCACACTGTGCAGGTGTACATGGCGCCATCCATGCAAATTACTTGCCAATCCAATCCGCCGATCGAGCAGGCGACATGGACAGCTAGCTAGCTGCCGTTCGAGCCTTGCCTGCTCGCTCCATCGGCTGCTCCCTTGCCTCTCGCCTGGCGTTCGATCGAGAATATTTGCCGTTTCAAACAAGATCATCACAAGATGAGAGAATATTTGCTGCGTAAACTAGTGGTGCTCTCTCATGCATGTGACGATTTTATTCTGAACAGGATGCTGCTGGTAGCACCGTACGTAGCAGCATGTGACAACGCTACCCGAAACAGCCAGGCACGAGAGGATTTTGTCGCTCCTCCGCCCGTTTTAGATCCACAAGTGTAGTGTACTAATTAACTTTGTTCGCAAAAATAAATAAATCAACTTTGTCTTTTGGCTTGCCTGTCCTGTTGCCCGCTGCGCCGGCCGCGGTCTCTACTCTACTGGACTCTATACATTTCTTGGTTCAGTTTTAATTTGGATCCACAAGTGTAAGGACGTCCAGCGCGTGGTGTACAAAGTACGGTATGCGATTGGGGAGTGATGGCTCATGAATGTATTTCTGCCCATCGCCCAGCTACCTAGAACAGTACAGCACTGCATAGACACTAGTGGCGTATCAGCAGGCAGAGTATAGTAATGGGTAGTACGTGTACGTGTACATCTTTATAGCTGTAGCGGCGAAGTAGCATCTAGACAGCTAGCTCGCGGCCACGAGTGAACTGAGTGTGGGCGAGGAATTCGCAGAGATCGAAGGTGCTTGCGCAGTGGGGTTGGTGGTCGATGAGCATGCTGGGAAGTCAGTCATGGCAGTAACCCGTTGTGATGTGAACATTGTTTCAAGAATTTCAGTAACGTTAGTATATGCATGAACTTGTTGTGTACTGTCAGATGGCAATTGTTTTTAGCTTGGTTGATTCTCCAAAACAATTGACCATCGACCACACCCACCAATAATACATACGGCTATGGAGTGGAATAAATGGGAAACAACTTAGTGAGGATGTAAAAGACAATTGTTTGGAACCTCGCACGGAAAATGGAGAATATTCTTATTCTTCTTCTTCTTTTTCTTCGGCATATAAGGCGCAATTGTGGGCTTTGTTCGCCTTGTAAGAAAATCCAAGAGACATCCCATATTTTTTCCCAATGCTGGTTCACCAAGAGGACTTGGGATTTAGTCAAAGCTTGGCTCGGGGCCCAAACATTCAAACTCACTTGTGGAAGTGGGAGCTATTCATTACAATGCTTGTTACTTGGACGATTTGAAAAGAGAGAAATGCGAGAGTCTTCCGAAAGAAGTATGCACCGCCTACAATCCTATTTCAAACCATCAAAGAAGAGGCAAAGCTTTGGTTCACCGCGGGCACCAAATTTTTGAGTTTTTTTTACAAGAGTAATCCCTTGTGTATTTTGGACACTCTTTTTCATTTTTGTCATGTCATGACTCTCTCCTTATTTATAATATATGAGGCAAATCCGTTCAAAAAAAAAGACCGAGTGTGGACGGTGGACCGCCTAGTGCGTCAAGGGTGGCCCGATTGCGGGCTTTGAAACCTATGCAAAAGAGAACCGAAGACCGCGGCACATCGCATTTTCAATGTAGGTTACTCCCAGCACATTTGGAATGACATCAATGGACAAATTTTTCTTGGGTTGAAGATTGGTGGTGCTCCATGGTGGGGGTCAATGGGCGACGTAGTAAAGGGGCTATATCCTCGTTGATCTCGCTAGTAGCTTAGGGAATTTGGAACGAGCGAAACGAAGATATCCTCCCTCAGAATATTGCTATATTACCAGCAAAGTAGAAAGCGTCAGGCGCAGAATAAGTTACAAGAGCAAATTGCTCGAGGACTTGGTACTGAAGCTGCTCCATGTGCACTACAGCTTACACATCTCTACAATTCTGCAGCACAACACAAGGAGAGATCGAATACTGAGCTACTCCACTCCGTATTTAAGTACGATGACTACCCGTGCCTTGCTAGATGATCAATACTACTAGGGCCTATCCTGGGTGATGGTACCGTACGTACGACGGAAGTTAATTTACCTGGAAGCAAAACATGCCAAAGCTAGGGGCCAGTATAGGCCCTGACCCTAGCACGACGTGCTAGTGCTGACGCTGGTAGTACTGGACGCTGCACTGACGCCGCCAATGGAGTCTCCCCCTACTCCTGCCAGCGCCGCCGCCTTCTCTTTGGACGCCCTTGGGGTGTGGGTGTCCACCTCCCGCTGGTCGGCAAAGGACAGGAACGCCCGGAGCCTGCTGCGGCTGGAGCTGCCCTCGGTGGTCGACAGCGTCGCCGCCTGCGGCGAGGAGGCGGCGTGCTCGCAGTACTTGTGGACGAGGATGCCGGCGTGTATGGCGAGGGTGGCCAGGCACGCCACGCCGCAGATGACGAACAGCCCGGAGAAGCTGTACACCTGCAGACTGTCCGACTCCAGGTCGTTGGTCTGAGACTGGGAGTCGGTCATGCGATCGTTCAGCCACTTCTCGTGGATCCGCTGGAGGTCGCCGTTCTCCGACAGCTCCAGGATGGCCGTCGACAGGTCCACTGCCAGCGGCGAGTCCCTCGGGAACGCCTGAAAATGTCCAAGTTCAGTTGAGGCTCATACATAATTTCATTAGCAAACATGAAGAACTTGATTGAGTTGCCAACTTGCCACTCCTAACTCCTTTGCCTAAAAAATGGCAAGTGGAAAGAAACTCACGAAGCCCCAGCCGCTCTTGGTGAACTCCGAGCCCACCACCGCAAACTTGGGATGCTCAAGCAGGAAGAGCTCAATGTAGGGGCGCTCGTCGACGATGGCCGTGACGCCTCCGTTGTGAGGACCAAGCTCCAGTGCTTTCTTAAACTCGTCCGGGTTACCGAGCGCTCTAAGCCTCGACTTCGAAACACCGAGCTCTTGCACGAGGTAATTCTCCGCGAAGGAGCCGACCTGGAACCCGATGGGATCGTCACTGGCGACCAAGCTGTCGATCCCCGTGATTGGAGATGTGAGCTGCTGCACGGTGAGTATGGATGTCAGGCTGGCAGTGTAGCTGGACTGGATTATCAGAACCACGAAGAGCCATATGATGATCACGAAACGGCCGAGGGTGCTTCTGGTGTCCTCTCCTGTAAAAATTAGAAGCACAATCACTTCTCCATGAGTTTGACTACGAATATTCCATCAGGATGAACATGTACAAGATGTATTTTGCTCACTGTGGGCGAAGAACAGAGTCGAGAAACTGAACCTGCAAACGTGAAGTGAAACATGTAAATAACCTCAAGCAAACAAGACCCTTGCATTGTTCAAGAAACTAGATTATGATAATTTTAGCATCATGCCCAGGAGACTGCTCATTTATACCGAGTGCAGAAACCGATTTTCCTAATAAATTTTCCGACGTGCAAATGATTTGGCTCATTCCCCCTCATTATGACCATCTAACATTTCAAATAGTCTGTCAAAAGAAGAACTCTCATGAGGTGCAGAGTACATGGTTGCAAGCCCCACCTTACACTCAGGTTTGAAACTCACTTTTAAAATATTTTAAAGTGTTATCCAAGGCCTTACATCTATAAGCCTTATCCACGGCCTTACGTCTATAACAGATGTGAGTCAAAATGACAATGATTCTAGCACGGAAGTCGGTAGCTACAGGCACTGCCGTGTGTTGGCAAAATCTAGAATGCCACTGGGATGTGCACGAAGATCAGAATAAATTGACTCCAACTGGTATACATGTGAGACCTTACCAGAATACAGTAATAATCTGTTTCACAGGAGGTCCACGGAATTCATCATTGATTCTGTGCTCAAGCAGCCAAACAACCGTCCCAATGATAAGAAAGAACACTCCTGTGACGCACCACATTCTGATCGTGAATGGCTGCAAAAAGGACCATCCACTCGAGCTATGCCTCTTAACAGAGGTAAGTACCATAAGCCCTGACTCGATATATGGCTGAGTGAAGTCAACAACCCTTGTCCGATTTGTGACAATAGCAATATCACCTACCACAGCATCAAATTCCTAGTCATAAAATTTTGTTAGTATTCAACCTATACAAATACATCAACGAGAAATGGTGTAAATTTAAGAAAGTGAACTTACATTTGTTAGAATTTTATTGATCATCTCTGTATAGCTTGGATTCTCACTACCATTCCCGAAAAGAATAAACTTATATGGAACTGGATATTGTAACAAGTTTATTGCAGCAACAAACACATCGATACAGAAACCACGCACCGTATCTGTAATACTGTCAGCTGACACAAACTGACGGAAACTTGCCCTATTGGGAACTCCAATTTTTAGCTCATTTCCATTGTTGGGAAACACCCATCCACGTGGCCTTGTTATAGTCTCACCTGGCCAGAGCACGATGCCGAGTTTCTGATTTTCCCTAATACGGTTTGCTGGTTTCATGTAAAGAGTCTCAGGAGATGCAATTGAGAGGCCAGAATAGTTGGACCAGTAACCGACTGTCCGCAAACCGGACCCTACTATGTTAACAATGTCGTAGGCAGGCCAGAGAAGATTACCATCTGAATCAAATTTTACAGGGCCAGTTGCACCAGTGAAATTTACTTTGCGGATTCTTTCTAGCAACAGCCTTCCCTCATCAAAGACAGTCATTGCTCCCAATTGCAAACCTCCTCCCGCGATATCACGTAGTTTGGGGTAGATAGAGAATGAAATGTTACCACCTCTACTGAAAAACGCATCCAGCGCATGAGCAATCATCCAGACAGTATCGTAAGCATACAAGCCATATGAATTAATCAAGAACCTGCTGTCAACATTATCCCTCTTCACCAGTGCACTCCATCGTGAAGCTAGCTTTCTCTTCCTTCTGGTATTTTCTGTGTGCTGGCGTAATGTGAGAACACCCTGCATTGCACTCACTAATTCCATATCTGGATGTAGTGATGAATCAAGGAATGAACCGAGCCAATCTGTTGCAATCCACACATATCCACTGGATGTCATGCCGAGATTGCGTGCTAATAAGAGAAGTGCAAGCCCAGAGTCAGGATTTGCATGCAGAACGAGTATTCGAGACTCCATCATTGCAACCCTGACCAGCACACTAGCCATTTCACTCTTTTTTGCTCCTGGCCTAACTGCAGCTTTATACAAGATCTTGGACCGCCTCTTGGCAAGTTCGTCACCTAAGGAAGAAATGCCGTTTCTTCCATAATCATCGTCAATATATATAGCTGTCACTTCCTTCCACCCATAATAGTTGACTATGTCAGCAACAGAAGCCATTTGAAAATGATCACTATGGGTTGCCCTCACAAAGAAAGGAAACTGAAGTGGCGCGAGAGTTGGATCGGTTGCAGCAAATGACAACATAGGCACTTGGAGTTCATTTGCAACATGAGAAACAACATGCGCGAGGACAGAAGATTGAGGGCCGATGATTGCAACCGTATCTTTCTCCATGAATTGCAATGCTAACCAATGCAAAGAATAAACTCAGCGTTATACCATGTGGACGATATCGTTATCTGAACATAAATCTACATGGTTTGGCGGATGAAAGAAAACACGGAGGAAGTACCTTGCACGATGCCAACAAAGCCACTGCAATTGGAATCTCTCATCTGGACAACCAGCTTTGTGCCTGGAAGGATGCTCGGATCATTGTTGATGTCACTGACAGCAGCAGCCATGGCAATCTTGGCAACTCTCCCTATTGTGGAATTGAATGTGAAAAGAGCTCCAATGCTAACTGTGTCAGGTCTCGCATAGACATTCTTGCTGAGTGCATAGGAGCATAGACACCAGAAAATGCACAAAAAATGGAGCACGGACTTCATGGTGAGTCTAGAAGATTACTGAGGCAATCTTATTTGTCCATCCTTCAGCTGAACAATGGACAGGGTGGAAGAATCAAAGCGATATTTCCTGATGATGCCTGTTAAGCAGATAAATAGACTAGCTAGAACTCAAAATATTATTGGAGCCATGAATTGAAAACTGAAAAAATGGATGGTTACATAAAGAACTATAACCTACAATCAAAAAGTGGGACCCACCTAGGGGAAAAGAGGAGGATAAATCATATGTCAACAAGAACTAGGGCTCAACTGAACAGAAATGGACCTCTTGACAAGAAAAGGTGGGCAGGCATCTCCAAAACATAAATCAACTTTCAAGATTCATCAGAAATTAAGTAACCCTCATCTTAACAAGAACGAGAAAGGAAACAGAAGCGAGCTGCAGAGATGAACTCAAGCACTGATTCTGCCTACCATTGTGAGGGGGTGGGGTGGGGGATGGGGATCTTCCACGAAGCTGACATGGAATTAAATCTACTTCCGAAGAAAACAACTGGGTGAATCTAAAAGCTTGTGGTACATGCGGGATTAAAAAATAATTGACCTCCTCAACCTCTTTCTCCTCTCTTTTTCTTTATGAGAATCCTCTTACCGTTGGGCCTGAAGAAGCTTTAGTCGGTGGTTGCTTCTACTCAGATGGACATGAAATAGGCATGAATCGCCGGCGGCCTGTGTGAACAAGATCTATTGGGGTGCCCTTGTGAAGCCTCACCAAATGTGACGCCACCACAGGCTGCTGTTTATGAAGTCCTTTCACCGATTCACGTCCATTCAGCTCAACTCGACCAGATATGTCCAGACAACGTCTTGGAGGCCAGATGCTAACGACTGTCTAGCTTGTTAAGACAGCTTGCAGCTTCATGTGTCTAGGTGTCACAGTCTCAGCATGTTCCGACCTCAAAAACTAGAACAAAAATGCGAAAATCTTGGCAAGAAAATGTTCAGGTCCTCATGTCAAATAGGTGGTTGGAGGTTGAAATAGGAGCAAACTCGGATCCATCTACGATCTAGGTCGCTAGTGCAGAATACGTGTGACACCATACCTGTCATTTGTCAAAGACCTCGTCAGATCGGCAAACTCAGAAAGGACCCACCCCACGCCAGACAAAAAATATGTTCGCCACAGAAGATGACCAAGAGCACTAAACACGATTAGGGAATAGGAAGTGCGGTTCTGTGCCAAGATAACCAAGATGAGTGCAGGGCAAAGTGCTAGTTACCTGAGGCTGAGGATATGTTGCTTGAGCAAACGGATGGACTAGATAGTTTGGCAATCCCGATTCACATGTCATACCTGGAAAGTTCAGCAGAAGCAACAGCATCCGTTCAGAACACCAGCTATGCACACCACAAACTGCTACAGTCGCTGAGGATGATGTTGGGCCCAGACGTCACATCGAATGAAGAAGATATTTAGTCGTTTAACACCAGCTCCGTTAAATCTCGTGTACCTTTCAGTTATATATATGTGATCCAGACCGCCTACCTCCTCCAACTTGAAACAGGTTCTTTTTCACGTGTTTTTTCCATTAACAGTCAATAGCTCAAAGTGCATTTATAACACAACAATGACATGTTCTAATATTCGATGTTAACAGCAAACATTAATGATAATACTAAATCTACTCCCTCCGGGAGAATACCGTTGGGTATGATAGACCCACAAACACTAACTTTGTAGGTACACATGTCTCGGAAGGAATATTTCTGGACAGAGGGAATATTTCTCGCCCATCATTTGCAGACTTGCTTACAATGACACGACATTTACTCTACATAAATAATTGGCAACATTCAAGATTACATCGGCAGTAGTCAGAACCAAGAAGTACTCGTATAGTTCAATACTACTCCCTCCATTCAGAAATATAAAGTGTCACAGATTTATCTAGATACGCATGCATTTTACCCAAGGGGGGAAGTAGTTGGCTACTTTCAGCTCAAAGATTATGTTACAACACTGGGATACTGCTAAGATGTCTGGCAGTATTTCCCAACACATTGAAACAGAAACAAAAATGAGAAGGTGGGCCCAGATGACAGCCAAATGATCCCAGCTCTTCAAATGTCAAAATGTTACACCCAGTATGGCCCTAATCAGTCTACGCCCGTGGCCTTTTTGCACGTGAGGCGTCACTAGTCTCTACCGTGCGGTTCTCATTTTCTTCTAGGCTAGCCTGCGCCGTGTTATTCAGTTGGTAATCGAAGGTCCATCCAGGAAAATCTGACCCTTGAAATAAAGATGTTGGTGTTGTACTGTAGAACGCAAGTGGAACTTGTTTTATCCGCCGCACCTACAATTCAAATTCAAGATTTGTAAATTTTAGGAAAATTCCTAGTGATGACTAATAATGACTCAAATGGCAGCAGACAGGAAGTGTGACAGGGACTAAGCTTTGGGTTGGACAACCTAGTGAACACTAATAATGACACAAAATGGCAGCGGATAGGACGTGTGAGAAAGACTCAGCTTTGGACAAAACAATCTAAACAACAGTTAAGCAAGCAGAGAACAGCAGTCTGGTTTAGCTGGACAGAAATTCAGACTACGAAAAATACCAGGTAGACAGGGCCACATGCATACATAAACCAGAGGACAGAATTTCATGAAACGCACGGAAGACCTGACCCATCTCAGAAATGTTCATTGGTACATATACATATGCAGAAAGCTGGGGGTTGAATGTAGTGAGACATACCTCATCTCGGAAAACTGTTGCATATGAGCCAGAACTAAAGTCTGTTATTTTCATCTCAGTTGTTTTGGCACGTACAGTGAGATCATTTTCAAGTGAGGCAACAAATCTAGCAGCAATATAACATCAAATGAGCTAAAAAAATAAACAAGAAATACGAGACCGTTGAAATAAAGACACTAAGCTGTGTTTCTGTTACCTAGAAACTGCAGGTGTGTAGTGATGGCGCAACGTGTCTATTTCCCACAAAGAACTACCTGTAGTGCATAATCAAAGATTAATACATGATACACAAAGGAATCACTCACAAGAACTATACACAAAGAGTAGCATGTGTTATGTGTCCATGAAGATGCAAGCAAGCATGTGTTATCTGTCCATGAAGATACAAGCTTGCTTGCATCTTTTCCCTTATAACACATGTCGATGAAGATTCAAGCAAGCATGTGTTATCTGTCCATGAAGATGGAATCATGCTTGCAATATAACATCAAATAACACATGATACACAAAGGAATCGCTCACAAGAACTATAACAGTAAACAATGGCCTCAGGTAACCCGTTACAAAAGTTGCTTCAAGCTGTAATTTAAAAGAACAGGCAAGTGAAACCAATCTCATTGTCTCACCACTTCTTTTCATGATGCGCTGCGGACTTCCACTAGTCTGGTCCACAGCAGTTGCAGTAGCAACCAAACAACAGTAGATAGTGGTCTGTTCATTTAAGCTCCACCAGGTATAACTAAGTAATATGTTCGTCCAAGATTTTTTTGATATTAGGTTAAGGTTATCAGTTCATCCCTTAGCTTTGTATCAAAGATACATAACCTTATGACAACCTGGATAACATACAATAACCTTTCTATAGATAAGAGATAACAAAGTACCAACCTAAGATGCAAAGTAGAAGTATTGGTTAAATAATTTTATTCACACTCTGAATAGGCCAATCAGGACTACATCTAGCTCTTTTTAACGCAAGTTGTACCCTGGTAGAACTTTATGTTTCTTTTTTAACACCAAATGTACTTGGTTAGGACTTCTCGAGATAAATTTTAGCCAAGGACAACATAAACCGATATGATGAAATCTATCAAGTCAAGCAAGAACCAGAAGCAGATATTCCCCTCTATTTGTGCCAAATGAGCCCTCCGCATCTTTTCCCTTTGCCACATGCGCACAACGGCGCCCACGCAGTCCAGCCACCCACCTCCACGAGACCCTTGCTCAACTACAACTTCTATATGACTATATATCCAATTTGCGAGACCACAACAACTGCTTTGCCTCTTTGTATTAGAACAGATTGAGTTGCAGGACAAGTGACGAGACAAAATATGTTTGATATGATTAGATACTTACGCATTGCACCAGACTTTGTAGGGTCTGTCTCTTCATTGTTAAAAGGATCAGCGCCAACCTTCTTAGGCAGACTAGCTTCTCCGGTGGTGTCATCCTGAGGAGCTTCCTGGAAGAGATCCCAAAGCACTGTTATCAGCCATGGAACAACACAAAATAAAATAAAGGTTCTTCCACAACAAAACATAAAAATGTGGGCATTAGTATGCATTAAGCAAATATGCTAACACGAGCTCCTATATGCAAACTAAGAGGTTATTATAGCAAGCAACATACCCAATGAACCAAAAAATTGATTGAGGGGTGTCTCCGCAGAAGATTGTGAATTAAAGCAATGATGATAAGAGCTCCAGCAGGTGGTGCTGAAAGGGCGAGTCTACTCAATCTTTTTGCAAATGAAGCAGCAAGATGTGCAGAAACATATGAAGATTTCAGGCACGCGTCAAGAAGCTGCGAGAAAACAAGTCAAGCATAAAGTCGTAAATAGATAACAGTAAAATAATAATGTATTGCAAGGAGGAAGAAACACCGTTAGCATATTCTTAAGAAGAAGCAATAAGAGACACAGGTTTTCTTCAATCCGTGGAATAACCGAATGACCAATTAGATCTATTCCACCCCACAGGATTCTAAGTTTTGAACCCTCACAGGCACGAGTGCAAACTACTAGCTATCATCAGTGAATCTTCGTTTAAACAGATAAGAATAGCTAGATCTTAAGAAAACAGATACTTCTAAAATAAGAATAGTACTCCCTCTGTCCCGAATTAGATGTCACAGATTTGTCTAGATTCACATGTATCTACACACTAAAATGCGTCTAGATACACACATGCGTATCTAGACAAATCTGCGACAAGTAATTCAGGATAGAGAGTCATAAGTTTCTATTTTCAAGATTGCATAGCACGTATTTTATGTGCTCAATCAACCAATATGTGATTATCACAGCTAGTTACTCAATGAGTATCAGCAGTAAGAGTCGATGTCTGGATTCATGGATCATGGATGGAAGATTGATAGTTACGAGCTCACACATGGTGAATGTTGATATGCTGCTATGATCTATGTGGTTCCACAGGCCTGTCTGTTACACAATATGGTGTGTCATACAGCAATTTATATTTTCCCCCATCTACAGTTATGGACTTGTACTAAACCAGAACAGCAAGGGCTCAACAAAATAGGCGGGTTACAAATGAATGCTGAAGTGACATCACACAGCCTCCTTGGTTCATGTGGATACAATAACCTCAAGGTGTATAAAGGATACGCATCATGGTTAACTAACCAACAAGTTTAATGTAACATATTGGTACATAGCAGTTGGTCACATCATCACGTTAACATCGTGAATTCCACAGCGTTCCACCTAAGAAATAGTTGCTGCCAAAGATGACCTATCACTAGATGATGGATATGATAATTTGGCTGTATTGAATTTGGATGCGATGCGCAGGAAATTCATTCAACAGCATGTAAAGGTGTATGTGGCTGCGCACCCACTTGTAAGACCATAATAATAAAACATCTGGCTTAAAGTGGAATATAGCTCAGACGATTTACACCCTTTCTGGAACCCCTTTTAGGTGGCAGAACTCGTTATGTTGTAAAAGTTGGTAATCTTACATTGATTGGGTAAGGAGCTACTTACTTGCAAGAACACTGACCGATGTTTTGCCATGAACACAGCAGGAGTCAGTAATGCATAGAGCTTGTCATAGAATTTTGGATATTCCAGATTATGTTGTGTCATGAGGATGAAAAGACCACTCAAGGCCATCACACTGATAACACCACCGATGTCATATGATCTAGTTAAGAAATCACTTCAACAGAAACACATAGAGTCGTAAGATTTCTATCAGTCGTGTCAAACAAAGTACAAACATGAACAAGATGGAGAAAATCCTACCACAAGATAGCTGGGTTTGACATTGAAGGAATTACATTCTGATGAATTGTAGCAAGGACCTGCAAATTGAAACTATCACTCACGGTAGGAGATTAACACCAGCAATTGAAGTATTCTTGAAGAATGTATAACTGCAAAACATAACCAAGTATTCCTAACTTAGAATACCAAAGCTACAAATAGTTCTATCATCCCAAGTGGCTATACAGTTCCTTTATTATTAATTTATAACAAAGCCTCCTTGCATGTTTAGACTGCAAGAGACAAGGTCCATTGTTTAGAAGAAAAAAGGAGTCACGAAATCACCACCAGCAATTTGTGCTTGAAAGGTGTTCCAAATTCAGATTCAACGCGTATAATAATTCATAGACAATTCACGAAGAAGCAATTGACAAATTCTTAAAATGGGGTGCTTAAAAATTAAATAACGAAACATGGCAAGATCGTGTAACACTGTTATAGGCTTATAGCTTCCAGAACAAGAACATATTTACCTCCTTGTATACATCAAGAGGAAGTGGTAGTTTCAGAAAGGCTAGCCATGCTTTAGTGAACTTCACTTTTAGCTTTTTATTTACATGTGTTGCTGAGGAGCCCTGCAAACTTTCAAAGCTTAGTCGCTAGAAACTTGCCCAAATATTTTACTCCATGAACTGTATATGTAAGTACCTCAGAGGGATTCTTCTCTCCTTTTAAAGAAATGCCTTCACAAGCACAAAAAAAAGGTCAGAATGCACTATTCCAGTATTCCAACCATGATGCATGCACGAAGAACAGTAGCACACATCAACCCAAAAAAGGGCAATACATAAGGTGCAAATTAACAAGAATATAAATGCTAATACCAAAGGAATATTGGCCTACAGGATCAGTATGAAATACTCACCAACAGTACTCCACATATCAAACTTTGATTCCTTCTGAAAATCCAATGCAGGAATATGCACCAAAACATTGTATATATTGCATATACAAATGACACTCCTGCTAAAGATAAATAGGTGCATAAGCAATAAAAATAGGCACAGGATAAACCAGCACACTATTATGACCTAAATAATAGGCAACACAGATCATCAGCTGCAATTCTGCACATGATTTTGCAGGGATAGAAACTAGAAAACCTTGCGCAAACAACATTACAGACTAAACCACAGAAATGCAAGCATGAGCAACTAATATACACACCCTCTGTTTTAAAAACACTGCGAGTTGTTTATATCAAGGTGGTGGTAATCTGTACATAGAAACTACAACTCTACAAGCATGACTTTCCTGGATCAAACCAAAGTACCTGTCTTCAGAGCTGTCGTCCCCATTCTGCAAGCCATCTTTCCCAGAGCCTGATATTAGAACAAAAGTAAAGTCACAAGTTAGTGAGAAAACAGATACAGTCAATCAAACTAACTGGAGAGAGAGGGAGAGATTACCGGTGATTTGACTGCCCAGACTGTTGGTGATCTTGTCTAAGCTAGTATAAGTAAAATAACTGCAGGAGGAATTGGAGGAAAAATGAGTGCACTGCAAGAGCATTCCATGAACCAAACTAGCATTATCGCCAACTCTACCCAATTGGAATTCTCGGGAAAACAAGTTTTTCAAGGATGTGGTAATAAAATGTAGCACAAATAACTACCACATACCAAACATCAGCATATTTGGAGTACTTGGACCCAAGCAACTCCAGCAATGGATCAATCGAATCAGTGGCATGGACCTGCAAATAGATGGAAACACATGAGAAATAGACACTTCTGGCTGCAGGAAACATGTTACTAGGTCACGTACGAACGGGTATGGAAACAAAGTTTGTTCTCGCACAAACAAAACACATCCCCCAATTAGTAGGGAACCATAAGTAAATTTCCTAGTCACGCAGAGACGTAACAGAAGGAGAACTCACCACAGCGTGGAGAAACTTGTGATAAATTGCTGAGTGGAACCTCCCGTCCTTCCCCAGCTTCACGAAATCCATAAACGCATCGAGCGCCACTTCCTGTGGCGAACAGAAGAATACACTAAATTCACCAAATCACCGTCGCCGAACACTCGAATGGATAGGAAACCCACCCTGATCGCGTCATCGCTGTGGGGCGACACGCTGAGCTCGATGAGCGCGGCGACGAACTCATCGAAGCGCTGCCGCAGCCACGCCCCAAACACGAGGTCGGGGTCGCCGTTCTCGCCCTCTGCAGCAGCGGCGGCGGCGGAGGCGGAGGGGATGGAGGGAAGCAGGGGCTCGAAGAACGACTGGAGCGAGATGAGCGCCTCGAGGGCGATGCTGAGTGGCGTAGAGGGGGTGAGGAGCGCGAGGAGGGCGGGGGCGTGGTTGAGGTGGGCGCGCGAGGAGAGGAGCTCTTGGCCCAGCGACTTCACCTTCTCATGGGTTAGGGCCCCGGATTTGGACTTCCGTTTCTTACTGCCAGATGCCGTCGCCGACGAGGATTTCGCCATGGCAGGAGGGTGGTCGCGGGAGACGGCGGCGAGGCGGGGGGAAGAAAGGGGCAAGACAATGGTGGGTTGGACTGGACCTGGGTTCTGGGTTTATCGATGAGCGAGACTGGCAAGCTGGCCGTCTCACTTGTCAGCTCGGCCACGAGGGACAATTGCGTGCGGGCCTGCGTCTTCCCCTCTGCCGGATGGACCGTGACAGGAAGCCCAGCAGTGCGGAGTTCCAACAGTTTTCAAACTAAAATGGCCCAATGATAGTCAGAACTCAGAATTTACGTTTTTGGTTTCTGATTTTTTTTATCCGGGTGTAAATTTGCTATTAGTAAGAAAATGCAATCCACTGATTACTTTCCAATACGAGGAGTAAACCTCGGGCACAACATCAGCAGAGATAACGGAACAATTCATGTTCTACAGATGCTATCTACTGCTACAAGTGAGCCATTACCGATGTCCATTATCAGCTAAGTTCAGTACAGGAAGTATCTGAACTAAATCATTACAATGAGAAGATCTAGAGTAGGAAATATTGATCAGTTTATAAATCATACATGTATCTTTCCAGTCTAATAAAACTGGTGACGAACACAGAGCAGAACGAGTTGCTCTCTATGACCAGTCTCTCATTCCAGCAGGCATGCTCATTATATTTTTTGAAAGATAAACGTTCCCATTCCAGTAAGTTCCTTTGCATCTATACACATATCCAATTAACGCGACATAAAATTCTACTTAGCATGCTAAACCTGAAAAATGCATTTACAATAACCAAAGTTGGTAAAAGAGGGAGGGAAACCCTAACAAAGTTAGTAGCTCGACTTCCCGGTTAAATTGGAGAGGGAGGGAGGAAGGGAGAGGGGGCATAAACCTCCCACACATTGTGGGGTCTGGGGAAGGGAGTTTCTAGGCATCCTTTCTCTTGCTTTTTATGCAAAGAGGCTCGATCTCCCAGTTAATTCTTTTAGGAAAATGTGGAGAACACCCCAAGCATGCTCCGCTGTTCTCTTTTCCCTTTTGTAATTCATAAGCATGTCTTATTGGTTTTGTGAAGAAAGACTGTGAAACAAACAATTAAAATTATTAGATGCAACACTACAAAAAAAAATACTGACTACTCCCTCCGTTTCAAAATATAAGATGTTTTATTTTTGTAAAACACATATATTTAGACTACTTTTAGTATGTAGGTTCACTCAAATTTGAAGTGAATCTAGACACTAAAAAAGTCTAGATACATTTTTTTCACAAACCTAAAACATCTTATATTTTAAAACGGAGGGAGTAGATATTTGAACATAGGAAACAGCTAAACTTCATCTAATCTCATTTCTTATACTCCCTCCGATCCTAAATAAGTGTCGCCATTTTGAACTAGAGTTAGTTCAAAACCGTGACACTTATTTAGGATCGGAGGGAGTACTAAAATAGCCTTGAACTCAACGTCATTGTGGACATAATACCTGCAATTTTGTGGCACCCTCCAGGACAATGACGTCAGTCTTTTCAAGCTTGGAGGTAATGACAAATAGTTCTTCCAATCTTCTATCATAATCCTTAGATCATGAATCTTGCTCCGCAAACCGATGCAACAGTTAGCATGCATAGTGCAAACCTTATTTAAATCTCTGCTCGGTTCACAGAAACCACCAAAGTATGCAGTACTTAAAAACTTAATTTCTAGACCAATATCTTCAACATATGGATCATGTTTAATAGCATTGAATACATCCTGATCATGGTATCCAGGATATCTCAATCGTGATGAGTACCAGAAACTGTAAAACTCTATGGTCCGTTCATTTGATTTCACATAATTGAAGCCCCCATTAGCAATGCTTCTCAGGTCTGTTGCATTCCCAACATAGTGATCGCAAGCAATCTGAAGGTCCCCATTAGGATAGAAGTGAGGAAATGGATTGCGAAACCACATTATGTCTGCATCCTGAAATGTATTGAAAATGAAAGTTAGATGAAGTAAAGCTTCCAAATCACCTTCATTTAGCTTTCTGAAATACGTATGCGCATGTTTCAAGAGTAACAGTAAAACACTAAATTCCATTATGGTTAGCAACAAGGCTGAATCTTCTCCATAAAAAACTTCAAGGTGACCAAGTTAATGTGTAACAGAAATTACCGAGAATATGAAGCTGTAACCTTTTTCAAGAACGAGACGCAAGAAATCTAGCCTTTTCCACATCATCTCCAGATACCCAGAAGTCAAGAACCTCTTCTCTTCAGAAAAATCCACACCCTCAGTTCCAAGAATGAAGCAATGGTGGTGAATATTGACACATTGTCTGTATGCATCTGAATCAAATACTATAATGATTAGATGGTTCAAGAGTGAACTTGTTCTGACACCAGAGCGAAAACTATCAATGAATAGATCTATCACTGAGCCAGGAGAAGCCCATGCAGCATTAAGTGTAGTCAATATAACTGTATTGTCTCCCATTGAAGCCTTCTGCAAAACTCGGTCAAGTTTGAGGTCCTCACTGTCCTAGAAAGGATGGTATATTAATTAAAGACCAGTGAGTAAATTTTAGAATCCAACTGATTAAGCATTAATTCAAATGCAAAACTCAGCAGATTGCATATAAAATAAGTGGATATTCTGAAAAAAATATGCATGGAACAGAGAACAATAATAAAAATTAGACATGCAGTTACTTCTCTCAAGTTTGTCACCTCACTCAGTGTAGCACTTCTGAATAATTCACGGCGCATGTAATAGGCAGCGACCGGTTCTTCTGTTAGTTAACTAGTTTTCCGCTCAAGTTTCAGTTAGTGTTGTTAGTGGTGAGCTGCATGAAGTGGCCATGGGATGGCACGGCGGAAGTGCGGATCGTGGCTCTGTTAGTTGCTTTGTAATCTCCTTTATAAGCTCAATAACAGAATCAGAGAAGTCACACATTTTACGCGGCACAAAATCTCTCTTGCACTCTGTTCTTCCTCTTTGAGTTTGCAGTGCCAAAGTTCAGAGAAATTCAGAGACGTCAAAGTTTTCTGACAGTCCTACTATGTGAATAACATCATGCAGTAGGCATTTCAGGTGAACGATCAACATCCTTTGTACATTGTAATCATCTGGAAGCCATGGCAAGCGAAACTAAGTCATAATGTGCACGATGCACTACTAATATTGTTTCCTAACTTCCCAGCATGTCCAAATTAGAGTGGCATCCCAATAATCAGAAGGAAAATAACATCACTATGAGAAAGAAATAATCAAGTTATTTAGGAATGTACCAAAAGGACGCCTACGAGTTAATGACATCCCAAGGATAAACACTTATCCGTCCTTCACTAGAAGTGGCTCGGAAATTCATGTTAAGAAAATAATGCAGCGCACCAAAATAATGCAGCGCACCGACTTCTTCGTTTGGCGTAAGGAAGGGGTGCTACACACATGTACGTTCAGTGATACGTTAAGAAAATATTTCTCTGAAAAAATAAAATAAGAAAAAAACTACACCCATGGTCTTCTCAGTTCCTGTTCCTGGTGTGCATATCTTATCAGATCTAACCATTGCCCAACTGGACTAAATTGCTTCATGTCAAGGTAAAATATCCAGTAAACACACATGATACAGCTACGCACTGTAAAAACTGACAGAATTCCACAGCAGATTCCATCATGGCCAGAAAGGCTGAAACCTCTCAATTAGACTACATCACTACACAGGATAGCAAAATCCAAATACATGAATTGATCGTACCTGAATCACACAACCAATACCGCACTGCAATTTAGCAATCCCATAGTGAGATCGCAAAGCATACTACCGAAATTATTCAGCACCGGCTTATGAATTATGATTTAACAGTGAATACCAGAACTGCCGCACTAAACACTACACTTCGAACCAAATGTGTAACATTAATCGAAGAGGGGGGAGGCGGACTGACCAGATCTTCACCTTGGGCGCCTTCCTCCTCGTGTGTCTCAAACGAAGGCAGCGCGTCCCACCCCCAGGAGTGCTCCAGTGAGTGCCGCGAGAGGGCGGCACGGTGCAGCACGGCCAAGGGCAACGCGACGAGGGTGGCGAGAAAGAACGCCGCGCCGGCTCGCAGGAGCGCGTGTTTTGGTACTCGCAGACAGTGCGCGGCAGATGGCCTGCTCAGGGTGTGGCGTGGAGGCCTCGCCATGACGGCGGTCGGCGGAGAAGGTGGCGGTAGCGGTTGCCGCAGTGGCAGAATGGGGAGCAGTTGGGACTTGGGAGGCGGACGCGCCTGAATAGTGAAGGCGTAAGACTGACAATACGCGGACGCTCTGTTAAAGCGGGCAGCAGCATCAGTATACGGTTTTTCCTTTTGGTGAGGATCAGTATAATGAATTCGAATGATAGGGAAAACGATTTGGTTTTAACCCGTATAAACAGATTTGTTTGCTAAGCATTCTCATTTTTAGGGCTCTGTTCTTCGTTTCTATTGCTTTTTTTAGCGGATTCGTTTCTATTGCTGACTGGTGTCCTTTTTCATTTTTATGAAACAATATAGCGATTTTTATAGTCAATTGGAAGAACACTTGGAAAAAACAAGAGGGGCATAGGCTGGTTTAGTATATTACATACCATGCATATAGTCAGCTAGAGAATAATTGCCACATTCAAGGGAAAACACATTCAGATAGATTGGACTGTTGAATATCTCATTTAAACTGTGCAATGGTAAAATACCGGCCCAACTGCTAGCAAAATCGAGAACTCTCAAGATTCCTATAGTGAATCACAATATTTTTTTGTCCTAAAGAAGGACTTCACGGGGCACCACCCCAAAAAAACAATTCGTTCGATGTGATAGTGACACTTTAAAAACAGAATATTATAAATATGTGTCACAATTTTCCCAAAGCAACCGACCCGCTAGGCACAAAATTTACATCATTCCCATATCACTAACACTAAAAATCTCTAAAAGATGTGAAGTAGCACCACGCTTCGTCCTTGCACCCAACAAAAAATTACATTGAGAGTTCAAGACATAATCGTGCAATGTCACAGGCCCACAACACAAGGCTACCCCCTCTCATACACACACGCGCATGAAGCAAGATGATTGCACCGTACCACTGGCAGAGAGGCACACCCATCATAAGGGATTATAGAAGGATATACTAGACATGGAAGAAGTTGAAAATGATAGAGGTCGTGGCACGGTCCTAGATATATTGCTCAATTCAAGCATCGTTGTCACGATGCCTAGTGCCCAGAACACCACATTGTAAAAAAAACTATATTGCCCTCACTCATCATCTTCCCCTTATTCCGGCCTCTTCCCCCTCCTAAATTCGAGCATACATCCGCCCCCCTGAATATTTTTTTGGGGTCCTTAGTAGTTTTTTGTCCACGGTCTGTAGCATTTTTTGCGTTAGATTCTACATTGGAACATGTTATGTTGGAGCGTTCGTACATATAAATCACAAGCACACATTCATCTCAAGAACAAATTATTCTTTTATGAAAGTATTTTCAAGAGCATTGTTCTAACAATTAAATCCACACTAGAAACCTCCATCAATGATTTTTGTTACTACATCCGTTCCAAAAATATAAGATGTTTAGCCTACCTGGGCATCTTATATTTTAGACCGAGGTAGTAGAACTTAACGTTAAGATAAACATAAGAGCGCGCACACATGTGTTACAAATTAATATCCATAGAGGCATATGCGATTTTTCCTTCTTTTTATCTCCCATTTAATTTTTTGGATTTAACTATAGAGAAACATGCAACATAACTTTTACTGTAGTCCAATACAAGTGCATATTTTGATAATTGACAAATAAGTGCATAACAACACATATACTAATGTTTAGCAACTACATAATGTGGTCAAATATTATAACTAATCAACATAATGATATAGTAATCACATCATAGTTTCATAATATTATTGTAATAATTACATATGTTTAGTATAAATTACTTTTGTTCTAACTTGCCCTAAGTGCATAGTAGATTGGATCCCGGGGAAATATAACTATCGCTATATCATGCATGATTGTTCTTGGAAAAAAATTGATCATGATATAAAATATAAGTGAATATAATATAGCATATAGGCAATAACCCTTATAATTGTGCGCGAAGCGTTGGAACAACACATAAAAAGTCCTTGTTGAGTAGTTCTAACCAGATGTTATTTGTCATGACGATTATAGTCTATAAAAAATTTATCACATGGATTTTGAGTTATATTTAAACATATTAGTTCATGTGGTATGGGAGAATGATTGTCGCTTTCTCTCTTTTTGTCTTATTTAGTGTAGTTAACATGACATTTTATTTCTACGTGGTGTCATCTAGTGATACTTATAATTGTCAAGAGTTAATAAAAATGTAATGTATTGTAGGATTCACATGAATAGAAGAGAAATTGTGGTGAAACCATTTTTTATCTAAGAAAATTATTTATCGTATGTCAAAAGATTTTATCTTCCCTCTTTTTCATAAAACCTTCGGGTTTGTTTTGGTTTTTAGTATATTTTCTACTAGGGATGAAAACAGAGAAGAAAGTTGTCAACTTTTAGATAGAAAGATGTAAGTATATAATAAATACGAAAACAAAAACACAATTTTGCAGATCGGAAAGTGAAACTGAAAGAACATGTTGGGCCCCCATGTGTGGTTTTGGTAATTAATGACAATCTTTATGGACCAATGTGTGTATTAAGTTATACATGTAGGATTTGTCCATTGGCATCGCTTGGAGCATGTGTTGGCTTCAAGGTCGATGAAATGCAAAGAAGATATATTGGGCAAACTCAATATGCGAGGACGATGATGATGAATTAAGAAAGGCGTTCCATCTTGAGAAGGGCAAGACCGTCTACATCGAGCTCAAGTGGAATGCTCAAGGCAAAGGTATAATCTTGATAGGTTTTCCCTTTTGCCGGTTTCACGTTGTGTGTGTGAGACCGGGTTTAGGATAGATAACCGTACTATCAAGAGGGGCTCCCGTATGAGTAATTCGGTCACATCGTTCGGAGAGAGCTCAAACCTTTGCATACTTGCATCATCGTATTTGGTTGTTATTTGGTCTTATCCATGTGAGGATATAGAGCTTGTGGTAATCTCCATAACAAGCTCTTGTTCATCAAAATCGGATCTTCCGTTTGTATCTTGTTGCGATTTTGATTTATGCGGCTTTTCGGTTTCTCACCAAGTAAGGTATTTCACATTATTCTATTTGATACTTTCTCACTTGGTGATAATCGGGTCAATCGGAGGTTCCAGTCAAAAGTTATTGTCGTTTAAATATTTGCGTGTCGGTCATTTTTGGGCGGCGGTATCTGCCCGTTAAGATTACCGCCGCCTAAACGCCCGTTTTCTTTCTGTTTGGCTAGGTACCTAAATCCGGTAGTACCGTCTGTAGGGATTCGTAGCATGGAAAACAAAATTTTCTATCGCATACAAACAAACAAGCCAAGATCTATCTACTAGATTGTAGCAACGAGTCGATGGAATAACTCACCCTCGAAGATTCCAAAGTGTTTAACGAGAGCGGATTCTCGTGGGTGATGTAGTCGTACTCTTGCCGATCTCAAGATCGTGTAGACGATCCTTCCGGCGCTGCGTTCCGGCAGCGCTTCCACAGTCGGTCACACGTTCGGTTTCGACGAAGACCTTCCTCTCCTTGTTCCAGTGACGGAGGTTGTAGCACTCTCGCGATTCCTAAAGACAACGGCGTGGTACCTAAGTAGAGGGAGATCCCGCAGGGCTTCGCCTTAAGCCGGAGCGAGTATGGTGGAGTATGAGAGAGAGCTACTAGTGGTCTAGGGATTAGACACACCAATTAGAAGGCTCTAAACCGAAGGCTAGGTCAATTAGAAGCTCTAAACCAAAACGGCTCTAAACCGGAGATTAGAGGATAGGAACTTGTGTGTCTAGAGGAGGAGGCCCTGCCCCTCCTTTTATAGGTGGGAGGGTCAGCCAAGGGGAGGGAGTCCCTCCCCAAGTCGGCCTTGGGTGGCGCGCCGGCTTGGAGAAGAGGGACTCCTCCCCCAAGTCGGTTTTGCCTCCTCTTGCTTGTTTCCCACAGTTTCCTGTTTTAGCCGTTTGACTTTCAAACTGGCCATTTGACTTTTCTGTTTTAGGATTCAATTTAATCCTTTATTTGGAACAGCAAGAACACTTAGTACATGATGCAATCATTCCAATATGTAATGACACATTCATGTACCCTTTCCCCAGTCTGGACATTCGAACCTTCTAGAACATTCCCGATGAAAACACGGAATCATTTCCGAACTCAAACGGGACTTTCCTTATATGAATCTTATTCTCCGGACCATTCGGATCACCTCGTGATATCCCGGATCCCATCCGAGACTCGAACAACATTCGGTCTCTTTCTCATAATACTATAACTACTCAAACAACGTCAATCCTTAAGTGTGTCTCCCACGGTTCGTGAATTATGCGGACATGATCGAGACACTTCTCCGAACAATAACCAATAGAGGAATCTGGAAATTCATATGGCTCCCACATATTTATACGATTACTTTGATCGAATGAACCACTTACATATGATACCAATTTCCTTTGTCTCACGATAGTTTACTTATCCGAGGTTATGATCGCTTGTATCTCTGCATACCTAGTTCAACCTCGTACCGATAAGTACTCTTTTCTTGTTCCGTGATATATGATCCCTTGTGAGCTACCACATGCTTGCAAGCTAATTGGATGACATTCCACCGAGAGGGCCCAGAGTATATCTATTCGTCATATGGATGGACAAATCCCACTCTTGATCCATGTGTTTCAACCAATACTTTCCAACACTCAATGCCACCTTTATAGCCACCCGATTCATAAGTGGTGTTTGATGTCATCAAAGCATCCATCCGGTAAAGGTGATATGCATGATCTCATGGTCGAAGGAATTAGGTTACTATGTATCAGAAAGCATATAGCAATTGAACTATTGAAATGACTTGATCTTTATGCTACGCTTATCTATAGGAGTATGTCCACCATATCATTCTCCTAATGATATGATCTTGTTGTTGATAACATCTCAATGTTCATGATATGGAAACCACAATCATTAACCAACCAACAAGCTAGTGAAGTATAGAGGCTATACTAGGGACTTCAAATTAAGTTTACAAATCACACAAGTATTAATGTTTCCTTGTTAATACTATTATAGCATGAACGTAAACATTTATCATAAACACAAAGATATAATAATAACTACATTTATTATTGCCTCTAGGTCATATCTCCAACAGTCTCCCACTTGCACTAGAGTCATCTAATCTAGATTACATGGTAATATACCTGTAGGGGTTCGTAGCATGGAAAACAAAAAAATTCTATCGCATACAAACAAACAAGCCAAGATCTATCTACTAGATTGTATCAATGAGTCAATGGAATAACTTACCCTCGAAGATTCCAAAGCGGTTAACGAGAGCAGATTCTCGTGGGTGATATAGTCGTACTCTTTCCGATCTCAAGATCGCGTAGACGATCCTTCCTACAAGCGTACGGCACGCTCAATGATCACGTTCGGTTTCGACGAAGACCTTACTCTCCTTGTTCCAGAAAATGGAGGTTGTAGCACTCTCCTCGCGATTCCGGAAGACAACGTGGTACCGGAAGTAGAGGGGAGATCCCGCAGGGCTTCGCCTTAAGCCGGAGCGAGTATGGTGGAGTATGAGAAATCTATTAGTGGTATAGGGATTAGACACACCAATTAGAAGGCTCTAAACCGAAGGCTAGTGCAATTATAAGCTCTAAACCAAAATGGCTCTAAACCGGAGATTAGAGGATAGGAACTTGTGTGTCTAGAGGAGGAGGCCCTGCCCCTCCTTTTATAGGTGGGAGGGGCGGCCAAGGGGAGGGAGTCCCTCCCCAAGTCGGCCTTGGGTGGCGCGCCGGCTTGGATAGGAGGGACTCCTCCCCCAAGTCGGTTTTGCCTCCTCTTGCTTGTTTTCCACAGTTTCCTGTTTTAGCCGTTTGACTTTCAAACTGGCCATTTGACTTTTCTGTTTTAGGATTCAATTTAATCCTTTATTTGGAACAGCAAGAACACTTAGTACATGATGCAATCATTCCAATATGTAATGACACATTCATGTACCCCTTCCTCCCCGGAGTGCTGGACATTCCGGAACCTTCTAGAACATTCCCGATGAAAACACCGGAATCATTTCCGAACTCCAAAACGGGACTTTCCTTATATGAATCTTATTCTCCGGACCACTCCGGATCACCTCGTGATATCCCGGATCCCATCCGAGACTCCGAAAAACATTCGGTCTCTTTCTCATAATACCATAACTACTCAAACAACGTTGAATCCTTAAGTGTGTCTCCCTACGGTTCGTGAATTATGCGGACATGATCGAGACACTTCTCCGATCAATAACCAATAGAGGAATCTGGAAATTCATATGGCTCCCACATATTTCTACGATTACTTTGCGATCGAATGAACCACTTACATACGATACCAATTTCCCTTTGTCTCACGATAGTTTACTTATCCGAGGTTATGATCGTCGGTATCTCTGCATACCTAGTTCAACCTCGTTACCGATAAGTACTCTTTTCTCGTTCCCGTGATATGTGATCCCTTGTGAGACAGTCACATGCTTGCAAGATAATTGGATGACATTCCACCTAGAGGGCCCAGAGTATATTTATCTGTCATATGGATGGACAAATCCCACTCTTGATCCATGTGTTTCAACCAATACTTTCCGAACACTCAATGCCACCTTTATAGCCACCCAGTTACGGTGTGGTGTTTGATGTCATCAAAGCATTCATTCGGTAAAGGTGATATGCATGATCTCATGGTCGAAGGAATTAGGTTACTATGTATCAGAAAGCATATAGCAATTGAACTATTGAAATGACTTGATCTTTATGCTACGCTTATCTATAGGAGTATGTCCACCATATCATTCTCCTAACGATATGATCCTGTTGTTAATAACATCTCTATGTTCATGATCAGGAAACCATGATCATATATTAACCAACAAGCTAGTTTAACAAGAGGCTTTACTAGGGACTCTTATTTTAGTTTACAAATCACACAAGTATTAATGTTTCCGGTTAATATAATTATAGCATGGTATGTAAACATTTATCATAAGTGTGAAGATATGATAATAACCACTTTATTATTGCCTCTTGGGCATATCTCCAACAGTCTCCCACTTGCACTAAAGTCAATAATCTAGTTTCAAACCTTTGTGTATATAACACCTATGGCTTTCCGGTGTTGTATGTACACGATTGCTAGTGGTCAACGATCTCGGATCGACACTTCAGTCGTGTGTAATTGCATGTATTTGCGTCTCTCGCATCACTCATTCTCTAATGAGATGGCTTTGTATAAATTTGGTCTTTCGGTGTGACCTTTAGTTCTTTGGGGTTAAAACATGTTGATAATATTGTCGCACAATATATCTTCATAGTACTATCCTCTGTGAACTACACCTAGTTTGATAACAAACTACTTGACACAAATGCCCTCTTTTGCTGCTATAATAGCAGTCATATACTTAGCCTTTTGTTGTAGTATCTGTCACAATGTCTTAACTTTGGAACTCATCCAAATCCATTATGGAACTCACTTTCCATTATATTGTGCCACCCTTAGTTTAGATTGAGATAAACTTAATTTGTACTTTGTGACAAAGCTAGTATCAATGTAGTATTTTTACAATGAACTAACCATCTATTTGTCACTTCTACAAATAATATACTCTTAGTTCTTCCAAAAGATCATAAGAATATCCTTACTATTGTCCAATGATCATCTTACGAATCATTCTGGTATATGCTCACAACATTTAGAGCATAGGACATATCTGGATTTGTACATATCACAGTATGATTGATAAAAATACTCTTTGTGATTTCATACATCAAGTATCAATCTATACTTGATTATTTGTTTCACTTTACCAAATGTCAATACACTTGAATATATCATCAACATTGAACTCATTCAATCCTTTCTGTGCGACAAGAACCTCTCTTGTAGTTTCTATATTGAACTCATTCAATATCTTGTCTATGTACTTCTGGCGCAACCATATTAGCGTCTATTGATGCCAAATATTCGGGTTTTGCCTAAGTCTTTCATCGGGATGAAATTCTTAATATGTGTTAATAAAAGATACATTATTTCCAATCAACAATATGTCTTCCACATAATGTATTAGAAACATGTCTTAGCACTCCCACTTAATTTCTTGCAAATGCAAGCATCTTCATCGTCTCTAATGAACTTTTAAACTCTTTTAACAGTTTCATCACAGTGAAGATTCCAACTCATGATGCTCACTTTAACCATTGAAGTTTGCATATGCTTTTAGCATCCTTTGAATTAACAAAACCCTATGGACCGTGTTATGCACATGTCCTAGGTAACGATTCTATTAGAAGAACTTGTTTTGTTTATTCAACTACCATATAACAAATTATATGTAGTGGTTGCTACATTAATCCGTCTAGACTAAATATCACTATGAAAGATCAAATCTTGTCATAGTCAACCTTTGAACATTTTGTGAACTCTTTTCCAACATGTCGACTATTTCATAGATGTAAAACATCCATGTCTATTTCTTTATAGATCTAGACACAACTGTAAGGTCTTACACCTTTCTCGAGGGTCCTTCAAGTTCAAAACTTGATTTCTCATGAATGGAACTATCACGGATTTTATGGCTTCAAGCCATTTGACGGAGTCAGGGCCCATCATCGCTTCTTTGCATGTAGTCGGTTCATTATTCTCAAATAATGATTCAACCCTAAAATCTTGGTATTTGATTGTTCATCCGACCTACTTGTTTCAATAGGAACTTGGATCTCCGTGACCACAACCTTTGAGGTACGTGAGCCATGAGCATTGTTGCTACCTCTAACACTTTTCTTGCGCAACTCTGCACATACAGCTAAGGTTCTTTTAACCTTATCAAAATTCTATTGTCCTCCCACTCAACTTTTCACGAAAAATTCCTTCTCAAAGAAACTTGACGTTTTAAGTGACAAACACTTTTGTCTCCGATGTTATGGAGGATTACTTAACAGTTATTCAAATAACATACAAAGACAAGTTCATCCGACTTTGGTTGCAAACATCTTTCTTATGCATAGCATACCAATGTTTAAGAAAGGACAACTTGGGTTTTATCCCAAACCATAACATATGGTGTCATTTCAACGGATTATGATGGAGCTCTTTTCAGTGGAAAAACGGTAATCTCTAAAGCTTTTAATCTTTAAAATATAATGGCAGTTTTATGAATTATACCTTTGATCTTACCATGTCAAACAAGGTTTAATTACATATCTCGAATGCTCCATACTCTTATGGTGTTTCGGGAAATGCAAATCCATGGAACGATTCCATAAATCTTAGGTATTATGCTAAACTTTGTAACTCAAATATCTTCCTTTATGATCTTTATCATAAATTGTTTAGATTTCTTGTTACAATGATTTTGCACTTCATCTTGAAAGTCTTTGAACTTTTCAAATATTTCACACTTCATCCTTATTAAGTAAATATTCATATATTCACTCAAATTTTCAGAGAAAGCATATGAAGTTGAAATCCATCGCTCTTGACTGTACAACAATATGTACACGTTCCAATAAGCTAGTCATTCGTTCCCTTTTGGCCTATGAACGAGGTTTCAATTATCTCTAGGAAAGTTTCACAAGCGTCATGTGATCAAAAATCAAAAGACTCCAAAATTCCATCCACATGGAGTTTCTTCATGTTTTCTTTCCAATATAATTTAAACGGCGATGTCACTTCCTAAGTGATCTTTCAATCAATTTGTCTTTCGACATTTTTAGCACTAGTTTTATGGATGTGATTTCTCCAACGAGATTTGTGAATCATCCATCTTTTATGGATTACGGCAATTATTTGAACAACCCTTTTGTTCTCATAATACCTGATAAAACAAATCTTGAAGGCAAGCTTTGATGTTTAACGAGCAACACAATAACCCTTTATTTGTTCTCGATGAACATCGTCACATATTCTTTGCTAATTACTTAGGCCATTGTAGTTCATGAATTACATTGTTTCGTATGACGATTCATACCAACAAACTCAGTATTAAATACTTAAGAACCACATTGTTTAATAAGCAAAGAATATAGCCATAACATGTATATCATCTATATACTTAAACCGAACAATTCTAGTCTTTTCCTTTCGCCATATACTTATGAGATTTTCTTTCAATATTTCCTTTTACATTTGAAAGAATCTATCAACATCAATAGTGGAGTCATACATATGACATATAGTCCAAAGCGTGTATAGTTAAATACCAATGTCTTTGGACTTGCACTTTGAAGTAGATCACCATCATCAAATGTTTGGTGTTCTTTCAAATTCCTTTCTTTAGTAATCTCTTGGTGTAGTAAACATTTTACCTACATCAAATATTCACCCTTATCATGGAATTATCCATGATCAAGCTACTTTAGCTTATAACGGTGAAACATGAGTATAATGTTGCTCTCCAAATCTTTTGGACGATTAGGACAACTAGTGTCTCCAACCTTTTGCAATTTCTCATCAAATATGAGAACATGACTTTTGCCATATTATACTCTATCATGTTGTAACCAATACTTCGTTTGATATCACAATATCTTCCACACATCATGGTTTCAAACAACTCTTTCGGATCCTAGATAACCTTGATATTAAGAGAATCCTTTGAATATCAAGAATCATGGAGACAAACATGATACTTATATACTAACACTTGGAATTGTTACTCTTGATTTAATACTAATTATTAAACTTCATGGAGTAACTTGAACTTCTTGAAAGTTTGCAATAGGACTTTTAAACTTTAGATTAACACTTCAAAACAATACGATACCAGTTCGTAAAGTAACTAACCAGAATTCTATAGTTCTATCATCTCAATTATAACTAAGCGCAAGGTGGTAAACGGATGCCAATGACTACAACAACTATGCAAATTCACTTTGATTTAGTTTATGATAAATTGAGTTCTAATTAATAATTAAATTAATCTAGGTGAACTCCCACTCAAAACAATATCCCTCACATTGTTTTAGTGATCACACGAACCAAATCCACCACATCAAAACCGATCATCACGAGAGTTGATGCAACTTCAAGCACGAACATGATCTCCATCTTCAAGCACGAACATGATCTCCATCATCACCGACATTGCATCAAGGTCAATGATGCTTCTCCATGGTTGTCTTCCACCGGCTTCAACTATTACAACTACTTTGAATAGACACGCGGGTCTTAACAGAAATTAAAGACAACCATATGGCTCCTGCCGGTTGCCAACTTACAATAAGGGACATTGCATACATCAAATATAATCACAATCATGGCCATATCACATCACTGCACACCCCTGCAAAACAAAGTTAGACGCCTATACTTTCTTTGCATGTTTTACGTGGTTTGGGGCTGTTAATAAGTGTCGTTCTAACTTACGAATATGAACCACAACATTGATACTAGTATTGTTAATCACCCGTTGTAAATTGGATCTTAACTATGCTAGGAGAAAACAGCACCCGCAAAGCCACTTATGCAATACAAGTTGCATGTCGAGCGTGGAGCAAGTCTCATGAACGATGTCATGTAAGGTTAGCCCGGCCGCTTCATCCCAACATACCGCAAGATGCAAAGTACACAAGAAGCAATCGACAATAAAGCATCACGCCCTGATGACCATTGTGTTCTACTGTGCAGATCTACATATAGACACGGCTCGATACCACCGTAGGGGTTCGTAGCATGGAAAACAAAAATTTCTATCGCATACAAACAAACAAGCCAGATCTATCTACTATATTGTAGCAACGAGTCGATGGAATAACTTACCCTCGAAGATTCCAAAGCGGTTAACGAGAGCGATTCTCGTGGGTGATGTAGTCGTACTCTTTCCGATCTCAAGATCGCGTGACGATCCCGGCGCTGCGTTTGGCGGCGCTCCCTGATCGGTCACATCGCGTTACTCGACGAAGACCTTCCTCTCCCTTGTTCCAAGAAATGGAGGTTGTAGCACTCTCCTCGATTCCTAAGACAACAGTAATGCCGAAGTAGAGGGAGATCCCGAGGCTTCGCCTTAAGCCGAGCGAGTATGGTGGAGTATGAGAAAGCTATTAGTGGTCTAGGATTAGACACACCAATTAGAAGGCTCTAAACCAAGGCTAGTGCAATTAGAAGCTCTAAACCAAAGCGGCTCTAAACCGGAGATTAGAGGATAGGAACTTGTGTGTCTAGAGGAGGCCCCTCCTTTTATAGGTGGGAGGGCGGGGGAGGAGTCCTCCCCAAGTCGGCCTTTGGTGGCGCCAAGCTTGGAGAGGACTCCTCCCCAAGTCGGTTTTGCCTCCTCTTGCTTGTTTCCCAGTTTCTGTTTTAGCCGCTTGACTTTCAAACTGGCCATTTGACTTTTCATTTTAGGATTCAATTTAATCCTTTATTTGGAATAGCAAGAACACTTAGTACATGATGCAATCATTCCAATTTGTAATGACACATTCATGTACCCTTCCCCCGGTGTCGGACATTCGAACCTTCTAGAACATTCATGAAAACACGGAATCATTTCCGAACTCAAACGGACTTTCCTTATATGAATCTTATTCTCCGGACCATTCCGGATCACCTCGTGATATCCGGATCCCATCGAGACTCAACAACATTCGGTCTCTTTCTCATAATACCATAACTACTCAAACAACGTCGAATCCTTAAGTGTGTCTCCCTACGGTTCGTGAATTATGCGGACATGATCGAGACACTTCTCCGATCAATAACCAATAGAGGAATCTGGAAATTCATATGGCTCCCACATATTTCTACGATTACTTTGCGATCGAATGAACCACTTACATACGATACCAATTTCCCTTTGTCTCACGATAGTTTACTTATCCGAGGTTATGATCGTTGGTATCTCTGCATACCTAGTTCAACCTCGTTACCGATAAGTACTCTTTTCTCATTCCCGTGATATGTGATCCCTTGTGAGCCAGTCACATGCTTGCAAGCTAATTGGATGACATTCCACCGAGAGGGCCCAGAGTATATCTATCCGTCATATGGATGGACAAATCCCACTCTTGATCCATGTGTTTCAACCAATACTTTCCGAACACTCAATGCCACCTTTATAGCCACCCAGTTACGGTGTGGTGTTTGATGTCATCAAGGAATTCATCCGGTAAAGGTGATATGCATGATCTCATGGTCGAAGGAATTAGGTTACTATGTATCAGAAAGCATATAGCAATTGAACTATTGAAATGACTTGATCTTTATGCTACGCTTATCTATAGGAGTATGTCCACCATATCATTCTCCTAACGATATGATCCTGTTGTTAATAACATCTCTATGTTCATGATCAGGAAACCATGATCATATATTAACCAACAAGCTAGTTTAACAAGAGGCTTTACTAGGGACTCTTATTTTAGTTTACAAATCACACAAGTATTAATGTTTCCGGTTAATACAATTATAGCATGGTATGTAAACATTTATCATAAGTGTGAAGATATGATAATAACCACTTTATTATTGCCTCTTGGGCATATCTCCAACAATACCGAACACCCATGGCAGTTTGGTGTTGGTCATGTTTTGCCCTCGGGAGAGGTTTAGTCAACGGATCCGCCACATTCAGATCTGTGTGTACTTTGCAAATCTTTATATCCCCATCCTGGATATGTTCTCGAATAGCGTGAAAACGCAGCTTGATATGCTTCAGCTTCTTGTGTGACCTTGGTTCTTGCGCATTGGCTATGGCGCCCATATTATCACAGTAGATAGACATTGGGTCCAAATGACTAGGAACCACACCCACCTGTAATGAACTCTTTCATCCATATCGCTTCTTGTGAAGCCTCCGAAGCGACCATGTATTCCGATTCAGTTGAAGATCTCGCCACAACGCTTTGCTTTGCACTCCTCCATTAATCTTGCACCATTCAAAATAAATCATTATCCAGTTGTGATTTAGAATCATCCGGATCGGTGTTCCAACTAGCATCGGTGTAACCATTAACAACGATGTTCATCACCTCCATAAGAAAGAACCATATCCTTAGTTCTTCTCAAGTACTTAAGGATGTTTTGACATTGTCAATGATCCACTCTGGATCACTTTGATATCTGCTAGTTAAACTAACAACATATGCAATGTCGGGTCTAGTACATAGCATGGCATACATTAGAGATCCTATGGTGAGGCATAGAGTCTTACTCATCCTTTCTCTATCTTCTGCGATGTCGGACTTTGAGTTTTACTCAAGGTCGTATTGGGCAACATGGGCAAGAATCCTTTCTTGCTTTCTTCCATTCCAAACCTCTTTAGAACTTTGTCCAAATATGTACTCTGTGACAATGATATTTGGCGTTTCAATCTATCTCTATAAATATTTATGCCTAATATGTAAGCCGTCGCCAAGATCCTTCATTGAAAACTATTATTCAAATATTCCTTGACACTATTAAGAAGGTCTACATCATTCCCAATCAACAATATGCCATCCACATATAGTATTAAGAATGCTACAGAGCTCCCACTCACTTTCTTGTAAATACAAGCTTCTCCATAAGTTTGTATAAAACCAAAACTTTTGATCACCTTATCAAAACGTTGATTCCAACTTCGGATTGCTTGCTTCAATCCATAGATGGACCATTGAAGTTTGCATACCTTGTTAGCATCTTTAGGATCGACAAAACCTTTGGGTTGCATCATATAGAACTCTTCATCAATATCTCCATTGAGGAATCTTTGTTTGACATCCATCGCCATATCTCATAATCATAATATGCAGCGATTGCTAACATAATCCTCACAGACTTTAGCTTACTCTTGAGAAAGTCTCATCGTAGTCAACTCCTTGAATTTGTCGAAACCATTTTGCGACAAGTCGAGCTTTATAAACGATAACATTACCATCGACATCTGTTTCTTCTTGAAAATCCATTTGTTCTCGGCGACCTTCTACCATCCGGTAAGTCCACCAAAGTCCATACTTGGTTTTCGTACATGGATCCAATCTCGGATTTCATGGCTTCTTGCCATTTATTGGAATCTGGGCTCATCATCGCTTCCTCATATGTCTCGGGGTCATCGGTGTTGTCCACCAACATGACACTCATAACGGGATCATACCAATCTCGAGTGATACGAGTTCTCGTTGACCTTCGAGGCTCTGTAGTAACTTCAACCGAAGTTTCATGATCACCATCATTAGCTTCCTCTCTAATTGGTGCAGGCACCACAGGAACTTCTTCCGGTCTTTGCGCTACTGCAATTCGAGAGAAGGTTCGACAACCTCGTCGAGTTATACTTTCCTTCCATCACTTCTTTCGAGAGAAATTCCTTCTCTAGAAAGGATCCATTCTTAACCGAAGATTTTGCCTTCGGATCTATGATAGAAGGTATACCCAATAGTTTCCTTGGTATCCTATGAAGACGCATTTTTCCGCTTTGGGTTCAAGCTTGTCCGTTGTAACTTCTTTACATAGGCTTCGCATCCCCAAACTTTAAGGAACGACAATCTAGGTTTCTTCCCAAACCATAATTCATACGGTGTCGTTTCAGCGGATTTAGGCGGTGCCCTATTTAAAGTGAATCGGTTGTTTCTAATGCATAACCCCAAAATGATAGCGGTAAATGTAAGTGACATCATAGAACGAACCATATCTAAGAGAGTTCAATTACGACGTTCGGACACACCATTCTGTTGTGGTGTTCCGGCGGTGTCAAGCTAAAAGTATTCGTATTTCTTCAAATGCTCGCCAAACTCGTAACTTAGATATTCACCTCCACGATCAGAACGTAGAAATTTAATCTTCTTGTTACGTTGATTCTCTACCTCACTTTGAAACTCCTTAAACTTCTCGAAAGTTTCGGATTTATGTTTCATGAAATAGATATACCCATATCTACTCAAATCATCCGTGAAGGTAAGAACATAACGATAACCACCGCGCGATGCTACACTCATTGGACCACACATCGGTATGTATGATTTCCAATAAGTCCGTAGCTCGCTCCATCATACCAGAAAATGGAGTCTTAGTCATTTTTCCCATCAGACATGCTTCGCATCTTTCAAGTGATTCAAGAAGTCCATCGGAATGGAGTTTCTTCATACGCTTCACTCCAATGTGACCAAGGCAGCGATTACACATATAGGTCGAATTATCGCTTGATTTCAAGCGTTTAGCCTCAATGTTGTTGATATGTATTTCCACTATCGAGGTTCAATAAGAATAGACCATCTATCAAAGGTGCATGTGCATAAAACATATTACTCATATAAATCGAACAACCATTATTCTCGACTTAAACAAGTAACCGTCTACAATAAACAAGATCCGATATAATGTTCATGCTCAACAGGCACTAAATAACAATTATTTAAGTATAAAACTAATCCGATGGTAGATGAAGGGGTAGCGTGCCGACGCGATCACATGAACCTTTGATCCATTTCCCACGCCAAATCGTCATCTCGTTCTTCGCTAGCTTCCGTTTATTCTGCACTTTGTTTGAGTTACAAATATGAGCAATCGAACCAAGATCAAATACCGAGCACTACTACGAGTACTAGTGAGATACACATCAATAACATGTATATCGGATATACCTTTCTTCTTGATGTTGCGTTCTTGAATCCGCCAAGTACTTTGGGCAATTCCGCTTCGATGACCTTCTCCCTTGCGTAAAAGCACTCGATGTCGGGCTTGGGTCCAGCCTTGGTCTTCTTCACGCGTGGTAACTTTCTTACCACCCTTCTTGAAGTGTCCTTTGCTTAGACTTGCCTTTCTTGAATTTGGTGGTCTTATTGACCAACAACACTTGGTGCTCTTTCTTGATCTCCACTTGAGACTTTAACATAGCAAGTTACGGCAACTCTTTGTTCATGTTACGCATGTTGTAGTTCATCACAAAGTTCTTGTAACTTGGTGGTAGTGATTGGAGGACACGGTAAATCCCCAAAGCATTAGGAATCACTATACCCAAGATTTGAAGTTTGTTTGCGTGCCCAGACATCTTAAGCACATGCTCACTGACGGAGCTGCCCTCTTCCATCTTGCGGTTAAAGAACTTTCAAGCCTCATAGCTTTCAATTGCCGCATGAGTCTCAAAAATCAATTTGAGATCCTCGACAATATCATATGGGTCTGAATTCTCAAACTTTTTCTGAAGCTCCGATTCCAAACCATACAAGATAGCACACTGAACTATGGAGTATTGATTCTTCCGAGCGAGGTAAACATTCTTTACTTCATCGGGAGCATCAGCTGCAGGTGGGTCACCCAGCGGTGCATCCAGCACATAGGTCAAATTACCAGCTGTTAGGACAATCCTCAAATTGCGGAACCAGTCCGCGAAGTTGCTTCCATTGTTTTTCAACTTTTCTTTCTCTAGGAACGCATTAAAATTGATGGTAGGGGCTGCCATTGATCTACAACATATTTGCAATAGTTTAGAATAAGTTTATGACAAATTGAGCTCAAATTAATTAATGAAATTAAACTAGGTGAACTCCCACTCAAAACAACATCCCTCACATTGTTTTAGTGATCACACGAACCAAATCCACTACATCAACACCGATCATCACGAGAGTTGATATAGTTTCAATGGCGAACAATCGTCATGTTCATCATATCTACTATATGATTCATGCTTTACCTTTCGGTGATCCGTGTTCCGAGACCATGTCTGTACATGCTAGGCTCGTCAAGATCAAACCTTAGTTTCCGCATGAGCAAATCGGGCTTGCTCACGTTGTATACACTTGCAGAATCTAACACACCCGATCATCACGTGGTGCTTCGAAACAACAAGCTTTAGCAACGGTGCTAACTAAGGGTGAACACTTTATGACTTGAAATTCATGTGCATGAGGGATCATCTTATAATGCTACCGTCGTCTACTAAGCAATACAAGATGCATAAAGGATTAAAATCACATGCAATTCAATAATATGTGAAATGATATGGCCTTTCTTCTTTGTGCTTCCGATCTCCATCTTCAAGCACGAACATGATCTCCATCATCACCGGCATTGCATCAAGGTCAATGATGCTTCTCCATGGTTGTCGTCCACCGGCTTCAACTATTACAACTACTTTGAATAGACACGCGGGTCTTAACATAAATTAAATACAACCATATGGCTCCAGCCGGTTGCCAACTTACAATAAGGAACATTGCATACATCAAATATAATCACAATCATGGCCATATCACATCAAGACACCCCTGCAAAACAAAGTTAGACGCCTCTACTTTCTTTGCATATTTTACGTGGTTTGGGGCTTTCAATAAGTGTCGCTCTAACTTCCGAACAAGAACCACAACATTGATACTAGCATTGTTGATCACCCGTTGTAAATTGGATCTTAACTATGCTAGGAGAAACAGCACCCAAAAGCCACTTATGCAATACAAGTTGCATGTCAAGCGTGGAGAAAGTCTCATGAACGATGTCATGTAAGGTTAGCCCGGGCCGCTTCATCCCAACATACCGCAAGATGCAAAGTACACAAGAAGCAACCGACAATAAAAGCATCAACGCCACAATGACCATTGTGTTCTACTCAGCAATGATCTATATATAGACACGGCTCGATACGATACCAGAGGGATTCGTAGCATGGAAAACAAAATTTTCTATCGCATACAAACAAACAAGCCAAGATCTATCTACTAGATTTTAGCAACGAGTCGATGGAATAACTCACCCTCGAAGATTCCAAAGTGTTTAACGAGAGCGGATTCTCGTGGGTGATGTAGTCGATTTCTTCCGATCTCAAGATCGTGTAGACGATCCTTCCGTGCTGCTCCAAGAGCGCTTCCGTGGTCACATCTACGTTCGCTGACGAAGACCTTCCTCTCCTTGTTCCAAGAAAATGGAGGTTGTAGCACTCTCTCATGATTTCGAAGACAACGGCGTGGTACCTAAGTAGAGGGAGATCCCGCAGGCTTCGCCTGAGGCGAGTATGGTGGAGTATGAGAGAGAGCTATTAGTGGTCTAGGGATTATACACCAATTAGAAGGCTCTAAACCAAGGCTAGGGCAATTAGAAGCTCTAAACCAAAACGGCTCTAAACCGAGATTAGAGGATAGGAACTTGTGTGTCTAGAGGAGGAGGCCCCCTCCTTTTATAGGTGGGAGGGCGGCCAAGGGATGGAGTCCCTCCCAAGTCGGCCTTGGTGGTGGCCGGGCTTGGAGAGGAGGACTCCTCCCAATCGTTTGCCTCCTGTTGCTTGTTTCCCACAGCTCTGTTTTAGCCGTTTGACTTTCAAGCGGCCATTTGACTTTTCTTTTTAGGATTCAATTTAATCCTTTATTTGGAACAACAAGAACACTTAGTACATGATGCAATAATTCCAATATGTAATGACACATTCATGTACCCCTTCCCCTGGTGTGGGACATTCCGAACCTTCGAACATTCGATGAAAACACCTAATCATTTCCGAACTCAAAGCAGGACTTTCCTTATATGAATCTTATTCTCCGGACCATTCCGGATCACCTCGTGATATCCGGATCCCATACGAGACTCGAACAACATTCGATCTCTTTCTCATAATACCATAACTACTCAAACAACGTCAATCCTTAAGTGTGTCTCCCTACGGTTCGTGAATTATGCGGACATGATCGAGACACTTCTCGAACAATAACCAATAGAGGAATCAGAAATTCATATGGCTCCCACATATTTCTCACGATTACTTTGCGATCGAATGAACCACTTACATACGATACCAATTTCCCTTTGTCTCACGATAGTTTACTTATCCGAGGTTATGATCGTCGGTATCTCTGCATACCTAGTTCAACCTCGTTACCGATAAGTACTCTTTTCTCGTTCCTGTGATATGTGATCTCTTGTGAGCCAGTCACATGCTTGCAAGCTAATTGGATGAAATTCCACCGAGAGGGCCCAGAGTATATCTATCCGTCATATGGATGGACAAATCCCACTCTTGATCCATGTGTTTCAACCAATACTTTCCGAACACTCAATGCCACCTTTATAGCCACCCAGTTATGGTGTGGTGTTTGATGTCATCAAAGCATCCATCCGGTAAAGGTGATATGCATGATCTCATGGTCGAAGGAATTAGGTTACTATGTATCAGAAAGCATATAGCAATTGAAGTATTAAAATGACTTGATCTTTATGCTACGCTTATCTATAGGAGTATGTCTACCATATCATTCTCCTAACGATATGATCTTGTTGTTGATAACATCTCAATGTTCATGATATGGAAACCACAATCATTAACCAACCAACAAGCTAGTGAAGTATAGAGGCTATACCAGGGACTTCAAATTAAGTTTACAAATCACACAAGTATTAATGTTTCCTTGTTAATACTATTATAGCATGAATGTAAACATTTATCATAAACACAAAGATATAATACTAACTACATTTATTATTGCCTCTAGGGCATATCTCCAACACCGTCCGGGTGCGCCGGTAGTACCGGACGGCCCAGATATTTCTTTTAGATCTAGATCCAGATCCAGCTCGCTTTGCTTTTCGTATCTACAGCCGCTGCGTGTCCGCATGGCCCCGTCGCTGCCGCGTTGACTCATTGCCAAGTAGCGCAACCCCTTCCGATGTTCGCCCTCGCATGCAGCGCCTGCTTGCCCTCCCGGCCGCCTCGCCGCTCCCGTGCGCGCCAGATGCTGGCTTCTGCCCTCTTCTTTGCATGCATGCGATTGTGTGTGATGGCGCTGCTTATTCACTTCTTCTATTCTTGGCATCTTGTTGCCATGACGCTGTGCATCTCTGCTCCATTGGGTCCAAGCATGCATTGACCTCTACCTGATGGCCCCTGTTTCGTTTTTCCTGGCTGTGCTCGTAGGGTGCGGTAGTTTTGTGGTACTACCGGACCGTCTAGAAAAACACCCCAACGGCCATATTTTGGCTAGCCCTATATAAGTCTTTGTCCATTTTCATTTAGACTTACTTCTTCCTCCTCCTTTTGTCTAAGCTTTGCCCCTATTTGTCTTACTCCTTGAGCTTGATTTCTACTCACCCCTCCATTGATTCTTGCATATATTTGAGAGGTAGTTGGAGGAGATCTAGACCCACGTTTTGACCTAACCGATTCATCTCTTTGTGAGTACATCTTTGGGGATCTAGATTTTGGGGGATTTTGTGTCTCTCTTTTATTCCTCCTCTCTTGTTTCCCCAATAGCTTTAGTAGCTTTGTTGGAACTTGAGAGTGGGGATTTGAGCATCTTTGTGGTGTTCTTGCCATTTGCATTTGGTGCATCGGTTTGAGTTCTCCTCAGAGGATTTGGTTTGAGTTGCTCATTGGAGCTTGTCCCTCTTGGGTTCTTGGAACCCTAAACGGTTTTGTGGCCTTGGTGGCATTGTGGCCTTGGTGGCATTTGTTGAGGCCTTTTGTGGCGTTTGTTGAGAGCCTCCAATTAAGTTGTGGAGAAGTGCCCCAACCTTGTGAGAGGTTTCGGTTGCCACTGACAAGTGCACCGATAGTGGAAGCGTGGATCGATCCCGTTGGGGTGAGATTCACCGGAGAATAAGGGAGGCCTTTTGTGGCGTTGGTGGTTTGGTACCACCCCCTCTCCAAACGAGACGTTATCCATGTTGGAAGGAACTCGATAATATATCGTGTCCCCGCGTGCCTCGGTTATCTCTATACCCGAGATCTTTACTTATGCACTTTACATTGTGATAGCCTTCGTGCTTGAAGTAATATATATCTTGCTATCACTTTGTTGCTTGTATTGCTTACCATAAGTTGTTGGTGCACATAGGTGAACCTTAGTTGTTTCTAGGTTGTGCTTAACAAAGTAAACACTAGTTTTATTCCGCCTTTGTTGAGACACTCTAGGAAAAGTTTTAATCGCCTATTCACCTCCCCCTCTAGGCGACATCCGTATCCTTTCAGAAACTTTTAATCGAAAACGAGAGTGGAAATGGTTTAGCATTTTCTGGCGGAACGAACATGGAAAACCTTCCATTCGTGTGTGGTTGTCATTGTTTTGTTTGGCTTAGTGTAGTACACCCTATTCAATCCAAGCGAATTAGGCTAAGATAAGCTATTATTCGACATAAACTCGTAATCCTTTAGGCCTCCTCCCCTTATCAAGCAGGTGAAGTCATTTCATGTAAAGTTAGCATTAGTTTTGAGAAGGTTTGTTTTAGTTTCAAGTTTAATTTGGATTCAAACTCCAAACGGGCAGAAGAAAAAATGAAGATTGCTAATTAATCGACATAATTCAATGACCATTGGAAAACATTTTGTCAAGTTACACTTGTTTGAGTAATATGATGTTTTTGTTTTATTTTTATCTTTTTGGTTCATATTTCAAATTTCACATAGAAAACAGAAAAAAAAAATCTAACATACAAAGTATAATGCGGTGACCACCCTAGTTACTTTTTTAGTTATTTTTCTTGGTGTATTTTTTCTAGCTGGACAGTTTTTATTGGTACAGGGGATGCGAGTGAAAATATATTGGAGAGAAAACCCACCTACACCGCATGCCACGTGCATCTTACTTTTGGGACAACTAATAAGTAAGGCACTCACAAAATCTTAGAAGGCGGTCAAAGTTGGCAACCGTTCTCTAGCTGGGGTTGTACCGATGAAAATGTTCTAAATACGGTAACAAGCATAGAAATGGCAAAGTAAAGGGTAGAAACTAGAGTTCAGTCATTTTCGTGTTCCTAATTCCTATGCTTTCCAATTCTTACTTTCCTCATGTACCAAAGGTACTCTTGTGTACAAAATAACATCCATTTTTTCGACTTATTTCCAAATTGATGTGAGATTCAGCATGTGGTTTCATCAAAGTCTTGATTTGTACTATTCTACTAACCTCTAGGCTCAAAAGAATGGTAACAATCGATCACCATCCAAAACCAGGTATTTCGCAAAAAAGAAAAACCTACAGGTCACCGAATGGCAAGAGAAACTTGCCACTCGTAGAAGGTGCGACAACCGTCGAAATATACTCGTTGAACTCGATATGGTACTGAAAACATAGAAACATGCAGCGTGGAGCACCATTTTGTAGCTGCATGCCAGATTTCATTCTCTGGCTCGCCCTGCAACGAGAACAATTTGTAGCTACATGGCGGCCCGGTAGGTTGTACCCAAGACCCGTGAAAGTCCGTCTTCTAGTTCATTTAAAGTTTTTCTACGGAGTAGTAAGTAGTACATTTTTTAACTAAAGTTGAACTTGAAACCCGAAAATGAATTAAAAAGGGAAACTTTAGTGGGATCCTGCCTGCAACAATCTGGCCCGGAAACCACAAATGTAGCCTAGGTAGTAGGTACACATAGTATTTTTCCAAAATTAAGAAACGGCATTTTTTAAATATTCTTTAAAAAAAACCTAGATGTAGATGATGAAGTGTTCTATCAATCATCAACTCCAAATTCGTTATACTCCAAAAAATACTAGGTATGTACTTGAAGTATATTCTTGACTGCGAACTGATGACAAAATCTAACATAGTTTTGTCATTTTTGTGCAGCCAAGAATACAAGGTATTTGGAGTTGATATATTGCACCTTCATAGAACACGGCATTATCTACATTTGGGAATTTTTTTTCTTGAATTTTCTGGACCTTTAAAATGCCATTTTTGAATTTTAAGAAAGCGAGTTAGGTGTAGTTCGGGCTACAAAATTCGACCCTCCCGCCCGGCCATTCTTTTGAGAACTTCACCTATATAAGATATCTCAGCAGTGAAAGTCGAGCAACATAGTGACAGTACAAAAAGTGTGCCGGCATCACTGAAGTCTAGATGCTGCTTTGTGCTTCAGCTTGTAGTGACACCAACAAACTTCATATTGACAGTACAGAATCACATACATAATCTCAGATGAGCCCCGCGAGAAAGCAGCTGCCATCGTGTATGTTTAGGCGAACGATACAACATCATACAGAATCTGCAAAGCTGAGATCACCGTGTGTCTCAGTAACTGGCTCACTCCAGCAGGTTGCACACTTCCTTGAAAACTAGCTAACCTAAAACCTATTTCAACACTAGAAATCTTAGAACACATGGCAGATTTGAGACCACAAGCCGGTTACAGCTCCACTTCAACTTCGTACGCAGCCCAACATGCCTTTCTGCTTCTTCAGATACATAAACCGTTCCGGGCGATGCATGAGAAGGGAACCACAGCTGCTTTCAGTGCCAGTCTGATTTCTTATGTTTTTCTTCATTGGGCTCGTCAAGTTTTCTCTTGAAGATGTCTGAGTTGCGAAGCTTTTCTCTGGACTCGTGTGCTGAAGGTATTCTTGTGTTCCGCTGGCCCTGAACAGATGCAGATTACATAAGTTTAGCTGAATAGAGATATCGTGGATTTATGATATACACTTCCTTGAACCATACCGTTCCAAGAGATTCTCTGTTCCTTCCACGGTGAACATCTTTTTCATGTATAGTGTCAGGAAAGAAAAGCTTCTGTGCTTTTTTGACAAACTTGAATCCCTCAATATCACCACTCCTGATGGCTGCTTCTAGCTGCAACGGAAGATAGCATCTCATCAAATGAAACAACCTTGCTTAAGATGGAAGGGATTCCCTCACTGACCTGAACATGTAAAATGCAGATGAAGATGCTAGCAATAGGTAACCAGCTCTCGTCAGGGGACAGTGACAAGTTCGTTCTGAAAATAGCAGCGATGTTGTAAGTGGCCCGAGAGGCAGCTTGAGTGTAATCTCGAATGCACCAATCAGAAATGTGCAAATTGTTGGACAGACAATACATATATAGTAAGCACAAGAGAAATTGATGCATGGCACACCACAAGTCCATATAATATGTTATACACATCCAGCTGCACTACTAGATTCAATCATATCAATAAAGAAGAGGTGCACAAGGAAAATTATGGTGACAAGCCCTCTGTGTCCCCGCAACCATCTTGAATAACTACAGTATATATATTCCCAAATAGCACCATAAAATGTACCAAAGAAGAATAAAAGGCTAACAACTACACATTCAGTTTTTTTTTTTGAATATGCGCGTTCAGGTTAATACATCCAGCTGCACTACTAGATTCAATCATATCAATACAGAAGAGGTGCACAAGGAAGAATACTTCTCCAAGCAGAGGTACTAATTGGCTGCTCCCTCTCCTGTGCGGCGCCGCCGGACCGCACCGGGAGGACCACCGCGCTCCCTCCCCCGTCCTCCCTCGCGCCCATCTCCCTCCGCCGCCGCTGGGGAAAGCCCCTACGGCGCGGCGGCGGCGGCCTCCTGTCCTCACGTCCATCCCTACTAGAAAAGCTCACCATGCCTACTTGTTTACCCCGTAGCAACTGTTAAGCAGTTGAAGATGATCTAATCATTTGGCATTTGTCGATGGAAGCCCAGAGCAGGAGTATTAATCGAACCCTTAGCTTCCCTGAATGCTCTACAGCCCAAATGTCACAAGATGCATTCAGTCAACAAAAGTTGGTACCTAGTAGATGCTAACATTAGAAACTAGCCAGCAATCATAATAGTATACTAACTAACTGACACAAAGCTCAAGTTTTTTAATGCAATCATCATATATTCAATAAGCACAAGAGCAATTGATGCATGGAACACCACATTCCATATGGGTCATAACATCCAGCTAATGAAACTACTAGATTCAATCATATCATTACAGAAGAGGTACACAAGGAAAACTATGGTGACAAGCCCTCTTTGTGCCAGCACCATCTTGAATTAGTACAGTGTATATATTCCCAAATAGCACCACAAAATGTGCCAAAGAAGACAATAAAAAAATAACAACTGCCCTTCAGTTTTATTTTTTGAATAAGCGCAATCAGTTTTTTTAGCAGTACCGTGCATCAATAAAAACCAGAAGAGCAGCTATAGTTGCTAGTATTAGTAGGTTACTAATACCACAGAAGAAATTCAGAAGGCGAACTCAGAAACACTGCTAAGATTTTGAACTAGAAAATGGTGATAATTAGCTCATCACTCCAACTTGTTTACACCATAGCAGCTGTTAAGCAGTTGAAGATGAGCTAATCATTTGACATTTGTCGAAGAACAGTAGTATTAGTCAAACCCTTAGCTTCCCTGAATGCCCTACAGCCCAAATGGCAGAAAATGCATTCACTCAATCAAAGTTGGTACTTTGGATAGGGACATTAGCAACTAGACAGCATTCGTGATCATATACTGACAAAGTGACACAGAGCTCAAGTTTTTTATGCAAAACTAGTACCAACTTGAAATGCTGAGTCTCAAATAAACATAGCGAAGCGCCTAATCAGTGGTTGCAGAATATAGAATAATGGAAACAGCAACTCGTATCTCAGGATCCACAATTGCAAACCTTAGGTAAGGAGCCAAGTAGACGGCCGCGTAGACCAGGTACAGCTTGCTCCCGCCGTCCAGATACGCGAAGACCCAGCTCTAATCCAAAGAGTAAAATGACGGGGAAAAGATCATCGAACTGTAGGGGAAAGGAACGAAAAGGGCACCGGGACCTTAGCATCATCTCACCAGCCAGTTGAAGTAAGGCAGGAAGGAAATGATGCCCATCACGCCCATCCTCGTGTCCGTCGCGCCGAACTCGCCGTCCTCCTCCTCTTCCTCCGCCTCTCCGCGGACTCTGGGAGGCGGGAGCGCGAGGGAGGCGAGCACGCAGGCACCGATGGCGGCGACGAACGGCGCGTCCTGCGGCAGCTCCGCGCGGCAGGCTAAACTCCGGCGGCGGGGCCTCGGGCGGAGAGGGTTGGCCCCACTATCGCATCCATGGGAGGCGCCGAAGGAGGTCTGGCGCGGGGAGCGGCGGAGGGGCGGGGGGAGTGAAGCGGTGGTGACGGCGAGCATCGGGGCTGGCCTTGCGGTGCGGGGAGAGACCGAAGAGCAAGCGGCCGAGCAAGGGAGTTGTCGGGTTGGTGGTACAGACAGACTTTTCCGCCTTCACGGGATAAATGGAACTCGTGACTCCCGTCTTCAAAGTCCACTGACGTAAAACTACTAGTACTGTATTAACACATCAATTATCCAGCTAAAAAAAACACATCAATTATCCGGACGCCGCCAGTGAACCGAGTCTTAGGCTCCGTTTGTTACAGCTTAAGCCGCAGCTTTTGGTTCCAAAATCGAAAGGTGAAACAAACAACCAACAATTGAAAAGCGCTGCCGAGAATAGCGTTTCGAAAATGAACGTGAGACGGACCGCGAGCAAAAGCTGGTCCAGAGCAGCTTCCCGGGCGCTTCCCGGCCGATTCTACCGCTTTCCGAGTACAACAGACGAAGATAGCCTCCATCGTTCGGGATAATTACGGAAAATCTGCCACCGCGCCCACACCCCATCCCGAACAATTCCCCAATCGGCCCCTTGCTCCTTCTCCCGTCGACTACCATGGAGAAGGCAAGCTAGGGTTCTACCCGCCGCCGGCCATCCCCGTCGCCGTCCGCCGTCCAGCCTCCCTGTCCCGCTCTGTTCCCAGCCTCTCGTCGCCATTCCTGGGTGTGAGGCGTGGGGGTGGCAGCGGTGGCTCCTGAGCATGGGGCGGCGGTTCTGGCGTGGGGCGGCGGCGGTTGTTCCGCAAGTAGGCGTGGCGATTGTTGGCCGTTGCGGCGGCGATTCTTTGGAGGTGACCCACGATTTACAAGGGCCGGCGGTTGCTGGGGCGATGGGATTAGGATTAGGATTGAGCTCGAGCTCAAATCGCAAGCAGTGTCCTCTTTTTTATTTTTTTCATGGATGATACAAGATAATGTTGATGATATGTACTGTTCGGTCATGAAAACTTTGGACTATGTGTGTATGCGGTTAAACTTCGAAAGCTAGAAAGTAAAAAAATATAGTGTCTAATCAAACACCTTGAAATTTTAGATCTATTGATTAAAAAACAGTCAGAAACAATTTATTAATTTTAAATCAACACTTATACAAAATCTTCTGCACCTAAAGGGTATTTGTGACATTTCAGTCATAAAATCATCAACAACAGCAATCAAAAGCACTGTTGCCAAACACCAAATTTTTACTTCCAACAGCTGCTTCCTACAGCTTATTTTCCGCAGCTGATTTTCAGCAGCTGCAGCCCAAACAAACACAGGCTTAACCCCGATGAAGTGTCGATAACTTGATACCAACCAACCGAGTCTTAGGGCCGCTACTTACGAAGTTTACAAATCTTTATTACTTAGTTGGTTCAGGAATAATTAAACATCTAAGCTTTCTGCTTATATTTTGACAAAATTATAAAATGATACTTTAATTCACACATATCAAATCCAGATCACTTATTTTCAGAAAAAGTGAATAGCATATACACATCGGTAATGTTTGTTAGGTTCGGATTGAGGACAATAAGCACATGCTTGTAGGGTGTCAAATGGGATATCATTTAAATCAAACCTCTAGTTTATTTTGAGATTTACAAAAATTTACACTATAAAATTTAAAATAAACTAAAAACAGAATCTAGTTGGGATCCCACTTGACACCTTACATACTTGTGAGGGCACGTACAGTGGCGGACCTAGCAAGTTTTTAAAGACCGGGCACACTAAAAACTTAAAAGACTACACGTTGGTCTACCAAGAATCGTAAATATCATATATTTGGATAAACATCATATGAATATAATCAATATTGTAGCATAGATCACAGATGTTAGAAAAACGTAAACTAAGGTATATCCTGCTGAGTATACTAACCATAGAATGTTAAAATAAACTTTTGATGAATCGATAACAAAACTTCAATGTGCAAATTTCTTTTTCCGACTGTCGTAAGCCTGTAATATATATAGAGAATCTACAAGATATAAAAATATATTAGTAAATTATACTACTTTGCATGGGATGATGGAAACCATAAACAAATTGGAGACAGTAAAGCATACCAGTAATGTGCTAATTACACTTAGGCAATTGTTGTAGGGGTTCGTAGCATGGAAAAACAAAAAATTTCTATCGCATACAAACAAACAAGCCAAGATCTATCTACTAGATTGTAGCAACGAGTCGATGGAATAACTTACCCTCGAAGATTCCAAAGTGTTTAACGAGAGCGGATTCTCGTGGGTGATGTAGTCGTACTCTTCCCGATCTCAAGATCGTGTAGACGATCCTTCCAACGCTCCGGCCGCTTCCACAATCGGTCACACGTTCGGTGCTGACGAAGACCTTCCTCTCCTTGTTCCAAAGAGGCCGGAGGTTGTAGCACTCTCCTCGCGATTCCCGGGCCTGTGCAGTAATGCAGGAGTAGAGGAGATCCATGAGGCTTCGCCTTAAGCCGGAGCGAGTATGGTGGAGTATGAGAGAGAGCTATTAGTGGTCTAGGGATTAGACACACCAATTAGAAGGCTCTAAACCAAAGGCTATGGCAATTAGAAGCTCTAAACCAAAACGGCTCTAAACCGGAGATTAGAGGATAGAAACTTGTGTGTCTAGAGGAGGGGGCCCTGCCCCTCCTTTTATAGGTGGGAGGTGCGGCCAAGGGGAGGGGAGTCCCTCCCCAAGTCGGCCTTGGTTGGCGCGCCGGCTTGGAGAGGACGGACTCCTCTCCAAGTCGGTTTCAACCACCTCTTGATTGTTTCCCACAGTTTCCTGTTTCCCACAGTTTCTGTTTTAGCGTTTGACTTTCAAGCTGGCGGTTTGACTTTTGTTTTGGAAGCGAGAACACTTAGTACATGATGCAATCATTCCAATATGCAATGACACATTCATGTACCCTTCCTCCGGTCTTGGACATTCCGGAACCTTCTAGAACATTCCGATGAAAACACCAAATCATTCCCGAACTCCAAAGCGGACTTTCCTTATATGAATCTTATTCTCCGGACCATTCCGGATCTCCTCATGATATCCCGGATCCCATCCGAGACTCCGAACAACATTCGGTCTCTTTCTCATAATACCATAACTACTCAAAACAACGTCGAATCCTTAAGTGTGTCTCCCTACGGTTCGTGAATTATGCGGACATGATCGAGACACTTCTCCGAACAATAACCAATAGAGGAATCTGGAAATTCATATGGCTCCCACATATTTCTACGATTACTTTGCGATCGAATGAACCACTTTGTCTCACGATAGTTTACTTATCCGAGGTTATGATCGTCGGTATCTCTGCATACCTAGTTCAACCTCGTTACCGATAAGTACTCTTTTCTCGTTCCCGTGATATGTGATCCCTTGTGAGCCAGCAATTGGATGACATTCCACCGAGAGGGCCCAGAGTATATCTATCCGTCATATGGATGGACAAATACCACTCTTGATCCATGTGTCTCAACCAATACTTTCCGAACACTCAATGCCACCTTTATAGCCACCCAGTTACGGTGTGGTGTTTGATGTCATCAAAGTATCCATCCGGTAAAGGTGATATGCATGATCTCATGGTCGAAGGAATTAGGTTACTATGTATCAGAAAGCATATAGCAATTGAACTATTGAAATGACTTGATCTTTATGCTACGCTTATCGATAGGAGTATGTCCACCATATCATTCTCCTAACGATATGATCTTGTTGTTGATAACATCTCAATGTTCATGATAGGGAAACCACAATCATTAATCAACCAACAAGCTAGTGAAGTATAGAGGCTATACTAGGGACTTCAAATTAAGTTTACAAATCACACAAGTATCAATGTTTCCTTGTTAATACTATTATAGCATGAATGTAAACATTTATCATAAACACAAAGATATAATAATAACTATATTTATTATTGGCTCTAGGGCATATCTCCAACAATTGTCCTTTCTGATCTTTGATGGCTTGAAAACGTCTCACAATAGCATCATCGTCAAGCTTCCTAAAAATCTCCCGCTCAGTGTAGCAAATCATCAAGTTATTAAACCACACATTGTTCATTTTATTGCGCAATTTAGACTTGATAATCTTCATTGCCAAGAATGCTCGTTCAACTGATGAGGTTGAGACTAGCAATAACAGAGCCAACTCGATGAGTTTGTAGACTAATGGAAAAACCAAATATTTCTCGGTTTCAACCATCATTGAAGCCAAACCTTCAAGATATTTACAAGAACTAAATGCATCATGGCTTCGGACGTGAAGAATGTAAGTGTCGGGGGATAACCCCCGGTAGGGTCACAAGGGGTGAAACTTAATATTACTTGGCTTACTCCGTGTAAGGAAAGAGCCCGGCCGAGTAAGTACGGCCGGGAGAGAGAGAATCGTGTGTGGCCGACATAAGAACTATGTCGGCCCGCATAAGACAAAGTTGTTAATCTTGCAGGGACCGACAAGCCAAGTCATCGGAGGTAGGGCCGACTCAGATATGACGCGTGGAACCTTTTCGAGTAAGGTTCAGGAGGGACCATGGTAAAGCGTGGTCAAAAGAGAAGGACGACGCCGGGTGACACAAAAAGCGGGTGGCCTTAAAGCAAGAGCGAACATACAAAGTTACTGACGTGGCCAAAAGGAGCAGAGGCGTGCAGGAAGACCGTTAGTCATCAAGCTTTATGGATCTGTTGGGCTTAGGGCAAGCCCAAGACCCGGCCCGTATTGTGGGGACCAAGATCCAAACAGTAAACCCTAGAATCCAAAGGGGTATGAGTTAGCTAACGTTGCCTATATAAAGGGGGGCATAGCTGTAGTAGGAGGAGGTTGGACCAAGTAGGGAACTAGTGCCCAGAACACTAGTTCATACAGCTCAAGGAGCACTTGTAACACTCGAGGATCAATCAAATCGCCAAGTGTGGAGAGTTCATCTTGTTCTTCATGCATGGCTCGACCGTGCACTCCCTCCCCGGTGACCACAAGCACCCATTCGACCCCTAACTTAAGCCTACCCATGGCATCTGTCGTGCCACCACCACGACAGTTGGTGCCCACCGTGGGGCACAAGAAGGTGCTTGATGGAGTCTTCATCCAGACGGGCAACATCATCGCCAAGACCGGCGAGCGCGTCTACTCCGGCCTCATCCATAGGTTTGGAGCGCTCAACTTTGTCAGCGACAACGCGGGTGCCGAACCGCACCGTTCCCTAGGGGCGGTCGCTTCATCAAGTTCGGCGAGCACCAGGTCTACGTCGCCGTGCGCGTGAGGCGCACGTATCCAGAGTGCGTCGTCCTGGCACCGGATCCGCCAGCGATTCCTGTCGCTAGAAAGCTTCACCAACTCGTCTCCGTCGAGGTAATGATGACAGCTCCCAACCCAGCAGCTCCACCGATAGTTCCAGTAGTGAATGAGAATGCTGAGGGAGGAAATCATGAAGAAACACCAAAGGTTGCGAGAACAACAAAGGCACCGTTGGAAAAGCCAGAAAACATAGCTAGGAGTAAAAGGGCTAAGGAGCTACAGGATGCGATAGATAAGTTGGCGAACCGATGGCGCAAGCAAGCTGAGCAAACGCAGTGCAAGCGAGTTGGAGGAAGGATAAAAGTTCTAGAAAGCCAAGGAATTAGCGATTCTGACAAGATGTGGATATCACAATCCGAGAGCTCAACTCAGCAAACCGAGTCAAGGGCGAAAGACCCGGCTTGATGCAACAAGATTAAGAGGAAGAAACCTCAATGAAGAGATGGCGGATGCAACATCAAAAATAACGCCAGAGAACAACAACGAAACAGCCATGTGGCCAACATACAACACAACTGCATCTAACCTACGAGCCATAGAGGCAGCAATGGCATAATTACCCCACTTAGAGGGAGAAGCAAAGAAAAGACAACAAGCGCGAGTCAATGAATTGGTAAGAGCAGCTAGTATGCTGAATGAAGCATACTACAGAGCGAACCCGGGTATAGCAGGGAAGTCGCAGCTGGTTCACTCGGCAACTCCTGCCCCGGCGAGATCAGCAGGTCACACGGCATCCTCACCCGGAGCGGCACCGAGACCGAGAAAAGAAAAAAGTGTGGATTCAGGGAGAAACAAGCAGATGATCACTTATGACCCAATAGTGGCTCAGGGAAACCCAGCGCATGCACAAGGAACGAGAAGGAATAATGCCCAAGGAAATGAAAACCAGGAAAATGCAGGCCGAGAAAGGAAAGCAGGGCAAAGAAATGACAATGGAGGGCAAAATTTTGTGCCTCAACCTAGGCGTGGAACTCACTCGGCAGGAGGAGGAAATCCAGCGCCGAATAACGCACCATCTCAACCCGAAAGAATATAGCAAAGCGCGGAAAGGCAGCTCAACAGCCCGCTGACCCGAACGCTAATAAGTATAATGATGGTTACTTGGCTATGGTGAATGACGGACATGAACTGCCGGATCACGCGTATCAAGCGATGAGAATTAGACTCGGAGGCAGAAACCTTTAGCCAGATGATGCAAGGCTAAAGCTTGACCGAATAAAGATGGCGGAACTGATCGAATCGCAAGGTCTGCAAGGTCCACCATGCTTCGGCCCGAGGATCATGAAGGAGACACCTATACCAAATTTCAGCTAGCCAGAGGAACAAAAACATATGATGGAAGTACAAAGCCAGAGGATTGGCTTATAGATTATGGAACTGCTGTGAAAATCACGCAAGGAAATTTGAGATGGGCAGTACGATATGTGCCGCAAATGCTAGAAAGACCAGCTCGGGTGTGGCTGAACAATTTGCCACCCGAAAGCATCAACAGCTAGATCGATTTTTAGGACGCTTTTGTGAGCAATTTCATAAGCACTTACAAGAGGCCGAATCGCCCACAACGTCTAGCAATGTGCAAGCAAAGGCCGAATGAAATAGGTAGAGAATTCCTCACAAGATGGTGCACAATGCGCAACTCTTGCGAAGGGGTAATCGAGTCACAGGCAATCGCTTGGTTCGCCAAGGTTGCAGACACGGAAGTGTGTTGTGGCTAAGGTTACAGAGGGATATGCTGACAAATTTAGCAGAAACAATAAGGATTGCTGATTCGTATGCATTAGGAGATCCGACTCAGTCGCTGCTCATGTCGGCAGACGGGATGACCGAGACTCAGATCTATGATGAAGCCGGGTCACAAAGGCGTTGGGAAAGATCCGAATACAGAAGCAAGAGGAGAGACGAAAGGCCAGACTACAGATATGGTTTGACTCAGGTTGCGGCCGTGGGTTAGGACCATCCAAATGCTAGAAGTAGCCAGCATCAAAGGACAAGTGGACAACAACAGAGGGTGCCAAAAAATGATGGCAAAAAGCCATATGAAAAAAAGGAAGCAATATCAGGACCAACAGAAGTATACCTATGAGATGATGCTGGACCAGCCGTGTAAGTTTCACACGCCTAGTCCGAGTAAGCCAGCCAATCACACAACAAGGCAATGCACTTGGTTTCAGAAAGGAGATAGAGTGGATTCGCCGAATAAGCAGCTTCCACCACCTCCCCCTCCATCACTTACAGGAGGAAATGCTCAAGGTGGGACAGAGATATACGAACAGCAGCCAAGGTATCATAATCAAGAAAGAAGATAAACTGTGCACCAGGTGCATAATCCAAGAGGTGACGATGCTCATGTCGGCCACAGAACTAGAAATGAGTACAGAGAACATCACCAGAGCTATGTCATCTTCGTCATAGAGACGAATGACAAAAAGAGTCAGCAACGACGGATAATGGAAGTGAATGCCACAATGCCGGCAATTCCCAAGTACATGTATTGGTCTGAGCAGGAGATAACTTGGAGCATAAAGGATCACCCCAAGATCATGCCAACCCCAGGAGGATACGCTCTAGTTTTGGATCCAACATTCATGGGCCCAGATATCAATGTCAAGTTTTCAAAAGTACTGATCGATGATGGCAGTAGCATCAACATCATGTACAAGGATACTATGCTCAAGTTAGGCATTACCATGAACATGCTGGAGCCGACTAAGACCACTTTCCACGGTATTGTGTCGGGATTGTCCTGCGAGCCAATTGGCAAGATTTGGGTCGACATCTTATTCGGCAACAGAGAGAATTGTCGCATTGAAGCCATATAATTCGAGGTAGTTGATTTGGTCAGCTCGTATCATGCCTTACTCGGCAGGCCAGCTATGGCAAAGTTTATGGCTACTCCTCACATTGCCTACTTGAATATGAAGCTGCCAGGCCCATGTGGGGTGATTACAGTTGAATGGGATTACAAAAGATCCATTGCTTGTGCCTTAGCCAGATCTTCACTGGCCGAGTCACTCGTCATAGCACAAGAAAAGCATCAAATGTTGGAAGTGGCAACATTGGCCAAAGCAGCACAAATGTCCATGTCGGCACTCACCAACCCGCATGGCAATGTGTCATTTCAAGCTACCAAAGAAACCAAGAAGGTACAGGTGGATGAGAATTTCCCAGAGCATACAGTTACCATTGGGGCTGGCCTCACCGACAAATAGGAAAGCGAGCTCACCAGCTTCCTCCGTGAGAATCGGGATATCTTTGCATGGTCCACACGGGATCTGCAAGGAGTTCCGAGGGAGCTGGTTGGGCACTCTCTTCATATAAGACCAGATGCCAAGACGGTGAAGCAACCCCTCCGCCGCTTCGCCGAAGATAGGAGGAAAGTAATAGCTGCTAAGATTGCTAGACTTTTAGCTGCTGGATTCATCATGGAAGTACTGCACCCGGATTGGTTGTCAAATCCAGTCTTGGTCGAGAAGAAAAAAGATGACCCAAACGTGGAAGTGGTATGGCGCATGTGTATTGATTACACGAACCTCAATAAGGCGTGTCCAAAAGATCCATTTCCCCTGCCACAGATTGATCAGGTCATAGATTCTACTGCTGGGTGTGAGTTGTTGTCATTTGTGGATGCGTATTCTTGATTCCATCGGATACCACTGAATCCGAATGATCAAATAAAAACAGCTTTTATCACCCTGTATGGGGCTTATTACTATCGTACCATGCCATTTGGGTTAAAAAATGCAGGTGCAATATATCAAAGATGCATGCAAAAATGCTTGCAAGATCAATTGGACAAAAATGTTCAAGTATACATCGATGACGTGGTAATAAAAACCAAGAAAAGTCATACTCTAATTGAGGACTTGCGTCAAACATTCGCAAACTTGAGAAGATTCCGGATGAAGCTTAACCCGGAAAAATGCACATTTGGTGTCCCGGCTGGCAAGTTACTCGGATTCCTTCTATCCAGCCGAGGAATTGAGGCTAACCCAACAAAGATCAGGGCCATCAAAAGAATGGAATTGCCAAGAACCCTCAATGATGTCCAGAAGTTTACTGGATGTCTGGCCTCGTTGAGCAGGTTTATTAGTCGGCGAGGTGAAAAAGCCCTACCACTATATCAACTGATGAAGAAATCAGACAAATTCACATGGACATGGCAAGCTGATAGCACTTTCCATGAATTAAATAAAATGTTGGCAACAACGCCAATATTAGCATCACCACTATCCAAAGAGCCAATGTTGCTCTATGTCGCCGCAACCAACAGAGTTGTAAGTGCAGTAATAGCGGCTGAACGTGAAGAAGAGGGCAAATCAGTCCAAAGAACGGTTTATTACTTGAGCGAAGTGCTCTCTGTGTCAAAACAGAATTACCCGCATTATCATAAAATGACATACGAGGTATATATGGCAGCAAAGAAGCTGAAACATTACTTTCAAGAACACCCAATCCGGGTAATATGCGAGGCACCTATCTCGGATATATTGGGTAGAAAAGATGCTAGTGGCCGAGTCGCAAAATGGACCATAGAGCTAGCACCATATACTCCACAGTATGATAGGCGGGATCCAATTAAATCTCAAGCCGTTGCAGATTTCTTTGTAGATTGGATGGAAATTAAATACGAACCACCACTGCCAGACCCGAACTACTGGAAAATGCATTTTGATGGGTCCAAGACAAAAGTGGGTCTGGGAGCCGGGATAGTGCTCACATCACCAAAGAGGGATCAGCTCAAGTATGTGCTACAAATTCATTTTGCTGCTTCCAATAACGTTGCCGAGTATGAAGCACTTGTCCTGACATCAAAGTGGCCAAAGAAATTGGCGTCAAGAGTATCATGTGCTTTGGCGATTCGGTTGGTGATTCAACAAATGTCTGGAAATTGGGACGCACTAGACGCAAACATGGCATTGTATCATTTCCATGTGCAACAAATTTCGGGGTACTTTGACGGGTGTGAATTCCACCACGTCCCAAGAGCAGAAAATGAGGCGGCAAATGTACTATCCAAACTAGGTTCATCTCGGCAAGCAATACCACCAGGAGTAGCCTTGGAGCACCTTAGGTAACTGTCGATCAAGCCATCACCAGAGTCTGAATCAATATTCATCCCGGCAACACAAGAATCAGATGGTGTGCCAATGGATATTGACTCAGGGGCAGTTTCGAGTCACTCGGGGACTGACCCGCTCACCTCAGGGGTTGCCGAATCACACTCGAGGACTCGTCAGGTCATGTCGACAGAACATTTGTCGGCAGAACCAATGGAAATTGATGGTGAAGCAGACCCGGAGCCACTGATACCAACATGGGCACAACCAATATTCAACTACTTAAAAGATGGAACTTTGACGAATGAGGAGATATTGGCAAGACAAATATCAAGAAGAACAAAATCATACACCATAATCAAACAAGGATCTATACAAGAGAAGTGTGACGAGTGTACTGCAGTGTTGCATCAGCTCAGAGAAAGGCCAGGAGATTTTGTTGGATATTCATCAAGGGGAATGTGGGCACCATGCGTCATCAAGAGCATTGGTGGCCAAGGCATTCCGACATGGATTTTATTGGCCAAGTGCATTGGTGCAGGCACAAGAGTTAGTCAGAAAATGCAGTGGTTGTCAACACTATGCATCCAGGTCACATTTACCAGCATCTGAATTAAAGACTATACCAATCACTTGGCCATTCGTAGTATGGTGCCTAGATATGGTAGGGCTATTCAAACCAGCAAGGGGAGGCATGACTCATATTTTGGTGATGATTGATAAGTTCACCAAATGGATAGAAGTGAAACCCATAAAAAATTGAATTGAACAAATTTGTCACATTCTTAAGGGACATAATCCTAAGATATGGTTACCCACACAGTGTAATTACATATAATGGCACAAACTTTTCTGAAGGAGCTTTTGCTCGTTTCTGCAGGAAAAACTGAATAAGACTCGATGTCGCATCAGTCGTGTTGGAGATATGCCCTAGAGGCAATAATAAATGTAGTTATTATTATATCTTTGTGTTTATGATAAATGTTTACATTCATGCTATAATAGTATTAACAAGGAAACATTAATACTTGTGTGATTTGTAAACTTAAATTGAAGTCCCTAGTAAAGCCTCTATATATTAATAGCTTGTTGGTTAATAAATGATTGTGGTTTCCCTATCATGAACATTGAGATGTTATTAAACAACAAGAGCATATCGTTAGGAGAATGAAATGGTGGACATACTCCTATAGATAAGCGTAGCATAAAGATCAAGTCATTTTAATAGTTCAATTGCTATATGCTTTCTGATACATAGTAACCTAATTCCTTCAACCATGAGATCATGCATATCACCTTCACCGGAAGGATGCTTTGATGACATCAAGCACGACACCGTAACTGGGTGGTTATAAAGGTGGCATTGGGTGTTCAGAAAGTATTGGTTGAGACACATGGATCAAGAGTGGGATTTGTCCATCCATATGACGGATAGATATACTCTGGGCCCTCTCGGTGAAATGTCATCCAATTAGCTTGCAAGCATGTGACTGGATCACAAGGGATCACATATCACGGAGCGAAAAGAGTACTTATCGATGTGAGGTTGAACTAGGTATGCGAGATCTGAAGCGATCATAACCTCGGATAAGTAAACTATCGTGAGACAAAGGGAAATTGGTATCGTATGTAAGTGGTTCATTCGATCGCAGTAATCGTAGAAATATGTGGGAGCCGTATGAATTTCCAGATTCCTCTATTGGTTATTGTTAGGAGAAGTGTCTCGATCATGTCCGCATAATTCACGAAGCGTGGAGACACACTTAAGGATTTGGCGTTGTTTGAGTAGTTATGGAATGATGAGTAAGAGACCGAATGTTGTTCGGAGTCTCGGATGGGATCCGGATATCACGAGGAGATCCGAATGGTCAGGAGAATAAGATACATATAAGGAAAGTCTGTTTGGGGTTGGAGAATGGTTAGGTGTTTTCATCGGGAATGTTCTAGAAGGTTCGGAATGTCCGCACTCAGGGGAAGGGTACATGAATGTGTCATACCAAGTTGGAATGATTGCATCATGTACTAGTTGTCATGGCTGAACAAAATAAAGGGTTTAATCAAATCCTAGTTTGAAAAGTCAAACGCCAATTTGAAAAGTCAAACGACTATTTTGGGAAGTGGAGGGGAAGGTGGAAACCGAGTTGGGGAGGAGTTCCTCCCCTCCACCGCCGGCCCCCTTGGGAAACCGAGTTGGGGAGGGACTCCCCTCCCCTGGCGCGGCCCCTCCACCTATATAAGGAGGGGCAGCCCTCCGCAAACCCTAGCCCTAAGCCACCGGCCCTCCTGCAGCCGCCGCCCTAGGGCAAGCCGCCGCTGCCGCCTAGCTAACCCTAGCCGCCGGCCAAGCCTCCTACTTGGTGTGTATAAACCCTAGATCACCGAGGGCTCTCTCATAGTCCACCATACTCGCTCCGGTTAAGGCGAAGCCCTACGAGTTCTCCCCTCTACTTCCGGTACCACGCCGTTGTGCTGTCGGAATCGCGAGGAGAGTGCTACAACCTCCGCTGCCTACTGGAACAAGGGAGAGTAAGGTCTTTGTCGAGTAAAGCGATGTGACCATGGGAGGCTTGTTGGAACCTTGAGCCGGAAGGATCGTCTAGCGATCTTGAGATCGGGAAGAATGACTACATCACCCCGAGAATCCGCTCTCGTTAAACACTTTGGAATCTTCGGTGAGTTATTCCATCGACTCGTTGCTACAATCTAGTAGATAGATCTTGGCTTGTTTGTTTGTATGCGGTAGAATTTTTTTGTTTTCCATGCTACGAAACCCTTCAAGTCGCTCACCCAGAATCAAATGGACAAGTTGAACGGGATAATGGGTTAGTTCTGTCAGGGATAAAACCCCGATTAATGGAACCACTCCAGAGATCACCTGGTTGTTGGATAGAGGAACTGCCCTCAGTGTTATGGAGTTTAAGAACAACTCTGAATCGGTCAACAGGCTATACGCCATTTTTCCTTGTATATGGGGCAGAAGCGGTTTTGCCTGCCGACATAGAGTATGACTCGCCAAGGATAAGGCAATACTCGGAAGCCGAGGTAAAAGAGGCCCGAGAAGATGGAGTAGACTTACTCGAAGAAGCAAGGGAACTGGCATTATCCAGATCCGCTATATATCAACAGAATCTCCGACGCTACCATAGCCGGAAAGTTCAACCTCATGTTTTTCGAGAAGGGGATATGGTGCTAATGCTGGTGCATCGCACAACGGGAATGCATAAATTTTCACCCCCATGGGAAGGTCCTTTCATTGTAAGCAAAGCATTACACAATGATTCATATTATCTCATAGATGCTCATGACTAAAAGAACAAGGCGGACAGGTCAGGAGATGAGACCAAAAGGCCATGGAATGTGGCACTGCTTCGTCCCTTCTATACTTAGGAGGAGCAATGCATGTATCATTCGAACTCTCATATGTTGGACACTTGTGTCGGCTATGTGCTGATAATAAAATGGTATGATTTGAAAAACTAACTCGGGTACTATACCTTATATTTTCCCTCTAAGTTATTTTATGTCGGCTGGCGTGATACCCAAAACTTATCTCGGAACAAGTAGTGTTTACTCGGAAAAAATCAACTCTTCGACTATGCTGTTGTCCGAAAACACGGCTTCATGGCAAGCAAGAGGAAAGGATGTATGACGAGTGAACACAAGCGTCGGATAAGTACAAAGGAGAAACGCGAGTCGGCTTTATGTCTTTGCCTAACCCACTACAGGTCATATTATATTGCGTGCTGAATGATCTCGGCCAAGTGATCCAAGTTTCATACCCGCTAACTATATCCTTAGTACTTTGAGACTCTAATGTCGAACGCCAAAAAAGGTAGACACATGCCAAAGTCGAGGAAAGGTGAAACGACAAAATGAGACTCGGGGACTTGACCTTGAATGATTCACACTTAGAACATAACAAAAATATATAAAACCTTATCAAAAGGCGCATGATCAAACTTAAAGTGCAATGTATATTACATCTGTACCCGGCATACCGGGAATCTCATCAAAAGTTCAAGTACTTGTTCTATTTAGCCTAAGAAGCAGCAGGACTCGGAGGAGCAACCTTGGATCTAGGAGCGTCACTTGGAGCATCTAGTGAGTCAGGGGCGTCAGTAGCCGAGTCATCGGAACCATCAGACTCGGTTGCTTCGCTGTCGGCACCCTCTTCATCAGCAACTTCGACAAGCGGGTCGTCGAGGTTGAGTAAGCTGGGCCCGTCGCACCAAGCGTGCACCATGGTGTACTTGATCATGGCGTAAGCTCGCTCCTGGCGTTTCTTGATTAGCTCCGAGTCGTTCAGCCATTTACCATCTCCCCTTATGCGAGACATCAAGGTTGATGTCCTCGTACCATGAGAGCACGAAGGAGAGGGCCTTGTCCGCTGTAGCTCGGTCGGCCAATTCACTCCACTAATCCAGCATGTCCTTAGTGTGAAGCAATCTTTCAGCAAGGGGATCGATGAGCGCGGGTGCATCTTCATCAGGCCAGAGCATGCGAAATGCATGGATAGCCGATTTGAGCAAGTCCACCCATCAAGACTTGAGGGTCTAGACGTGCTCCCACAATGCTTCCAAATGCTCATCATGGTCACCTCGCCATCACCTGGAGCACCAGACTCAGCTCTCACCCTCTTCATGGCCCGAATAGCGAACAAATTCGCTTCGGGAAAATTCTCTGCAAGCAAAAGAGAATCTTAGCAAGCAAATTGACGAAGATGACAAAATCCAAAAAGCAAGAAAGCACAATGCGAAAAAGGGTAAGAACTCACTACCGAGAAAAGAGTTGATGCTGCCGAGTCTGGTTTGCCAAGCCTTGGCCTTGGCTTGGAGTGCGTCCAGGTCCAGGTTCGCCGACTCAACCGCGGACTCGGCCTCCTGGAGCAGCTCCTTGGTTTTCTCGGCGCTGGCGGCGTGCTGCTCATCTTTCTCGGCAAGCTCCTCCTTCAGCCCCTTCACCTCGGCCAAGTGTTTCTGTTCCATCTCGGCCATCAGCTTCTTCAGCCGTGTCACCTCGTCTTGCTCCTTTTGGAGTTCGGCTTGGTGCTTCTCTACTTATTCGAAACAACTACTCGTCAGCAGCGATAGAAATATCTTAACCTACCAAGATAATAAGGCAAGGAAAGTGGCCTGAACACAAAGTAGCACGAGGAGGGCAAGAAACTTACTCTCCATCTCGCTGATCTGCGAGTGGAGTGTCTCGATGGTGGACTGAGCTGAAGCTGTGGAAAAGAGCAAGAAAAGACTCAGAAAATGAACCAAAGGAAGATATGCCGAATAAAGATAGGGCAGGTAAGAAAGTTACCTTGGCCTTGAGTATCAATTTGCAGCTTCTCATACGCAAGTTCGAGCTTGCGATGATCCAGGAGGAGAGCCTGATGCACCTTGGTGCGCTCGTTATGCATGAGCTGCAAAAGGGAAAAAAGATACAGTGAATAGATGAAGAATCAAATTCCCAGACAGTTGAAGAATGACTCTTATCTAAGAGCTTATAGTTGAATGAGTTTCTCATTCGACAGTAACCTCGAGGGCTAGGGATCGAAAGTCTAACATGTGAGCTTGGCTAAGGAAATGAAAAGCTAAGTTATTGTTTTAGAGCTTACAGCCGAAAAAGTCTCTTATTCAGCAGTAACCTCGAGGGCTAGGAATCGAAAGTCTAACATGTGAGCTTGGCTAAGGAAATGAAAAGTTAAGTTATTACTTAAGAGCTTACAGCCGAGTAAGATCCTCACTCGACACTAACCTCGGGGACTAGGTGATATGTATAATAGAAATACTCATTAACGCGAAAGAGTAAAAAGATCAATTACCTCATTTACTTCGTCAGCACGGGCCTGGCTTCATGGGTCATATCAGAGACGGCCTTGGGGCCTAGAACCAGTTTCTTGCCACCACGCGTACTGACCTCTTGCTCACCAGTTGCATTCCACGCCAAAGCATAAGGCTCAGCTCAACCAAGGCCTTTCCCGCTGAGCGTCTGAGTGAGAACCTGGCCCATTTTCAGGGTAGTTCCTACATTGGCGCGGGTAGCAGTGGCACTAGTATGCAGGGCAACAGCTTTAGAGCCATCACCTAACCCGACAGCCGCGGACCCGCCAGATTTACCCATTGGGGCAAGCATTGTTGCCAACGACGGGGGGCGGATCTAAGGAGCAATACCCAGAGCGCAAACCAACGTGGTCTGCTTGGTGGAGGTGGACTTTCCGTATAAAGGGCAAGCCGGACCAGGAGCCTTAGGCTAGGTCTGGCTCTTTTACAGAATAGGAGAGTGAGCAAGAGGATTCGGAGAAGAAAGTGGAGTTGACTGACTGGGCTCAGCACTTTGGCTGGCACCAAGATCATGAAGTTGTTCATTGGCACCAGCTTGAGGGCTAATGCCAGAGGAATCAGTGGCGGGGGTTTTCTCGGCACCAGTGTCACTGGCACCAAGATCAGGAAGTTGTTCTGACCGTGCAGTCTTTGGGCGAGTCTCCTTCACCAGTGCGCCTTGGTTCGGCCGACTTGAAGCGTGAGCCTCAATAGTGGGAGCCTTGACTCGGACAGGGCTCGGCACCATGGAGTCAGTCGGAGCGGGTGCGGTCCTTAGCGGCGAGGCAATGCTAGGAGCAGCCTGGTTCGCTGACAGAGGCGCATCACTGAAAATAGCAAGGCACGCATAAGAAAGCAATAGCGATGCATAAGAAAGAAAAGTATAACGTGGCGAAACCAGCTTACCCGATGGCGACGGATCGCGTGGAGGCGGCGTGATTCGGCGCCCAGCAGCTTTCGAGTCTTAGCCAGCGTGGCAGCAGCAGGAGCAGCGGGAGTGGGCTTACTCTTCTTTGTCGGATGAGTGCTGGAAGAGGCCCCACGTCATTTCGGCTTGGCGACGGGGATCTTGCCGACTCCTCCCACAGCGAGAGGAGGAGTGTCATGTACCTAGACAACTGCATAAGTAAATGACAGGTTTACTCGAATAAGTTAGAAGGCTAAGGTCGCAAGGCAAGTACCTCCAAAATCGTACAATCATCATCCTCATCATCGTCAGACCAATCTTGTAAGGGATTTCGAGATTGGCTCTTACCCGAAGCTGAAGCAGCAGCCGTATGCGGGATGGGCATGAAGCACTCCAAGTCATACTCGACTTCGTCAGAGTCGGAGCGATCCTCGTTGTAAGCGCTAGGAGGGACAGTACTGTCATCAACCTGGTGAACAAGGTTCTGCGAAAGACAAACATAATATGTAACGAAAACTGGATAGAGAGTAGCAAACAAGCTAAAGCTGACTCAGCCGAGCTAATGACTCGAAAACTTACCAAGGAGACAGGCTTGACCCGGCTAAACGGAGGACAACTCCAAGACCAATCAGCCGCCAAGTTCAATTTGAAGATAGAACTTATTCGGCGAGCAATGGAATCGTGGGTGAGCTCGTTCGTAGAGTGCCGAGTGGGATCGTGGGAGCCACTCATGAAGCACATCTTGTGGCTCCTAGCTTGGATAGGGCTTACCCGACATGAGATGTAGGTGCACATGAGGTCTGAGTCGAAAAGATGGAAGTTCTCATCCGGCGACAACAACCTTTCCAAGATCACATTGGCCTCGTTCACCGCTGCGTCCTGGTCGTGCGGGTCAAGCTGCCAGAGTTTCTTGCTGGGGACCTCGTCCGAGAAAGGGGGAGCCGGATGTTATCGGTGGACCCGCTGTTTTTGACATAGAAGAAAGTCCTATGCCATTTTTTGCAAGAGTCAAGCCCAATGAACCGAGGAAAGATGGAGTCTCTCCTGGGTGTGATGCTAGCGACACCGCACCGAGTTGGCCTTTTATCGGCATGAGGAGCACCTGGTTGGGGAACAACTTGAACCCGAAAGCTAAAGTATTTGGCCCACAGAAGAACTGTAGGCCAAATCCCGAGGTAATCCTCTGGCGAAATAAAACAAGAAAGAGAGCCAATCGCGTTGGCAGGAAGATGATGGGTTTGCAGATGGAAAGTGGAGAAAATGAGGATAAGAAGGTGCTCACTAGAAGAACAAAACCGCGCTCAAAGTGAGAAAGGAAAACCACCCGCTCATTGGCATCGAGTTTAGGAGAGATCTCACATGCGGGAAGATGACAATCCACTTGCAGCGGAATGCGCCTGGTGGAGCGGAGCCATTTCACATCCTCGGTGGAGACCTCCGAGCCTTCCCAGCCGCCGCGCTCGCCGACGGGAACCTCCTGCTCCTTAGCACCATCGGCACCATCGCGCGCGTCCATGACCCTCGCAGATTCAGTCTCCTCCACCGCCGAAGATGGTTTGGAAGAACACGGACCCGTGGTGGAATGGAAATAGAAGGGGAGTAATCGCAGGGCAACAACTAGAGGAAGGAAAATCCGCAAAGGGGGCGGTTTGATTTTGCAGGTGCAAGGAAGAAGAGGCAGGGAGAACTGAGAGGGCGTGGGGGAAGTGTAAACCCCATCACCCCTACTTAAGGCGATAAAACCCAATCATGGGATCCCTCTCCGTCTTGCGCCGGCGTGTGTGTACTCGGCAGTAAGCCAATCAGTGGCGCCACGTAGCTAGAAATACGAAAAATCCTTGCCACGTCATGAAAGGAAGGACAAGGCGAGACCGACGGACGGCTAGAGTGAGGAATAAGCTGCGCGTCAACATGCCGCCAAAGTTTGGAACAAAATTTGAGGCAAGTAACCATGATTACCATTTGTCGATGGTAGGTATTGGAAATGACACAGAATTGGCCAAAGTTACTCGCACGAGGCAAAAATGAACCAAGAAGTCAAAGAGCAGATCCGAAAACTATCGGAGACTCGGCACAATATGAAATTACGCGAACAGTCGCCCTAAGCGACCAATAAAGACAATAAAATAAGTTCCAATCACATTAAAGGAACACGAGATGCCTAGCGACTTGAACTGCTAGACCTCACAAGCTCGGGGACTAATGTCGAGGATAACCCCGGTAGGTCACAAGGGTGAAACTTAATACAACAGCTTACTCAGGAGTAAGGAAAGAGCCGACCGAGTAAATGCGGCGGAGAGAGAGAATCGTGTGTGGCGACATAAGAACTATGTCGGCCGCATAAGACAAAGTTGTTAATCTTGCGGGACCGAGCCGAGTCATCGGAGGAAGGGGCCGAGTCAGATATGACGCGTGGCACCTTTCCGAGTAAGGTTCAGTAGGGACCATGGTAAAGTGTGGTCAAAAGATAAGGGTGACGCCGGGTGACACAAAAGGAGCCGGATGACGCCCAACGCAAGGGCTGACGTACAAAGTTACAGCGTGACACCAAAAGGAACAGGAGGCGGCGTACCAGAAGACCGTTAGCTGTCAAGCTTTATGGACTGGGCCATTGGGCTTAGGGCAAGCCCAAGACCCGACCCGTATTGTGGGGACCAAGATCCAAATAGCAAACCCTATAACCCAAAGGGGTATGAGTTAGCTAACGCTGCCTATATAAAGGGGGCATAGCTGTAGTAGGAGGAGGTTGGACCAAGTAGGGAACTAGTGCCCAGAACACTAGTTCATACAGCTCAAGGAGCACTTGTAACACTCGAGGATCAATCAAATCCCCAAGTGTGGAGAGTTCATCTTCTTCTTCGTGCATGGCTCAACCGTGCACTGCTTCCCCGGTGACCACAAGCACCCATTAGGCCCCTAACTTAAGCCTACCCATGGCATCCGCCATGCCACCACCACGACAGTAAGTCTGAAGTTGGTCTCTTATGATTGTACGATCATCACTAGTGAAACCCCTCACGATAAGTTTTAGCTAGGCTAGCAAGATTTTCAACATCAAACTTGCAGAAATAATCTTTTGGATGAAGACATGAGAAGGACACTATTATCTCTGGAGATGCATCATTAAAGCGATGATTTATCTCGGTGCATATCTTGTCGATGGCAACATAAAAGACCTCAACTCGATAGAAATGGAGATAAGTGTAAGTCATACCATCAAGCCTCGAATGACCCCGAACAGGAACTCGTTCATCAATATTAGGCACTGGAATACCTTTCGGAGCACAAAACTGGAAGACTTCATCGAAAAAATTCTCCCATCCACTATCTCTCATTGTGGCCAACCAAGATTTAACATCAGCAACTAATTCCATAGCACTAACAATGTTTATATATTTTCTTTGCAATATGTGTGATAGATCATTTGTAATACCAAGCAACTTTATCATTAGATTCAAGGTGAAAGCAAATTTGAAGCTCTCCATTATTTCTATCAAACCTGCTGCTTGAGATGGTCCACACCCCTCTTCATTGACCTCACGAAGCACAAATAATACCGACTTCCACATTTCACTCAAACGAAGCAAAGTTGTATGATGTGAACCCCATCTAGTATCCCCTACTCGAGATAAACTTGTTTCTTGGTTCAAACCTCTTCCAGTTAATTTCTCACCTTTCTCAAGTTGATCTAAAATATTTTGATGATGTTCTTCTATCAATATATCTCTCCTCTTGCAAGATGCACTTGTTGTGTTGACAATCAAATTGACCATGCTCAAACAAATCATAAACGGAAGAGCAACAACTAGCAATTGAGACAACCACCAATTGCAGACGGTGGGCAAAACAATGAACATAGAAAGCATAGGGGTTCTCATCAAGAATTTTATTTTGAAAACCATTGAATTCACCTCTCATATTTGAAGCCCCATCATATCCTTGCCCCCGCAACCTATGAAAGGATAACTTGTAATGATCAAGAATGTCAACAAGAGCTACCTTTAGTGCAGCTGATGTAGTCTCATGGATAGATATATAGAGAGAAATCGTTCCACAACCTTCCCTTCATTATTCACATACCTACTGGAAACACAATTAATATGTCAAAAGAGTTAAATATAATTATGGTACAAATATAATAGGTAAAAATAATACCTAACGAGTACATACCTCAACATTACTGCCATTTGTACTTTCACAGATAGATCACGTGATTCATCAGAGAAATTCTTATCACCAATTTCTCTCATAATCACAGTTGTGACCTCTTCTGCACAATACCTCGAAAGATCTTTTTGAATTTTGGGAGCAAGCATCTTGCATCTCCCACCATGGTCAAAAGCATGTCTCACTTTCTCATCATTAGCTTTATGCCAGTCTATCATCTCACGAAAGTTACCCTTGTTCAATGAAGTGGAAGTCTCGTCATGGCCACGAAAAGCCAAGCCTTGAGAAATGAGATACCTTGCACACCCAAGAGAAGATGTCAAACGGATTTTTTATAGTGCTTTGGACTCTTCCGATGCCCTAGCAAATTTCTTGGACACACTTTCTCTTTGATTCTCAAAATCAACACAATGCAGTTTTGCCTTGTTGTGTGCACTGTCTACACCACCAACATGTTGGGGCAATGCCTGGTACACATGCTTCCAATCCCTATACCCCGTTTTGTTGAAGACATCGGAACCAAAGTGTGTACTACTCCCAGGTTGCTTAAAGAGAAAGCAATATAAATAATATGCGGCATCTTGAGACTCACTATATTCTATCTAATCATACATTTTATACCAATTTTTAGAAAACTTACGGCTCTCCCTTCCATATTTTTTTGGTAGGGAATTGCACAATTGGTTGTGTTGGACCCTTCAAAAGATATGCTCTTCTTACTTGGGCTTGAACATCCGGATGATAATCTTCAATTTATTGTCTAAGAACTGTATCACACATAACTTTAGCCGGATTAAACAAATCATCATCCTCTTCCTCAAAACCATCCTGCTCTTCCTCATCGAGCATTTCCTGCCCAATCCAGTCCTCAACCTCATTGTCCTTGTTGATCACATTTTGTTCATCTTCATTAGTAGGTGGTGGGTCTTGCAACGTCTCCACTTGCGGTGAATTCCTTGTTGAAATCAGAAATCTCCCTAATTCTGAAAATTAAATGGTTCAATCTATAAACTGGGCACGGCGATGTTTAATAGAAAATCTGCTGCAAATTACAGAGAAAAATTTACCTATTTGTCGTGTCCGACGGGTGCCGATCGTCATCCCCACCGCCGGTCTGCTGCTGCTTCCAGCCTCCATGTGCACAGGTCGGAAAATCATCGGTACTGGATGCTCACGCTCGGCAGGCGCCCGACGAGTCACCGTCTGCGGTCGCCAGATTAGAACTCTGGCCGTGGCCGCATCCCTGTCTCGCGGCGGAGTGGCAGCCTGATGGGAGCCGGGAGCCATCTGTCTTTCCACGCTTGTGTCTCGTCCGTCGGCGACTCGCTGATCTAGGGCACGTCGGCAGCCAGCAGCGTACTCGCAGTTGTTTCGTTGCGTTAGTTTTGGCTAGAGACTCACGTCGACTAGATAACCGATCGATTGATTCCCGCTAGCTTACCGGACGTGAGAACGTGGCATGGCTTGCTGGGAATAATGGAATAGGCCCAAGCAGGTCCAGCTTGCTCTATACACGTATTTTTACAGCAGATATTTGAAGTTTTAGCTACATATATCTACCTGGGACCTCGCCGGAGTACCTGCAAGCGCCGGCGTCGAGCCCGGGCACGTGCCCAGGGTGCCCGGATGGTAAGTCTGCCCTTGGGCACGTACAATGCAATCACGTCAGTCTTCCCTTATAACTGCCATGTTGGATATTTGCTTAGTCGGAGGAGAGAGAAATAAGAAAGATGAGATTGTCTTTCCTTAACTAAGGGATGATCTCTTAGAAATAAGAGAAGGCGAATTTCTTGGTTGTACCATATGTCTTCCCTTAGCAAATCAATTTCTTACTAAAAATATATAATTCTCATTAATTGATAGAGATGACACTAAATGATAACTTATCTATAATGACTTCTCTATATGATGTGGAGGATTAAGAGAAGACATGCTCTCTCTAGCATTGTACATGCCATGAAACCATACCTCCACGAACGGATTGAGCTCTCCCCTCTCAGTTGTCACCTCTCACTAGGCCATCACCACGTCGCCAGCAAGGACATGTGCCGGCGCCTCTCACATGACATCTATTTTTCATGTGCTCCTCGCCTCCTCCCGCTCTTATCGTTCATGGCTGTTGTTGAATTTGTGTACCTAAGTGATGGCTCATACGGTGTAGAGCTCGTTGGGAACCCCAAGAGGAAGGTATGATGAGCACATCAGCAAGTTTTCCTCAATTATGAAACCAAGTTTATCGAACCAGTAGGAGAAAGGAAACAACTCCCAAGGTGTTGCTAGCAACTTGGAACCTGCACAACACAACCACAATACTTTGCCCCAACTTACAGTAAGGTTATCAATCTCACCGGTTTGCTGAAAACAAAGGATTAAACGTATAGTATGAAAGATAGTAATTGCTTGTGGTAATTGCAGAAAGTAAACAGTAAATGGTAAACAATAGATGTTATATCAATGAAATGAATGGACCGGAGTCCACCGTTCACTAGAGGTGTTTTCCATAAGGTAAATAACATGCTGGATGAACAAATTATAACGGGGCAATTGACAGAGTGAAAATGCATAACAATGCATATACTAGACATCTTGATCTCTACGAGATTTGTTTGGGCATTATAACATGATACATAGACCATAATTCAACTGCATCTTGACTAATAATTCATCTTCAGGTTATCATTCGAACCCCTTCCATTATTAAGTTGCAAGCAAAAAATAATTGCATTAAGTAAGGTGTGTAAAGTAAACAATACAATTGCCCTTGGACAAAGAATTTTTGTTTTCTCCCTAGTAGCAACAACACATCTACAACCTTAGAGATTTCTATCACTTCCCAGATTACTAGAGGCATGAACCTACTATCGAACATAAATATTCCCTCTTGGAGTTACAAGCATCTACTTGGCCGAAGTATCTACTAGCAACGGAGAGCATGCAAGATCACAAATAACATAAACATGATAGAATCAATAATCAATCTGACATAATACTCAATATCCATCGGATCCCCGCAAACACAACATGTAGCATTACAAATAGATGATCTTGATCATGAATAGAGCTCAAAAGATCTAAACATGATAGCACAAAAGAGGAGAAACAACCATCTAGCTACTGTATGGACCCGTAGTCCAAGAGTGAAGTACTCACGCATCACTCCGGAGGCTGGCATGGTGATGAAGAATGCCTCCGGGATAATCCCCCCTCTTCGGCAGGGTGCCGGGAAGAGCTTTGGATCCATCCGATCTAGGGATGGATATGGCGGCTGCTACGGACTTTTTCGTGGATTTCTGATCAGCTACTTAGGATTTATTCCTCGGGGTGTTTATATAGGCGAAGGGGCAAGGTCGGTGGACGCCCGAGGGACCCACACCATAGGCTGGCGCGCCCTACGATTGGCCCGCGCCACCCTATGGTGTTGCCGCCTAGTGGCTCCTCTTTGTCTCTCCTTCGGTCTCCATGCCGTGTCGGGAAATATATTGATTTTGGCTTTTGTTCCGTCTAATTCCGAGAATATTTCTTTACTAACTTTACTGAAACCAAAAACAACAGAAAATAGGCAATTGGCACTGCGGCATCTTGTCAATAGGTTAGTTACAAAAAATGTATAAAAATACCTCAAAGTATAGAAAAACATAAGATAGTTGATATAAAACAAGCATGGAGCATTAAAAATTATAGATACGTTTACGACGTATCACTAAGCTCCACCCGTTGCTCTCTTTCCTAGCTCCACATGTACTTAGTATTGTGTAGTACTCCATCCGCTCGGAAATATAAGACAGTTTAACTTTGTGAAACGAATATCTAGATATATTTTAAAATACATCTAGATTTGTTTCACAAAGTTAAACTATCTTATTTTTTTAAAAGGGGGGAGTATAAACAATTTGAGTACATATCAACTAGTCGAGTAATGGTTGTGACTACTCATGATTTTCAACTCGTCGACTTGTAATCTTTGCATGCAATATTTTTTGTACTATATAGATGTGATATAATAGATAGTAACACATTTTCTTATAAATACAATCAAACTTAGAAAAGATTGATTAGCAAACCTAGGAACAAGGGATGCTGATTGTACCGCACATATGAAATTGGAGTGGGTGGTGCTCTTATTCATCCATTATCACTCACTTGTGGGACTAACAACCTTGTAAAACTACAATTAACCAAATGCACCCATGGCTCCGAAGAGAAATCAATATACAAATGTAATTATATATACTCACCCACATATGGGACCTAATACAAATCAAAAGATTCCATACTATTTTCAGATAAGACCAATACTCTTATTAGTAGTAACAGACCGTGACAGCCAACAAGACCGGACCCATTTTCGACTCATGTGATACAACTGGCCCATACAAAATTTGTACACAAATCTTAAAATCTAACGGGCCAAGTGTAGTGTTAAAAAGAGTGTGGATTTGCTGTCCAGGGTGATAGCTGTCCCCCCCAAGCAGCACCGTACGATTTGTGCAAAGATCTTTACAACCACTAGGATGTCAAATAACATGGTGCCAATGGAGTGGTGTTAATGGCTGATTAATCAGTCCTCTCTACTGGCAGGCTTGTCAGTGCTCTGCATGCACATTTCTTATTGGTCTATGCGTCCTTACAGTGCGTGGAGTACCGTGTCTGAATTATTTGCTATGTCCAAGATTTCATTGTACTGACTCTGCGCCGCTGGATGAAAAGACGACTGATAGTACGTAGCGCTAGCTAGCTCAAGCATGTAATAAGCATATGTAGGCAGCATTACGTTAGAAGGCCTTACTTCAGATCGTCTTCGGATGTATATTTACTAGATTATCGGAAGACCGATGATTTGCTTGGTATATGCGAGTTTCTATTCCAACCAGTACATATGCTTCCAGACAAAATTATGTAATAGCATAGCTGCTTCTGCCATGCATGCTTATAAAAAAACAAATCTGCAACTGCGTATCAGTCCATATGAATCAAAACTAAACAAAGTACACGTATATTAAGGAGATGTTTTCTCCTCTGTATCGTGTTAGCTTTTGAAAATATTTTTACTGTGTCCTGTCAACTTTATTACAGACTGCTTAATGATACTTCTTATCTTAAGGTTACTACGCACGTATCTCAGCGCATGACATGGCGTGCATCCATGAAAGGGGAAGCTATCCCCTGGACAGCAGACTATTAACCGTGTTAAAAAATGTCTTGAAAAGACCAGCCCAAAATTATCACGCATGCACAATTAAATGTGGAACGTGACTCACAACATAAACCCGTGCTCTTTCTTTAATTTAAGAGCAAACAAATACTTCCCACATGGCATATGTGGTGCCTGATCTACTAAAAACAATATCAATAAAAAAAATACTTCGTTCCTCTTTAAAAAATGTCATAGATTTGTTCAGATTTGCATATATCTAAATATATTTTATTATTAAATCTATATAAATCTGCGATATTTAGTACATTGTGACCTCGATGCAGTCTCTTTCCTAATATCCATCATCTCACTTTTATTTTGAAATGTCGTCTCGCTTTAAATCTCACAGAGACCTTTCTATCTTCGGTCAAGTTTCTCCAACGTTTCGCTGTCCAGATCTCTTGAATCGGGACTCTGCATGTCGATGATCTCTCTCAAACCGGGAGACTGCATGTCGGTGATCTCCTGCCACAGTGACCTCACTCGTCTTTTTTACATTTATTTATGTACCAATGTGCCTACCGACTACAGTGTGCTAGCTACTTATACAAGTTTGGATTCTGCGGTGATTTCACTCTCCGGTCTCTCGTTTGTATCAACGCGTGAGACTAATAGAGTAACAATTTTCATAAACAATCATTATTTAATAAAGAACAAAGTCCCTTTTTTCTTCCCTTAAACTTTTCACTTGGCTCACGTTTCTCCCAAACTACAGTTAGATCACTAAACGACATGAACTATCACTAATGGTTTTTTTTGCGAAATTTCACCTATCTATTAATAATCATCAACATCAGTATAAAGAGTCTTAAAAGTAATAAAAAATACAAATAGGTCAATGAACCACCTAGCGATGACTATAAACACTAGCACAAGCTAAAGGCTCGCCGCCGTCTTTGCCCCTCCATCACCGGAGCCGGGAAAGCTTGTCGTGGTAGAGCTTGTTGTAGTAGATAGACGAGAAGTCGTCGTGCTAAGGCTTGACGGTGCTCGACGTGGCACTTTGTTGGTTGGCTATGAATTGAGCTGTCACTTGGTTCAACTGGTTCTGGGTTGCTATGAGCTCTTTCATGCTCTCCTCTTGGTTGGGGTTGGTGTCATCAACCTTGATGTTGGAGTCTCTTGGAGTAGTCATCTGTTTGGGTTGAAGGGAGATTAGAATAGGCAAGATATTTCTAAGGAAATATTTCTAATCACACACATCACAATTTACTCAAGCAATGTGCAAACAATCACAACCAAACATTTCACTCAAACAAGGTTCAAGCACATACTTAGGCAACAAAATATTTTTGTTACACCACATAAGTTGGTGTGTTTGTCTTAACTAAAATATGGTGGTCCATCTATAGGGTTCACTTGTAACCTTTCCATCATTCTTGGTTGCTTCTTCTTACTTGAGATCATGGTTTCTTTGAGAAAACTCTTGGTTATATAACTTCAAAGTTGATGATGGCTCCTTCTTATTTTGCATTCCCTTAGTCTCCAAACCTTGAGCAAGACTTTCCTTGTTTCACTTGTGGTCCTTAGTGATATCCAAGTTGGAAGTCCTTGGTGAATATGCTGAAGATGTTGAAGTCATTAGAGTTGAAGAAGTTGAAGTCATTAGAGTTGAAGATGTCCTTTGCACATGGTGATGTCTTTGGCCATGGGGTAGGTTTTTCCATCAAGTTGAAAATAGAAGAGAAGTAGAGTTGGAACCAAAATGGTTGAGGAAAGAGTTTTCAAGTGTTTTTGTAAATAAGTTTTTGGAACAAGCATAACTCCTATTTTTCTAAGGGTTTTTGTCCAATCCTAGGGTTTACAAATCCTACAGGCAACACAATGCTCTGATACCATCTGTAGAACCCCTCCTTTGTAAAGGAAAGGATCCCTGTGATTGCAATGCTAGTCCCTGGATTAATAGCTAGCATCCACAGTTTAGATGTAATATCAAGAAACAAAGGTCATAATATAACTTTATAACCAGGAAGAACATAATTTTATTACATCATACATAGCTCATTTGGCTATTACATTACATTGCAGCGGAATAACTATAGTCATGGGTCCTTTATCTTCAAAGTGCCACAGGCAGATGTTGGTTGTAGACTTTGTAGTCCTAATCAATCAATCTTCACTAAAACAATCAAACCTGCAACATTACAAGTTACATCCACAAGGGTCAATACATTTGAATTGTATTGGCAAGCTTCACTACTATGTATAATATGAGTGGATCCTATCATTACATGCATATTTGGCTAAGTAGAGTTTAAGGCTCATTTGCATAAAGCATAATTTATCCTATCTTTTCAAAATGGTTTTGGTCCTTTGTCAAATCTTCTTTTCCAAGTTCCTTGAACTCCTTGGTAGAAACTCAAGTGTTCAAGTCCTTGTCAAAATCCCTTGAGCTCCTTGGTAACCCCAAGTGCATCAAGTTTTATCAAAATCTCATGAGTTTCTTGGTAACCCCAAGTGTTCATGTTTTCATCTCTTGAGTTCCTTGGTAACCCCAAGTACATCAAGTTTTGTCAAAGTCTCTTGAGCTCCTTGGTAACCCCAAGTACATCAAGTTTTTAAAAGTTTTCTTCTATAAATAAGAATGTCGAGATCTCCCATAGCTTCAAACTTTAGTTGCTCAGTATTGTCCATAACCGGGGACACGGCTAAGTACTTAGATTTTATTATCTTCTGCAGAAGGAGTACACTTTACCCACATGTCACAATCCCATCCTTTTGCCACCAGTGGCCACTGTATTAGCACTCACCATGATGGAGTACTGGCAGATTGAGAATGTGACGAAGTCTTTCCAAAGGGTCCTCCCATACAACATTGCTAGCTTGTCTTCAGCACCCATGAAGCATTCCAGATCCCCATGTCCAGTAAACTGAAGACAATGTATGGGTCTTCCCAATGTAGTTGACTAAGCCAGAGCCATAATAGCATGTGGTTGCACACGAAAGCCACAATTGGAGAAACATGTTTAATCTCTAAGTTTCCTGGGTGGTTCCCTTTGGAGCACAACACAAAGAGATTGCCATAGACATGGTTCCTTTTGTTGCCACCTTCTCCAATACTCAAAGTATCCTTGGCTACCCAGGTGGTTCATTGAGTCCTTGTTTTATTATATAAAATCACAAGCCCTTTTCTCAACTTCATAAAAATCTCAACATGTATCTCTTTTCAAAATATAGCATGGCTAAGCATGTAACAACTACATATTTTCACTAAGGAGAGTATAGGGAATCCTGTTGGGATTTAGCATAGCATAAGTATAGAAATTCTTTTCATGCATGTTTTCAAAATCCACTAAGTATAATAAAAAAATAGTAGGACTTTAGATGATAGTGTAACTTGCCTTTCTTTTGGTAGGGAATGTTGGTTCACTCCTTGATCTTGCTAGTCTCACACTTTTTCTAACTTCTCTACAATCAATCAAGCAAACACAATATCAACTAGCATTCCAAACCAATAATCAATCAAGCAATTCACACGCATAAAACAATGGGATCTAAGTTATGCATGCAAGCATGCAAGGGTAGTTTTATTTTGCAAAGATGGTTTCTACTAGGCTCTAAACTTTGTAAAGTCCAAAGTGGTCATTTTTCCAATGTGGAAAAGTCATTTGCAAAAGGGTTTTATTCATAAACCATTTTTAAATCCAATCATTATTTTATGTGGTGGAAAATATTTTTATCAAAGCAACAACTTTAATTTGTTCACAAAATAAGTTGTTGTTTCTCAAAACTTGGTGTTTAGGGTCAGTAGGTTTGGTCCAAATCATTTTCCCAAAGTTTTTACTCCAAAAACATTTTCATCACAAAACCATTATTTTTATTTGGCAAAAAATAGGCTAAATCAATTAATCCAACCCAAACTTCACCAAATTCATTTTCAAAACCATGGGTTGGTTCCTAGGGTCAGTAGGTTCACAACAAACCAATTTGCCAAGGTTTCAAACTCAAAAATATTTTTGAAACATTTTTCTAATCTAAACAAGCAATCAAATGTTTCTGCAAAAACAAATAATCTAACAGTTACTATTTACTAAACTAATGGCATGGTTGGCTAGGGTTTGTTCCACTGATTCCAACGATATAAAGTTTGTAATTTTTGGACGTGAGGATCAAAAGTTACAAAGGTTTGAAAATCACAAATAATTCTGTTTTCAAATTTCCGTTTTAAGCAAAACTGGCCACGCGTCACTTTCTCATTGGACGGTACCGGTTCGGCCGGATCGGCTCTGCGGCGCGTTGGATCTAATTAGATCGTGCAGCACAGGACGCGTACCCTTTCGAAGTTAAGTGATCTAATCGTGAGCGTCAGATCTCGATCCTACGGTGCTGGTCTGCTTGACCATATGCGAGCGGCGCCGACGGCGGCTAGCGGCGGCGCACGGCCAGACGGTGGCGATGCTGGCAAAACAGGAAGCAAGGGAGGTTGGGAAGGTGCTCACCGAGGTCGCAGATGGCTGGGGAAGCTCAATGTGTTGGTTGCAGACGGAGGGGCGCACTAGAGTGGGCTTAATCTCTCGCCGGAGTGGAGCTGTGTCTCGGCCACATTCAGTCGTCGTCGAGGACGGCGCTAGGGATCACAAGGATTCAAACGAAACGTATGGTCAGTCTCGCAAGGACACGGTGAAGGTGTGTGTGTGAACGAGAGGGCTCGAGGCGGTCTGGACTTACCAGGAGACGTCGCCGGAGAAGTTGTAGACGCGGCGGCGCTCAGAACTTTGTCGAAGGTGGAATTCTAGGGCGCCCGCGGTTGAACGGAGGGTACGGGGAGATGCGCCAAGGAGTGGGGAGTCTGCTAGCGTGCTCAGGTAGGCAAGGGTGATGAAGCTCGGCCGGAATCGACAATGAAGGTCGTCGGAGACAGAGGTGCTCGGGGAAGAATTGGGGCGGCCTGGGGGCGTGTCGAGGTGGGGCGACAGAGGGAAAAGGAGGAGGAGACGCAGGCGTTTTATCGTGCGTGGTCGCAACGTGGTTTAAGGCACGACATTAAGGTGAATTGAACGCGGCTTTCAATGGCAGCAACGGCAGCGGGGTTTGGGGGGAGGGGGTCGCGGCGAAGAAGATGACCACGTGGCTGTGGGGTCTATTTGTCAGTGAGGAATGAGAGAGGGAAGAGGGACCACCGGTCATTGGTTCTGCGGGTCGGTTTAACAGGTGAAAAACAATTCGTCGAGGGAGAGGGGAACTGGGGTGTTTTGCTGGGCTTGTGGGCTTGGCTGGCTGGGCTGGGTCTAGTTCCATTTTTTTCCTTTCCTGAAACCTTTTCTTTTTCTATTTCTGATTTCTGTTTTGAAATTCAAACCACCAAACAATGTTCAAATCATTTCAAACAATCACCAACTTTGCAACTATGAACTTGGTTCTGTTCAGTAACATAAACCAAAATTCCAGAACCCAAATAATAATTTTATTTTAGGTCCATTATTAATTAGATAAATAGACCATTGTTATTAAATCAAAATAGAATTTGATGTTTATTTTAGAACTCCATTTTGAAATCTAATTATTTTCAAAACCAAATCAGTAGGTTTTATTTGAAAATATAAATACTTGGAAACTTATTTTAAATAAATAAAATAAGTTTTGATGTTTTGGAAATAGCAAAACCTTTATTAATAAAAACTTGGATATTAAATCCTTATTATTTTATTTAAATGAAGCCTTTACTATTTTTATCAAAACAACATGTTTTATTTCAAAGGCTTGGCCAAGGTTTAATTTGGCTTTATAAAATAATCTTTATCTATAAAACTTTCATTTCTTTTGAAAACCAAATCCTTTTATTTGAAAGATCCAAAATAGTATTTCCAAAATATTTTATTTTTCCTTTATTAAATGTTTATCTTTTTAAATCCCTTTAGGATTTTATTTGATCCAAATTGGTTTTAAGATTTCCAATTGGATTCAAAAAGTTTCTTCTCACTCTGAAAATCAAACAAAGTTTTATTTTATTCATTCATTTTTCACATAACAAGATTTGGAAAATCTTGGGATGTGACAAAAGACCTTTTATAAAGGAAGCAGGTATTTCAAGTTTCAAAAAGAGCTTCCAAAAATCATGGTACTTGTTAGCTTTCAGCCCTCATTGCCCCTATCATAAACCTCTTGAAGTGATTAAAGTTACAGTGAACAAAGATGGAGTATATGCTTGACAAAGTATAAGTTGGCAATCTCAAGTCCCTTGAATATGAGGGCCACACCTCATGCTACTCAACTTTACTCACCTGTAAGTTCTTGTCATTGTAAGTATTTGCATATCATTGAGAACCGCCAACGGGGTACCCCTTGAACATGGTACAAGAGCTTTACCGTAACCAAAATGACAAGGCAAGCAGACAATGAGCATCTCAGCGATCTTTTTATTTACCATATGCATAGCTTTTTATTGAGGATGCTTCATAGATAGCTCACTATGGTGATGCTGCAAGTTTCCACTATGATTAGGCATGGCTTAGGCTAGCGGCCCAGGCGTTTCTCTAACACATAATACAAACTCCATGGACTTACAAGTTCCCTCTTTATTTCACACTGGTGACATCCATAGACAAAAAGCATGATATCAATGAGTACAAAGTACAAGTGCAATGTTGAAACGTTCCCGTGATAGCAGTTCTACTAATTCCAACGTATAAGTGCAAGCTTATACAACATAGATGACACAATGGTTCAAATTTATTAGGGCAAAAATATAAAATGTGCCATCAAGTTTGTGAGGGCTTTAATCACTAAGTTTTCACATAACAAAATAGTTTTAAATTGGAAGATAGCTGAAAACAAGAATATACTTGGAATGGTGTAAAACACCATGCATAGGAGTTTATAGTGTACACTTTGGAATAACTTGGTTTCTTGGGAGTTGGAAGCATGAGTAGAGCTTACTCATACAAGTGGAGTCTAGCAAAAGACTGGGAGCAACCAACTAAGAGAGCAATAATGGCCATAATCATGTAGAGTAACAAAGCATTACTAATCAAAGCATAGAGTGGCACTACAAGTCAAGGACTAAATGATCATAGAGGATAATGGCAACTTGTTCAAAGTCATAACATGGTGTGAGCATGTGCCAAGTCAACCCAAACAAAGCATCAAAGGAGAATACCATAATACTATGCTTTTGCATGCTAAAACAACGCATAATTTCTTCAAGGCACACTAAGCAATCCCAATTATTTGGAACAAGACATGCTACAGCAATAATTACTAAGCATAAATTCAAAACAACACCTAGCATGTCATGATAAAGTATAAGTCATAGTCAATGCAAGATCCTCTTGTACTTTTAAGCAAGAACTTACTACTCCTTTCCAACACCAAGCAACTTATTTGCAAAACAACACAGAGAGAATGGGGGTCCAAACTACTTTATTCAAGCAGACTAAACAACTAAGCAAAGCAAACGAAAACTAAGACGCTCCAAGAACAACACAACTGTGCATGAAACAATAAAAATGAAGTGTCTAGACAGACCTAGGCTTTTTATTGATGAAGAAGGGGATGCCTTGGGCATCCCCAAGCTTTGACGCTTGTACCTCTTGGACATTTCTTGGGGTGACACCGGGGTGGCATCCCCAAGCTTGAGATTTTGTCCATTCTTCATCTCATTGCATCATTCTCTCTCTACACCTGAAATTGTCCTTCATACAAAACTTCACACAATCTTCATTAGCAACATTAGTTTATTTAAAAAATATTAGACCTCTGGCAAAGCTTTGGAAAAGCAAGGCTTTTCACTAAAAATACAAGCTACTGTAGCAACTCCTTCAAAAATCTCAATTCCCCAAATGAGAACTCAAAAAGTAGTCAATAAGAAGCAAATACAAATAATGGCAGAAATCTATCAAAACAGACCGGTAGGTAGAAACCGATTTTTTCAGACATCTTCTGTTGCTCAAATCAAAAAGTGTTGAACTAAAAAAAGTTAGCTAACATACTGGGAGATTTATTCATAAATTTTGAGCTCAATCCGAGTTACAGAGACTCCTCACGTATGTTTATAGTGGAGGACAAAAATCTGTTTCGGGACAGCAACTCCCCAAATCTTACTTCCCTCTTATTAGAGGTCATTCTTGGCACAAAAAGCAAACAAAAAGGATAATGATAGGTTATTACTGAAGTAATAACTTCCAAGACTCAAGGAAACTCTTGGGTTATCTCCCAACAAGTACTTTTGTTTAACGCCTTTAAGTTAGGCACAAGAAGCAAGAAGAATCAAGTATTTTCAAATGAAGAAGCATTAACATAAAACCTTGCTTTCAAAGGAGGAGAAAAAGCAACTTATCTCTCCTCATAGGGAAGTGTTCAATACCTTTCTTGAATGTAAAATTATATTTAATGGTGCCTTCTTTCATATCAATGATGGCACCAATTGTTCTAAGAAAAGGTCTTCCCAAAGTAATATGACAGGAAGCATTGTATTCAACATCCAAAAGATAGAAATCCACAGGGACATAAGCATTGTTAACCATAATGAGAACATCATTAATACTCCCCATAAGTTTCTTCTTAGCATTATCATTGAGTGGGACATCCAAATAACAATCTTCTAAAGGTGGCAAAAAGCATTTCATAAATCTTCCTAGGCATAATAGAGACACTAGAACCAAGATCACATGAAGCTTTGAGATCAAAGTTATTCACTTGCATATTAATAATGGGTTCCCAACTATCTTCTACTTTCCTAGGAATAGAAGCTTTGTGTTTTAGCTTCTCTTCCTTAATTTTCACAAGAGCATATGTAATGTCTGTAGTGAAAGCAACATGCATATCACTAGCATCAGGACTTCTAGCAACATTTTGTAGGTACATAATCACTTCAGAAATATTGCAACCATCAATATCAAAGTTAAACTTAGCATTACTAGTAGTAGGCTCAATAGGCTTAGGCATAGTAGGAGGAGGAATAGTGACTACTTGTGGTTTAGTGGTGATGGTGCACACACTATTATTTCTATCAATTTCAGCTTCCCTTTCCCACCTAGCATGAAGTTGAGATAACATCCTAACATTTTCATCAATAGTAACTTGTTTGGCATGAGTAGCAGCAAAGGTACTTTCCATGGTTTCAGGTTTAGCATCCATTTTATTAATCAAGGAAGATTGAGCTTTAGATAAAGAGGATATATTTTTCTCAACATTTAGAAGCTTTTCCTCTATAGCCTTATTGAAAGTGGTTTGTTTACTAATAAAGTATTTTAGCATGACCTCAATCTCAGAGGGGGCACTTCTAGCATTATTGTTGGAGTTTCCATAGGAATTGTCATTATTAGGAGGATAAGGCCTATAATTGTTACCACCAAAATTACTCCTATAAGCATTGTTGTTGAAATTGTTGTTTCTAATGAAGTTCACATCAACTTGCTCTTCTTGAGCAACCAAGGAGGCTAAGGGAACACTATTAGGATCTAGAGGAGCTTTCCCATTAACAAGCATAGCCATAATAACATCAAACTTTTCACTCAAAGAGGAAGTTTCCTCAACAGAATTTACCTTCTTACCATGTGGAGCTCTCTCAACATGCCATTCAGAGTAGTTAACCATCATATTATCAAGGAGCCTTGTTGAAACACCCAAAGTGAGGCCCATGAAGGTACCTCCAGCAGCTGAATCCAACAGATTTCTTGAGGAGAAGTTCAAACCTGCATAAAAAGTCTGGATAATCATCCAAGCAGTGAGTCCATGAGTGGGACAATTCTTAACCAAAGATTTCATTCTTTCCCAAGCTGGAGCGACATGTTCACCATCAAGTTGTTTAAATTTCATAATGTCACTTCTCATAGATGTAATCTTAGCAGGAGGATAGTACTTTCCAATAAAAGCATCTTTACACTTATTCCAAGAATCAATACTATTTTTATTCAAAGATAGAAACCATTATTTAGCTTTTCCTCTCAAGGAGAAAGGAAAGGCTTGAGCTTAATAATATCTCCATCTACATCCTTATACTTTTGCATCTCACAAAGTTCAACAAAGCTATTGATATGGGCAGCAGGATCATCAGAACTAGCACCAGAAAATTGCTCTCTCATCACAAGATTCAACAAAGCAGGCTTAATTTCATAAAAGGTAGCATCAGGAGTAGGTGGAGCAATAGGTGTGCTAAGAAAATCATTGTTGTTGGTGCTAGTGAAGTCACACAACTTGGTGTTCTCAGCAGAGTTCATTTTGGCAAAGGTGGGAAAGCCAAAAATAGCAGCAACAGCTAGAGCAGGAACTAATTTTTTTGTGTTTTTGAATAAAGCAAGCAAACCAAACTAGACTAATTTTTGATTTTTTTGAAAAGAGGCAAACAAAACCAAGCAAAATAAACAAAGCAAACTAAAAACAAAGTAAAGAGAAATGAAGTGGAGTACTCCCCTAGTGAAGACGTCCTTAGCCTCCCCGGCAACAGCGCCAGAAAGACTTGACGGTGCTCGACGTGGCACTTCGTTGGTAACCCAAGCGCAGGGTGTGAAGAGCAACACCCCAAATCTTACTTCCCTCTCATTAGAGGTCATTCTTGGCACAAAAAGCAAATAAAAAGGATAAGGAGAGGTCATTACATAAGTAATAACTTCCAAGACTCAAGGAAACTCTTGGGTTATCTCCCAACAAGTACTTTTCTTTAACGCCTTTAAGTTAGGCACAAGAAGCAAGAAGAATCAAGTATTTTCAAATGAAGAAGCATTAACATTCATACTTGCAAATCTTCAACTATGAAAGGTATCTCATCTTTGGATGATCCCTTCTCATCTCTCTTTGGTCTACTACTTTCGTCAAAAAGATTTTCAGGAGCAATCTGCGGTGACCCAGCATACCACCGCATGATGTACTATACTATAGTCGTTGACATAACACCAATGAAACACCGTTCACTAGTATTACATCCCTCAGAATGGCCCAACAGAAACATAGCGGGTCCAACACATGGATAGAGGTTACAACTCACTCTTTACATAAGATCCAGAGAACACTCTAGGTTAAAGAGAGAGAAAGAACTTCTTACGGAGAAGAATCAAAGAAAACAACGCAAGAACTAATATACTATTAAGACCAGTATTTTAATTAAAGGGTGGGCATTGCTGCTACTGCAATGCACTACAGAATTAGGTTCTTGGGCTAGAGATTATATTCCTATCTAATCAGTAACTTCGTCTTCATTTGAGTTGAGGTATATATTGACTTCCTTGTCTGCATTGAAGAGCTTTAGCTGTTGATGATTCCTAGAGTAGAACTTGGTGTAGACGTCGTCTTCATGGCTTTAGAATCTAGCAAGGGTTAAGAAGATACTTTGAGTACGAGCATACTCAGCAAATTCACAAGAAAAAGGAGTGTTTGATGCACTATAACTACAACCACAGACCATAGGTCGTAGGCAATGCAAGTTTTCATAAGCATTTCTTTAAAGGTGGCTTTTATTCTGAAAAGCTATGTCCGTCAGCCTTCACAGGTTTACCAGAACTTTCATGGAGTTCCTTCCCCGCAGCGTTCACAGCTCCTTCCCGAAACAGGGAGTAACAAGTTACAGTTCTTACACTCTACAGAGGTGCGTCACTTTACCCATGAGAGATCAACTCTTTGTTGCACAACCGGGCAGCTTATTCCCGTCCACAATTCCATGATGTGGGGCCCAGAAGATGATCCAAGTCAATCACTGCCCCTTCGTGACCTCGCATGCCTCCTTGGTGTACACCATGCCCACATAAAGGATTACGACAATGGTTTGTACAAACCGTTAGATGTCAGAACTATCGTGGGACGATGAGGGTTCCTACCCATATGTTGCATATCCTCTATGAATTACCAATTAATATGCATGCTACGAGGATAGCAACCATGACATGCACATCCAGCTTCATGCGAGAGGAAGAAGATGAAGGGAATATGCCCTGAGAGGCAATAATAAAGTGTTTATTATGTGTATTCCAAGTATATGATAGATGTTTATTTTGCATGCTATAATTGTATTAATACGGAAACGTTAATACATGTGTGTTTAATAAACAAATAGAAAGTTCCTAGTTATGCCTCTCTCATAAACTAGCTCGTTGATTAACAGGATGATCAAGGTTTCCTGATCATGGACATTGGATGTTGTTAATAACGGGATCACAAAATTAGTGTAATGGTGTGATGAACATTCATCCGAAGTATAACATTACGATCAAAGTCATTGAGTTTATATTGCTATAACAACTTACGAAGTGATCCTAATCCTTAGACCATGAGATCATGTCAATCACTAACACCGGAAGAGTTTCTTGATAACATCAAGCGTCACACCGTAATGGTGATTATAAAGATGGATTCGTAACTAATAAATTGTTATGTTGAGGCTCATGGATCGAGAGTGGAATTTGTTCATCCGATGGCGAATAGATATACTCTGGGCCTCTCGGTGATATCACATTGATTAGCTTGCAAGCAAGTGGTTTGATCACTAGAATGTTATATCACAGAACGAGAAAAGAGTGCATGTCGATGAGATCAAACTAGGTATGGAGATACCGATGATCGAATCTCGGACATGTAATATATCGTGAAACAAAGGGATTAAGATACTAGCGTAAAAGGTTGACGATCACAAGAAAGTCATCGTTTAATGTGTGGGAGTCGGTATGGGTCTCGGATCCGCTTCGATTATTGATCCGAAGGGTCTCGATCATGTCGCATTATTCATGAACCGTAGGGTGACACACTTAAGAGACACCGACATCCAATTGGAGCAAATGTTTCATGCCGAAAAGAATGAACAAGCGAGAATTTATTTCACTAGATCAAAGCAGGTTTTGGTGAAATTGCATAAAGTGGTTATGCATGTGAAATAGAATTCTAGCAAGGGTTATTGTGAATGTTTGTCATTAAAGTAATTGACAAAATTCTGAATAAAATAAAGAGTTTTATTTAATGAGAGTTTGCATTAAATTTGGTGGAAATTTAATGGGAATTTGAGTGGAGGGAATTTAAAGGAGATTTGTGAGTGGAGTGTCCACCCACATGAAGAGGGAGGGAGGGGCATCCCCATGCGCTGCCACCCCTTGGGGTCCCCTCCTCCTATAAAAGGAGCCCCCTCCTCACTTGTCTCACACCTCCTCGTGAAGGATCTCTCTCCCCTCTAGAATTTATTCCCCATGGTCTCGGACTAGCGAGATACATGTTCCCGGTGGCTATTCGCAAGAAAGAGTTGTGCTTCCTGCATCATTTGGGCGAGGAGGCGGAGGTTGCTCGGTGCCTCGAGCGTGTGTCGAGCACGGATGCTTGCTGATTTGCGGCGCTAGGACTTCCTCTCGATCTTGAGATCGGCAAGAGATCGTCTACATCAACCACGAGTTGAACTCGTTAAGCTTTGTAGGTCTTCAATGGTATGTTCTCTACGGATATACATCCGCCCGTTGTTTGTATCTAGTAGATAGATCTTGGTATATAGTTCACATCGTAGGAAATTTTTTGTTTTCTATGCTGCGAACCCTACAGAAGATACAACTGACTTCTCCGTCCCATTCCAAATCTCATGGTCAACGTGTAATATACATCGCAAGAATCACTGGCTACATTGGTTGTTAAGTCCTAGGTGATATTGTTCTGAACAGTGGTATTCCAACTGTCAGATTTAATAGATTAGCTGATCAGCCTGGATCAGTAACCAATAGTTCACATTATTATCAAAAATAATGTTTTTAGACCTTTTTCAAATGCAGGTGATAACAACACTGGATTTGTAAAATACTTTACAGAAAATAAACAAAGGACATGAGCAAGTGTGAACTTGCCTTTTGTGATTGCAAGATTATGCACTCACGGTCTTCGGGTCAATATAAGATCCAAAATCTGAAATCATCATCATTGGTTCGGTAAGGACTAATGTTTAAAGAAGCAATGTGATTTTATGCATAAGTAATGTGATGCATTTTATAAACGCGAATCCCGAGGATAACGTTGTTCTAGGGTTTGGATTCTGAAAATGGTTACTTTAGAATGTGTTTCCCCTTTTAGATAATTTCATAATTGTTCTTCTTATTAAGGCTTGTGAGTGTGTGTGAGACAATCATAAAATTGTAATATCATAAAACAATGGAACATACACAAGAGGTGAAATGCTACTCCGGTTTGTTTATAAAAAAGTTCTTGTTTAAAGTGGCAAAAAGAATAACCTTCGAAGAAAAGGTTTCTCTTCTAAGGTCTAAACAAGCTTGTGGTTAGTTGAGTTTGGTCGATGTTATTTATGTTTGCTCGAATGGTTTGGCTTGTGTTGATTTATAACTTAACTAGTTCAGACCAAAGTTAACTATAAAACATATAATAATGCTTATAGTGTTATATTTAGATGCTTGTATACTAAAGTTAACTTTAAAACAAGGATAGTTTGGAAGTATAATGCTTATAATATTTGTACCTTGTCTATCTGGAGTGTTTCCTTTAGATTACTTAGGAATGGTTATTCTTTTACTTGGTGTAGTAGTTTCTTGATTTTATAATGGAGTAGTATCATTTACCTTTTATAGATGAGTGAGTATAGTTTATAAACCAAGATATACTGTCACTTAATTACTTTTGAACTTTATATAGTGTTGTGGTAGTTTTTGTATGGAAAGGATTTGGTGTATTTATAAGTTGTTCTATAAGGTTAATTTTATAAGTGGAAATCTTTTTAGAATATAATTCTTACTTAAAGTAGAAGATAATTTAATACTAAGGTACTTGTAATGTTTTAGACCATTATGGATTATATTACTAATACTTAAGACTAATACTATTTATTAACTTAATTAATTCATTTTAGAAATATTAACAATTTTTATTTATCATTATATGAATTATTAATAAAGTAAATAAGTTTAAGTTTGAGTTATTAAATTATTTGAATTTTTATTGAATTCAAAAGTAGAATATTAGATTTTTAACATGTAGATATTATTTTTGTGATCCTTTTGGTATATTACATTTATTTTTGTGATTTATAAATAATAAGATATGATTTTTTACAATTCTTATTACTTTATAATTACTTAATAAATAATAAATATTTAGTTAAGTGAAATAATAATACATGATTATAGTTTTAAATTATAATTCTTATTTTTCTAAGATTTTGGTATTCTATTTATATTTTTAACATTTACCATTATTAAAATATGAATTATCATAGTTTTATTACTTATAAAACCTTTATTAAATAATATTTATTTAAATAATTATCATAATAATATTGGATAATAAGTTTAAGTTCTAGATTTTATTTTTCTACAAATTTTAATATATTATACATATTTTTCTGAATTGTAAATCAAAAGTTATTAATTAAACAAGGTTTAATCATTTATTTGTTTTCTGGAATATCAATAATTGAGTTTATAACATTTTATTATTTCTTAAACAGGAAATACTTTTTACACCACACCTAAGACTAGCCTGAGTCACTGACCCATGGGCCATTGTCCACCTCAGCTCTCAGGTTTAGAAAATGTATTTGTTACTGACCCTCTCTCTACTCTCAGTCGACGACACATGGGCCCAAGGCCATGTCATCAGCCACGCGAGGCAAGAGTAGTCAAACTAGTTGACGTGGTTCGATCCTGAGGTGAGCATGACATCACTCGAGTTGATCCTCACTGGTTAAGGATCAATCGATCGATCTGGTGCAAGCGCGGGGCTGTGGCTAGGTTCGTTGGACAGAGGAGATCGAGGCGATCCTATTGATGGTGGCGCCGCTACCTAATGGTCATCGGAGGGTTATCGGCGACGAGCTTCTGCGGCGGCCAGCGGCGGTGCTCAACGAAACTAGACCTACGGTGAGATTTAGCAAGCGAAATTAGGGTCGAGAGATGCGTAAGCTTACCCAGATGACAATAGAGCGGTCGAGGAGGCTTCGGGAGGCGTGACGATGGCGAATCAACGGTAATGGCCACGGTGGCCGAGTAAAAGGAATGCTCGATTTCACATGATTCCCGATGAGCGGGCCTCCGTGCTTGGTCCTAGATGGTTCAGTCCACGACGGCGTGTCCAACGGTGGCTACCACGAGGCGAGGGGTGGTCGGAGTTGACTGGAACGATGAACTCCGAAGAGCTAGGTTTTCGGGTGAGGAAAGGAAGTGAGTCTAGAGAGCAAGATTGAGGATGAGGATGAGCAGGGTTGTCATGGTGGCCTCCTTATCCTCTCCTGGCGACAACGGCGTTGATCTTGGCACAAAGACGACGATGACGGCATCGGGCGGCGGCGAGCTCCTCCAGCGAGCTGTCTATGTGCGTGAGGATGACGACGACATGCTGTTTTGCAGATAACCCCCTGGCGATTCTTTCAGCTCAACCATGGTCCTTTCGACCCATTTCGATCCACAGATGGAAATTTGGGCTCGATCTTTGAGCTTTGTGGGCTGCATATGGCGTCAGATAAGTATAGGGGTGTTGGGCCACGGCCAGGTAATGTTTTTATTTGTTTTACCCTTTTTCTATTTTCTGTTTTCCTATTCAGATTTGAAATTTGATTTATATTTTGAACCTTTGTTTGTAGGATTTATTTGCTGGATATTTGCAATAATACTAAAATATATTTGGTATCATTTTTCAACTTTTATTATATAATCTTTTTATATTTCTTTTATTTGCTCTATATGAACCCCTTTTAATAATTTGTAGAAACTTTTCTTATTATTTTACTCTCCTCTTTTAGTTATGGATTTCTAAATTATATATTCTTATTTGTTTATAAACTTAACTCTAGTTTGTTCATAGTTTGAATAGAAACTTTTATATGTATAATGATCCTATACCATTATTTGATGCATGGAATATAAAAGACATTAATATGGTTATTACTACTCCCATTAATTTGAAAAAATGGCAATGTATATATTCTATTATTTTAAACAAAGAAGTTTAGGGTTTTGAATTATGAATATTACCCTAGGGTTTAGGGTTTTGAATATACTTGGATTCCTTTATGGATATGAGTAAAGATTTAATAACTAAGCATATTGTCTTCTGTTTGTGATATTTGATGACATTTCCCTTTATAATAGAAAGTTATAATTAGAATGTTTTATAGAAAGGAATTAGTAAGGATATGTTTATATGATTTGCTAAAGGAAAATATTACTATGAAGTGATATGGATATAAAATGATAGATCAATAACATGAAATGGATATTCTACTTGGTTTGAGATTTAGACTTGCTTGTTTACCAAGAATTACTATCTTCCATAATTCATAATTCTAGACTTCTTATTAAGGAATTCCTTTATACTACCTTTTTCTATCTATCATCATGATTAACATGATGAGATTTACTCATTAAAATCTTCTTATTCATACATCATTCTTCTAAACTCATGGATGAATCAAATGAGTTTGATATTAAAGCATTTCATAGTTTTCTTATATCCTTGCTTGGTTATACCCACTATTCTACTATTGAAAATCTTCAATCCAACAAGTAGTTCTTTCAAACTCCATTCATAACCTTCCTTAATCATTCATCACTAATATTTCTCTAATAGTTGCATGCATCCAACTACTTTTCTCTAAAGTTGACTATCCTTTAAGATGAATAACACTACTTCTATTACTCTATGCTATACTAGCTTTAATTGAATAGTATCATCTTATATTCACTTTACTCCAATAACTCACATTCCAACCCTAAATCATATTTATGTGGTTTTTAATGACTACTATAGGATAACTTAGCTCTACTAGGGTTTCAATCATGTTTTATCTACCAATACCACTTATACATGACATCAATACTCAATCTTGGTGAATAAGGCTTGATCATTATAATCTTGTGATACTTTATGGTATAGGTTTCCAGTTGGCTAATCAAGGATTTATCAATACCACTTTTCAATTATATATATATTATCTTTTGGATTAAGGTTGTTATTCATGGATTATGTCTACTTGGCCTAATAGAATTACTACCGGCAACTATCCTCAGAATTTATCCTTGTAATCTTCTTTACTACCATAGGATTAGATAATATAAATAGTTCTTATATTTATCTAGGAGGAATTTAACTTCATCAATTATCCTGTTGATTGGATTCTTTTCACTCTTTCCCATCCTATAGATGATTTCTAAAGATAACATCACTATTTACCTCTTCTTAATTGTTTCTATATAGGCACTTTAAGTGTAAACTATGATATGGTCAAGAGTTGATAGATTGAGATCTGGTGAATCAATAGTTGATTCCTCAACATTAATGAACAACAAATATTGAAATATAACTCAATATAGATGATAAGGATTGATATGGAAAGAAAGATATATGGTGAATGATCTAAACTTAGTTTCTTTCCTACTCAATCTTACTTAAGAAGTAGGGTTAGACATTACCATGATACTCAGGGTATATGCATATGAGATTAAGATATAGTTGCTAAATTCATATTTGGTGTTATATCCTCTAACTTGGTACTCATGAGTGATTATAATGAATACTATAATATGATCACCTAATGATCAAGTATAATTTACATTGTATTAAGGTTTAACTTTTAGTACATTTGATCTACCCTTAGATCAAATCTCCCTTATACAAAATAAGGTTTTAGCAAAGGTCTTATTGAAACTTATCGCAGACAACTTGATGATCTGCTTCAATTCCATCAAGCTAAGAGAAGCTTCATTCAATTTGACAAGTTCTGTTTTAAAAGCGCGAAAATTATTCGTATTTTCTATGCATGAATGCAATGCACACATCTGGGTTCAGGTTATTTTTAAGCTCTAATGCTGTTATGTTACAGACTCCCCCCTTAAAATAAACTTCATCCTCGAAGTTCGCGAACTCTCACGTTTTGAAGTAAGAAATTTACTTGTAGTGGTTACTACATTCTCCACTCCATGATGACCTTAAATGTAATTAATTGTAGTACTCCATAACCTGATTAGATATCCTAATCCAATTCTTTTTTTATTTAATCATCAAATTTTCTTATTATACTATATAAGGTCTTGGAAGTCTCACTAAAATAGGGTTTTAAATTTTATTAATCAATAGTTGTGGCTAAAGGAATAACTTTTGATTTGTGGTGGTATGGTTTATACAGGTAGTCCTTGTGAAGATTGGATTTGAACTTATTTAGTTCGTACCCATTGGAATTTCTTATTCTCTTTCCATGTCCCGGTGGAGGTTCTCTATTACTTCTTAAAGACCACTTCTTCAATTTTCATTTATAAGGTTTGCTCTCCCCCTTAGGGTTTACTAATAGTCTTTAATTTGTCTATATAATATTTATCGGCTTTATAACTAGAATGTTGGTCTCTGTTCAGTTTATACTTTACCTAATTAGGGTCTGATGAAAGATTGTACGGTGTATCCACACAATTGTGGATCTCCGAAACAAATCTTTTAGCATTATATGTCTACTTACTTTTGGACATTTTCGCTCGGATAAGTTTGACCTTGCGAAGCATCTCGAAAGACGATCGCCTTTAAATTTTATACTTCTTTAGGTCTTACTTAGCATAGGCCAAATTTAATGCTCTTTATGCAACTTCTAAGAAGATCTGGGTAACTATGTTAACCAGATACCAGCTGCAGACAAAACACCAACTGTGGATCAGAATACCGATTATGGATTAAGTACCAACTACAGAAATTTACCAGCTGCGAAGCATCCTAGGGTGTATGTATTACCCTATGATTTCTATCATACTTATGGCATTCTCTCTGAATTGTTAGAATTTGAATACCATTTTGGGTTCCAAAACTTCTTTGCACTTATTCATGATACTTCCATGAACTTGCATAATTACTCCATTGACTTCTTAGCAAAATTACCTATTTAGATTGAACTTTAAGTTCATCACTTCTTGTTGCGGAATAATGATGACCTAAGCTTGATCCATCCTCCAAATGGTGTTAATACCTCTTATATCATGCTTCATCCTTCAAGTCAGTCTTCCTTATGATCTTCGAAACTCGTCACTCCCTTACACGAATTCCCGTTTCTATCTAGGTCTAAAACATCAAGTAATAATTGGGTGTTACATCATGCATTTGCACACCTAATTAAACGTCATGTACATATCTAGTCAATCAATAAGATCCAAAAGTCGATAAACAAAAAAACATATACCATGTATTACACATAGGTTTTAAATAATTTACAAATGTACTAGATGTTCCAACGGTTTGCTCCATACCTATTTACACAACTATCTTATAAGAACTTCTTGTTCTTGTGGATATATCCTCACTTATTTCGGAAAACCCTTCAAACTACAATACGCATTACCCTCTATATACCTTATTCAAGCCCTCATCCCTTGGGATGTCATTCCGTTCTTACTTTCATCTTCCTCTAGTTCTTCCTGGAGTTCCGTCCATGATGACGTGAAGTCGTACAACTACCTTCTGGAGCATAAGAGCATCCAGGAGGTGCGTATTCTTGATTAGAAGTACCGAGACTGAGATTAGTCATTGAAAAATGACTAGATTTGGCATAATCTTCCACCGAATATTCCGGGTTTTCCGACAACGCTTCCTCATAGTAAGTTGGTTCCTTAGCATTTTCTTGGATCCAGTCATATATATTGGTGTAGTAGCTATCGGAATACTCTTCTAAATTTATTGGATTAGTATTACCTCCATATGGTCCATAAGGCTCTCTATGGTTATAGTTGGTCTGTTCTTCAATACCTGTATCACAAGGTATATGATTTCCTATGGTTCTACCTTGAGATTCTATTTCCCATCCATACTTGTTGGGCTCGGGATTATTTGGAATAACTTTATTCCATTCCTGTTGTTCGAAGTTATATTTGGTCCATAGGTCTTCAGGTGGCTTGAAGTCATTTTGGTAATAGGCATAATTTTCTGAGTTTGGGTAATCAAACTCAGTTTCCTCAAACACTTCTCCTGAAGGTATGTATTTAGGATGCCTAGCTTCTTTATCTAGCTTCTTCCTACGAGCCATTGCTTTATCAGGATCAGTAAAATCCTCAATGACCGTATCCAGCTCCTGAACTAAGACTTGGTGAGTGTTATGATAAGTGTTTAGCAAAGACCGATAACGATCCATATACTCTACAGCTAGAGTTGGTTCAGCTTGGACTAGGGTAGAGTGATCTAACTCATGCTCGGAGTTTGAGGTTTCATGTGGTATAATGGTGTGAGTACTACCTTCTAGAGCTTGGGATTTTTGTTCTCGGATCATGGTTATGGCTGCTGCTACGGCAATCTGATATGAAAATGCCATGCACCTTGCCTCTCCTGATGGCATTTCTCCCTTAAGTCCTAACTTCTTGGGTAACATGATCATGACACGGTATTTAGCTAATACCTGCCCATCATAGTAACTGTAAATCTTGACCAAAAGTCTTGATTCACATTCCAAACTCCATAGAAGTTGTCGGAGATTGTCTGTCCAATCCCCCCCGTAGTCATCCAACGTCCTGTTCATCACTTGAACATTCCGGGGTGGATATCGAGGTGCCATGTGGAACTGTAGATAAGAAATTATCATCAGTCACATAGAGTTAAAACTCTTGGGTAATGATCGGACTTGCAATCATATAAAAGAGTTATCGCACTAGTAACATAATAGGATTATTCTCAAGTTAATATCCCTCATATCACTAGAGAACTCTTTATTATTGCTAGGGTGTGTCCTACAGGTTCTACCCATTTACTAGGTTTCCAAACTAAGGTCAAAGCATATGCTCTGATACCAACTGCGGTGACCCAGCATACCACTGCATGATGTATTATACTATAGTCATTGACATAACACCAATGAAACACCATTCACTAGTATTACATCCCTCAGAATGGCACAACAGAAACACAGCGGGTCCAATACATGGCTAGAGGTTACAACTCACTCTTTACATAAGATCCATAGAACACTCTAGGTTAAAGAGAGAGAAAGAACTTCTTACGGAGAAGAATCAAAGAAAACAACGCAAGAACTAGTATACTATTAAGACCAGTATTTAAATTAAAGGGTGGGCATTGCTGCTATTGTAATGCACTACAGAATTAGGTTCTTGGGCTAGAGATTATATTCCTATCTAATAAGTAACTTCGTCTTCATTTGAGTTGAGGTATATATTAACTTCCTTATCTGCATTGAAGAGCTTTAGCTGTTGATGATTCCTAGAGCATAACTTGGTGTAGACATCGTCTTCATGGCTTTAGAATCTAGCAAGGGTTAAGAAGATACTTTGAGTACGAGCGTACTCAGCAAATTCACTAGAAAAGGAGTGTTTGATGCACTATAACTACAGCCACAGACCATAGGTCGTAGGCAATGCAAGTTTTCATAAACATTTCTTTAAAGGTTGCTTTTATTCTGAAAAGCTATGTCCGTCAGCCTTCACGGGTTTCCAGAACTTTCATGGAGTTCCTTTCCCGCGACGTCATAGCTCCTTCCGAATGGGAGTAACAAGTTACAGTTCTTACACTCTGCAGAGGTGCGTCACTTTACCCATGAGAGATCAACTCTTTGTTGCACAACCGGGCAGCTTATTCCCGTCCACAATTCCATGATGTGCGTCCCAGAAGATGATCCAAGCCAATCACTGCCCCTTCGCGACATCGCATGCCTCCTTGGTGTACACCATGCCCACATAAAGGATTACGGCAATGGTTTGTACAAACCGTTAGATGTCAGAACTATCGTGGGACGATGAGGGTTCCCACCCATATGCTGCAGATCCTATACGAATTACCAATTAATATGCACGCTACGAGGATAACAGCCACGACCTGCACATCCGGCTTCATGCCAGAGGAAGAAGATACATCTTACTTCTCCGTCCCATTCCAAATCTCATGGTCAATGCGTAATATACGGCGCAAGAATCACTGGCGACATTGGTTGTTAAGTCCTAGGTGATATAGTTCTGAACAATGGTATTCCAACTGTCAGATTTAATAGATTAGCTGACCACCCTGGATCAGTAACCAATAGTTCACATTATTATTATCGAAAATAATGTTTTTAGACCTTTTTCAAATGCAGGTGATAACAACACTGGATTTGTAAAATACTTTACAGAAAATAAACAAATGACATGAGCAAGTGTGAACTTGCCTTTTGTGATTGCAAGATTATGCACTCACGGTCTTCGAGTCAATATAAGATCCAAAATCTGAAATCATTATCATTGGTCCGGTAAGGATTAATGTTTAAAGAAGCAATATGCTTTTATGCATAAGTAATGTGATGCATTTTATAAACGCGAATCCCGGGGATAACGTTGTTCTAGGGTTTGGATTCTAAAAATGGTTACTTTAGAATGTGTTGCCCCTTTTAGATAATTTTATAATTGTTCTCCTTATTAAGGCTTGTGAGTGTGTGTTAGACAATCATAAAATTTTAATATCATAAAACAATGGAACATACACAAAAGGTGAAATGCTACTCCGGTTTGTTTATATAAAAGTTCTTGTTTTAAGTGGCAAAAAGAATAACCTTCAAATAAAAGGTTTCTCTTCTAAGGTCTAAACAAGCTTTGTGGTTAGTTGAGTTTGGTCGATGTTATTTATGTTTGCTCGAATGGTTTGGCTTGTGTTGCTTTATAACTTAACTAGTTCATACCAAAGTTAACTATAAAACATATAATAATGCTTATAGTGTTATATTTAGATGCTTGTATACTAAAGTTAACTTTAGAACAAGGATAGTTTCGAAGTATAATGCTTATAATATTTTTACCTTGTGTATCTTGAATGTTTCCTTTAGATTACTTAAGAATGGTTATTCTTTTATTTGGTGTAGTATTTCTTGATTTTATAATGGAGTAGTATCATTTACCTTTTATAGATGAGTGAGTATAGTTCATAAACCAAGATATACTGTCACTTAATTACTTTTGAACTTTCTATAGTGTAGTGGTAGTTTTTTTAATTTGGTAGTTAACATAGATGGAAAGGATTTGATGTATTTATAAGTTGTTCTTTAAGGTTAATTTTATTAGTGGAAATCTTTTTAGAATATAATTCTTACTTAAATTAGAAGATAATTTAATACTAAGGTACTTGTAATGTTTTAAACCATTATGGCTTATATTATTAATACTTAAGACTAATACTATTTATTAACTTAATTAATTCATTTTAGAAATATTAACAATTTTTATTTATCCTTATATGAATTATTAATAAAGTAAATAAGTTTAAATTTGAGTTATTAAATTATTTGAATTATTATTTATATCAAAAGTAGAATATTAGATTTTTAACAAGTAGATATTATTTTGTGATCCTTTTGGTATATTACATTTATTTTTGTGATTTATAAATAATAAGATATGATTTTTTTACAATTCTTATTACTTTATAATTACTTAATAAATATTTACTTAAGTGAAATAATAATACATGATTATAATTTTAAATTATAATTCTATTTTTTCTAAGCTTTTTGGTATTCTATTTATATTTTTAACATTTACCATTATTAAAATATGAATTCTCAAATTTTTATTACTTATAAAACCTTTATTAAATAATATTTATTTAAATAATTATCATAATAATATTGGATAATAAGTTTAAGTTGTAGATTTTATTTTTCTACAAATTTTCATATATTATACATATTTTTCCGAATTGTAAATCAAAAGTTATTAATTAAACAAGGTTTAATCATCTATTTGTTTTCTGGAATATCACTAATCGAGTTTATAACATTTTATTATTTCTTAAACAGGAAATACTTTTTACACCGTACCTAAGACTAGCCTGAGTCACTGACCCGTGGGCCATTGTCCACCTCAGCTCTCAGGTTTAGAAAATGTATTTGTTACTGACGCTCTCTCTACTCTCAGTCGATGACACATGGGCCCAAGGCCATGTCATCAGCCACGTGAGGCAAGACTAGTCAAACTAGCCGACGTTGTTTGATCCTGAGGTAAGCATGAAGTCACTCGAGTTGATCCTCACTGGTTGAGGATCAATCGATCGATCTGGTGCAAGCGCGGGGCTATGGCTAGGTTCGTTGGACAGAGGAGATCGAGGCGATCCTATTGATGGTGGCGCCGCTATCTAATGGTCATCGGAGGGTTATCGGCGACAAGCTTCTGCGGCGGCCAGCGGCGGTGCTCAACAAAACTAGACCTATGGTGAGATTTAGCAAGCGAAATTAGGGTCCAGAGATGCGTAAGCTTACCCTGATGACAATAGAGCGGTCGAGGAGGCTTCGGGAGGCGTGACGATGGCGAATCAACGGTAATGGCCACGGTGGCCGAGGAAAAGGAATGCTCGATTTCACATGATTCCCGGCGAGCGGGCCTCCGTGCTTCGTCCTAGATGGTTCAGTCTACGACGGCGCGTCCAACGGTGGCTACCACGAGGCGAGGGGTGGTCGGAGTTGACTAGAACGATGAACTCCGACAAGCTAGGTTTTCGGGTGAGGAAAGGAAGTGAGTCTGGAGAGCGAGATTGAGGATGAGGATGAGCAGGGTTGTCGCGGTGGCCTCCTTATTATCTCCCGGCGACGGTGGCATTGATATTGGCGCAAAGACGACGATGACGGCATCGAGCGGCGACGAGCTCCTACAGCGAGCTGTCTGTGTGCGTGAGGATGACGACGACAGTCTGTTTTGCGAATAACCCCCTGGCGATTCTTTCAGCTCAACCCGCGGTCCTTTCCTGACCCCACTCGTCAGTCATAGATGGAATCGAGTTGGGCTCAGTGCTGGGCTTTTATGGGCTGCATATGGCGTCAGATAAGTATAGGGGTGTTGGGCCACGGCCAGGTAATGTTTTTATTTGTTTTACCCTTTTTCTATTTTCTGTTTTCCTATTCAGATTTGAAATTTGATTTATATTTTGAACCTTTGTTTGTAGGATTTATTTGCTGGATATTTGCAATAATACTAAAATATATTTGGTATCATTTGTGAACTTTTATTATATAATCTTTTTATATTTCTTTTATTTTCTCTATATGAACCCCTTTTAATAATTTGTAGAAACTTTTCTTATTATTTTACTCTCCTCTTTTAGTTATGGATTTCTAAATTATATATATTCTTATTTGTTTATAAACTTAACTCTAGTTGGTTCATTATTTGAATAGAAACTTTATATGTATAATGATCCTATACCATTATTTGATGCATGAAATATAAAAGACATTAATATGGTTATTACTACTCCCATTAATTTGAAAAAATGGCAATGTATATATTCTATTATTTTAAACAAAGAAGTTTAGGGTTTTGAATTATGAATATTACCCTAGGGTTCAGGGTTTTGAATATACTTGGATTCCTTTATGGATATGAGTAAAGATTTAATAACTAAGCATATTGTCTTCTGTTTGTGATATTTGATGACATTTCCCTTTATAATAGAAAGTTGTAATTAGAATGTTTTATAGAAAGGAATTAGTAAGGATATGTTTATATGATTTGCTAAAGGAAAATATTACTATGAAGTGATATGGATATAAAATGATAGATCAATAACATGAAATGGATATTCTACTTGGTTTGAGATTTAGAGTTGCTTGTTTACCAAGAATTACTATCTTCCATAATTCATAATTCTAGACTTCATATTAAGGAATTCCTTTCCTAGATATACTACCTTATCATCATGATTAACATGATGAGATTTACTCATTAAAATCTTCTTATTCATACATCATTCTTCTAAACTCATGGATGAATCCAATGAGTTTGATATTAAAGCATTTCATAATTTTCTTATATCCTTGCTTGGTTATACCCACTATTCTACTATTGAAAATCTTCAATCCAACAAGTAGTTCTTTCAAACTCCATTCATAACCTTCCTTAATGATTCATCACTAATATTTCTCTAATAGTTGCATGCATCCAACTACTTGTCTCTAAAGTTGACTATCCTTTAAGATGAATAACACTACTTCTATAACTCTATGCTATACTAGCTTTAATTGAATAGTTTCATCTTATATTCACTTTACTCCAATAACTCACTGAAAGGGTAATTGCCCCTATGTGTGGTTTTGGTGATTAATGACAATCCCTATGGTCTAATTTTTTCACTGAGTTTTATATGAAGGTATATTCCATAGGTCATGCTTGTAGTCCATGTGTTGGATTCAAGTATGGATGCCATGAAGATAAATATATACCTTGAGTATTGGCATCAAAATCATCGAGATTAAGAGAATAATATGATATGATCAAGATCTTGAGAGTGCGATCTCAATAGAAGAATTCAAGATATGGCTCTAAGTCGGTGTCATGATAGCCTCATTAGTTGAGCTATGGTTGACTAAGATTTAGAGCATGTAATCAAATTAAGAGTTCCTTATGTACCTCAAGATATTAAGATGGAGCGCGAGAAGATACTTGGTTGACCAATACAAAGAGTGAAGAGTGATTTCAAGTTGGTCAACACATGAAGCATAAAGAATGTACCACATGGTCTTGTGGTATGGTAAGCCTTGTCAATTATGCATCATGAACTAACCCATTATATATTTGCCTTTGCTTTTTCTATATGGGACAGGTATCTTTCCATGGTCATGCTTCAAAACTGAAGATATTTTATAGCCCATGAGAGGATGACATCAAGTGGTGATCGTCATCAAGGTTGAGAAGGGCAAGTTCAAGATAAGCATCTCGAGAAGATCATTTTCTTGAAACTTGCCATCCATATCTCAAGGTGGTTATTGGGAGACCGGGTTATAGGATAGATAGCCGCACTATCAAGAGGGGCTTTCGGTTGTGTAACTTGATCACATCGTCATAGGGAGCTCAATCCTTTGCATACTTTGAATCTTCCTATTTTGTTGCTTCTTGGTATTTCTCCATGTGAGGTTCTTGAGCTTGTTGCTATCTCTTCAACAAGCCCAAGTTCATCGAAAACGGAATTTGTATGCATCTTCTATGGCATTTTCGAGTTTGAAGGTTTTATCGGTTCTTATTTAGGGAGGCTTCTTACCTTTATTAATTTTGTTTTATCCTCCTTTGTTGGGCTATGATGTTTCTCTTCACAATCTTGTAAATCTTGTTGTCCTCGTCAAAACAAGCCCAAGATCATCGAAATCGGAGTCTGGATACAAAAGTTATTGCGTTTTTCGTGAAGCCTGTTTCATCCCGGTTGTGGATTCGGTTCAACTGCTCCCGGGTGGTCGGTGCGAGACCGAAAACCGGATTTGAAACCGGGATTTTCGGTTTTGCTATACCGAGTCTATCCGAGACTGTGTACTGACCCTAATTCCGGTTGTAAGTTCGGTTTTCGTTCCAGGAACCGAACCGTCCGGTTCTGGAGCCGGTCCAACCGAACTTTCAACCGAGTTCGCACAGATTTCTTCCAACGGCCATATTTGCTTTCCACTATAAAAGGGGGTTCTTCCCCCAACGTTTCAGGGTGTTCTTGACCACGAAATTGACATCCATTGTTGAACCTCTTGAGCTTGCTTCCTCCCTTTTCCCTCCTATGATTCTTGCATCTTTTCGAGGGCTTTGGAAGAGGAGATCTAGATCTACAATCCTCACCAATCAATTCCTCCTCTAAGTGAGGGGAACCCATTGGATCTAGATCTTGGAGTCATTGGTTGACTTCCACCATTGTTCTTCCTCTCTAATTCCTCCCTAGAACTTGTTGCTTTGGTAGGATTTGAGAGTGAAGGATTTGAGCACCCTTGGTGGTCTTGCTTTGCATTCTTGCATATGTGTTGAGCTCTGCATTACGATTTGTTCAAGTGAGAGACCGGGAGCTTGTTACTCTTGGAGGGTGACCTCCTAGTTGGCTTGGCGGTTGGTGCCGTGGTGTTCTCTTCGTGGAAGATTGTGAAGAGACCCGGGCTTCTCCTTCGTGGAGCTTGTGAAGTGGTTGTGGAGCTTGCCATCTCCGGAGTGGAGGAAAAGCTAGCCATAAGGAAAGGGCCTATTCCTTCGTGGGATAGACTCGGCGAAGAAGGTGAGCCTTTGTGGCGTGTGAGGAATCCTTCGTGGAACCTCACACCTCTCCAACGTGACGTAGCCCCTTCCCAAAGGTGGTGAACACGGGAATACATCTTCGTCTCCGCGTGCCTCGGTTATCTCTATATCCGAGCTTACTTTCCTTGTGATAGCCATCGAGCTTGAAGTACTTATATCTTGCTTATCACTTGTGGTATATTTATCTTATGATATATTGCTTAGCTTAATTTGTTGTTGGTGCACTTAGTTGAGCCTAGTGTATTTAGGTTTTGTGCTTGTAAAATAAATGTTAGTTTAATTCCGCATTCTATCAAGCCAAAACCGTAATAATTTTGAAATTGCCTATTCACCCCCCTCTAGGCGACATCTCTATCCTTTCAATTGGTATCAGAGCAAGGTCTCTCCTTGTTTATGCTTCACCGCCTAGAGTGTAAAGATGTCGGCTAGTAGTATAGTGCACAATGACACAATTATCTTTGATGGCACAAATTATGCTTTGTGGAGAAATTGCTTGCTTTGTAATCTTCGGACCTTGTGTCTAAATATAGCGATTTCTAGATGTAGGTTTTTCTCCTCCTATGGATCCTCAAAATCTATATTTATAGGATGAGAAAAATTTACATCTCGAAGCTCAAGTATCAAATGAGCTTATTTTCTCTTTAAGCCCCACAGTTAATTTGTTTTTGACGATTGTAAAGCGCAAGTCGTCTCATGAGGAGTGGACCAAGCTTAAAGAAATATTTGGTGGTTGCATTTCTAATATTGTCGGTGGTTTCTCCGAGGATATCTCTTTTCCTTCACATCATGAAGAGCTCCAAGTTTCTTCCACCTCCGGCCGCGATGAGTTCTCATCTTCACCCACTTCACCAATGTGTGGCAAGACACAAGGTGAAGATATGGTGAGTGGTGTTGGGAATTGCAATGTTGATATTGTGCTCGCTAATGATGATCCTTCATCTATATCCCATTGCAATGTTTCTTCTTTGGACTTAAGCACTTCTTGCAACAATAATGCTATGCCCCCTTGTGTTTCTAGTCCTTGTATATCATCTAGAAATTATTTGAGTACTAGTGTAGATGATATGCTTGATTTGCCTTGTTACCATGAACAAAATGCTTCTATTTCCTCTAGTTGTTTATCTAACAATGTAGAGGAAATCAAACATTTTATGGAGCAATACATGATCATGAATGTAGATTCAATAATATCCTCATCTTCATTCTCCCATGCTCACATGTTCCTTATGGCAAGAGGATCAAATGTATCTCCTACTTTGGATCCCAATATATCTTGTAAAGATAATAGCAATGATAATGATGATAGTGATGTTGACATTGATGAGGATACTAGTGCTCTCTTGCTTGAGTTGACTTTTTTGTGTACCTCTCTTCGTGGTAATAATAAGGCCGTTACTTGTCTCAAACACGTTATGGACACCATAACTAAACAAACGGGAACCATACAGGAGTTGGATTTACAACTTGATGATGTGAGTCAGAGATTCAATCTCCTTAAGCAAGAGCTTGCCGAGGAGAAGCATTGTCTCCTCACACAAAAAATTGAATATTATGAGCTTGAAAAGGAAAATTCCATTAATTATACTTGTGCTACTAACTCTACTTCTTGTGAAGCATCTACCCTAAAGGAGTATGTTGAGCTAAGGGCTCAACTTGAGTTGCTAACTAGCAAGTATAGGAAATTGGAAGAAAGTCATGAAAAGCTCTAGGCTCTCATAATGATCTTCTAATCTCCCATGATGGGCTAAAGTTAGCTTGTGAGGCAAGTATTACTAAGATAACATCTTATGAGCCTCTTTTGGACATTAGCACAACTTCTACTCAAAATGCTATTTTGCCATGTGCTAGTCCTAGTAATCCATCTAGCCATACTATTGATAAACCTTGTGTTGGATTAATTTATTTGCCTTATTGCTCTAACAATGAAGCTTTTACTTCCTCTAGCACTTGTATTTCTACTAACCATATAGAGGAAATAAAAGAGCTCAAGGCCCAAGTCACTTCCTTAAAGAATGACTTGGAAAAGAGTCATGAAGGGAAATCCACACTCGATAATATCTTGAGTGTGCAAAAATCCCCCAATGATAAAAGTGGACTTGGATTCAACTCCAATAACAAGAACAAGTCCAATACAAACAAGAAGAAGGGCCAAAACCAAGTCAAGAATTCGGCCAAGATTATTTGCTTCAAGTGCAAGTTTGAAGGACATCATGTAAGATCTTGTCCATTGAAGAAAAAGCACTTGAGTGAGAAGCAACAAGGGAAGCGACCACAAGTTCATGTTCAAGCCCAAGTTGAAGTTAGGCCACTTCCGAATAAAAATCAAGATAATGCTCCCCAAGCCAAGAAATCAATGAAGAAGAGAAAGGGGATCACTTGTTGCTACATATGTCGTGTGAAGGGGCACTTTGCCTCTTCATGTTCAAACGGTACCTTGTCTAACCCTATCATTGTTGATTATGATTATTCTCTTAGGAAGGATAAGGATGGCAATGTGTTTGCCAAGTTTGTTGGAATTCAAAGTGGTGTCAAGAAAAGAACCATTTGGGTTGTCAAGCCTATTGTGACTAACCTCTTAGGACCCAACTTGGTTGGGGACCAACTAGCTCAAACTTGATCAATAGGTGTTTATGGAGGGCATTGGAGACTTGGCTAACTCATGAAGAATTAAGGGATCTTCATATGTTATATTTGATCAAGCCAAGTCCTTTGGATTGTTATTTCCCTATCTTATATCCAATGTGCCTCTTCGCGGTAACTTGTACTTAACTCATTTATATTGTAAGTTACTTGCCCCTTTACATGTTTTGGTTTTGTACCAAGTATGTGTTTGTATTTGGTGTGCCTCATGCTTGATTATTTCGTGTATTCAAGTATGTCTAGGTGTTTGACACATCATTTACTCGTGTGTTTTATTTTGAGCCTCTAATGCATCTTGATGATATCTTATTTGGCTCTTTTAGAGTGGTTAATGGAACATACCATTTTGGGGGAGTGACATGCCTCGTGCATCTCTCAAACTTTAAAATATGTGTACATGAGTACTACCACTTAGTATTGATATTGCAAGCTTATCTAGTCACTATGTGGTGTATCATACTCATGAGAAATTCAAATTCTAAATGTCCATCAATTATCTCTAGTTGAGATTGTTTTGCCTCTTATAAAAAATAAATATCACATTATGGGGGAGTAATATGCTTATTTTGCATATCACAATCCTAGGAAATGTGAACATATGAGGTAGTGCCACTTAGAGTTGATATTGTTGATTATCTTGTTTCTATGTGGAATGTTGTCTGAAACAAGGTCCTATTTTTTAGAAGCTTTTATTGCTCGTCTTTTTGGTCTTTGTTTGAGTAAGAAATTCTTGGTGCGGTCTTTCTCAAATACATATGTATATATCATATTTGGGATACCATTTGCTTCAAGTTATTCTAATCATTGTTTTGCATGATTGTGTGACTAGTTGAAGCTGTCAAGAATCTCTATCTTTGCATAGTGCTTAATATTTTTATTTCTATCCTATGCTTTTTTTTGTGAAGATTTATCTTTAATATCCGTGCAATATACCACCGAAAATCTATTCCAATACAATCATTGTCTTCGACAATTGATCTACTTGTGTGTGGTAGCATTTGTGGATCATCTTCACTTTGGAGTTAACCTCTTATTGCCTTACTTTCTTTCCAAAAAAATTGTGTGGCTCCCATTGTCTTCCTTGTCTTTTGAACATATTTCTGATGATGTTTTTGATTATTATCAAATGTGTTTTAGTGGAAGACAAACCTTTTCTTCTCGGAACCTTGTGCCATTGTGAAAAGTGTTAAGGGTTTGGTTTATTTGTTGAAACCTTGCTCTTTTGGGAGTTTGATATCTCATTCTTTATTCTCTATTTTATTTTCTTGAATGAGATAAATCTTTGAGCATTTGTGTTTTTAATTCATCTTTCATGCTTAATAGTTTTTGCTCGGTTCATTTGTTGAACTTTGTTGAACAAATCTTGTGTTGATTTGATTATTTGATATAGTTTGGACAACAAATGTGTTTTGTCACACCTTGTATGCCTTCTTTAATATTTTTGGTGATTTTTCCAAAGTATATCTTTGTTGGATCTTGAATTTCTCGCGCATGCATGTTTAATAAATGTATATCTTATGTCATGTTTTGCTTTCTTTGATCCAATATAAAAGGTATACTCCATCAAATCCTTAACGGCTAAGATGTGCATGAAATTAAAATTTCGTCTCTAAATATGCACATATTTTTATGGAGTGTATCCTATGTGTTGTGGTTATTCTAACCACTTTGGACCCAATAAGTTTGGGGACCAAGATGTACTTGAATGTTGTTTTAGGTACACTGAAGATACAATGGATGCTTGTCTCGTCTATAAAGAAAGTTGTCACCACATGATAATTGGAGCCAAGCTAGGATGATATAAAAATTCTTATCTACTACATCATACCATTGCTATCTTGGTAACAAGTATCTTATTCATGCATACTATTCTTCCATCCAATATCTTGTAGGTTGCATCTTGGCATGAATTTATTTGGTTGTAAATGTTCGATTCTTGCAATTATCTTTGAAAGACTTCTGTATCCTTATTGCTTATGTGAGTAATTTGAGATGATGCATATAATGGGGAGTATATAAAATCATGTTCATGATTCACCAATTCCAAATATGCCTTCTAGAAATTTATTGCCTATCAACTCCTCAAGGTACTCTCATGTGCAATATTGTTGAAATTGCATTGAATCATTCCTTTTGATACTTGTTGCCTTTATCAAAGTATCCCAACTAGCATTAGTTCCCTTAGTGTTAGTTGTGATGGTTTTGAGATTTTTTGGTTATTCTTTGGTGAAGTTCATTGATATACCATAAGATAAAATAGAGCCATGGGCTATATATGCACTTAAGCAAAGTATACTTTTTGGTATATCTCATGACTTCCGCTTGGATATCATGTATTCTTTTTATTAACCTCTTATGTGTGGATGTTTCTTTGTGGATTATTCTCATGTTTTCCCCTTAGAAACTTATATACACGAGAGTGTTAATCTCTCCCCTTGATATGCTCGCTCTTTTCTGACCATCACTCTTATCCTCTTGATTTTTAATGGTTTTGGTAAGGTCTTGATTTATGAGTGCTTGGTTTACTTTTATTTCATCTTCATGCACTCATATCTCATATTTGGTTTATTTTGGACTTAAGCTTGTCTTGACAAGTGTATTGGTTTATATCTAATCCTTGTATCTTTGCTGTGTTCTAAATAATATAGAGGGAGTGAGGATTCCATGTTTGTGCATATTGTATTCAAATGAAACAACTAATTTATGCACGAACCTTGGGGAGCTTCCTTATTCCATTTAGAGCACTATTTTTCCATTTGATTATTTGGATCTTTTGATTGCTTGCTTCATCCGTTGCAGTTCCTTCACCTTGTTATCCTTTTAGCAATCCTTGATCCTCAATATAGTTTGATTTACTCCAAGTGTTCGTCATTGGATATGTGCATGTGATTTCACTCATATTACGAGTAATGCACACCTTGTGTAGGAACTCATACTATATTGTCCTTCTAACCTTGTTATCCATTTTGGCACTTGTTGTCAATGGGGGAGAAGTTTAGAGGGTTTTAAGGGAAATGGTTTTCTAGTTAAGATTGGTTTGTTCTTAAGTGTTTGCCTTTCATGCATTTCATCTTTATTATGTTTTGCATGGTTGTATATATAGTGGAAACTCTCCCAAAGGTTATGCTTGACAATGTATGCAATGAAATTCAAGATCATCATGTGTGCATATATTTTGGGGGAGTTTGCTCTATATACGTTGGTTCTACTCACATATCCTACATTAGTTGTAGTTTATGTGAGTAGAATCGGTTTTGATATGGGATAGTATCTTTGTGTTACTTAACCATATCAAATACAACCTCTTGTATACAACTTATTCTCCGATAAGTTGCGTACTTGTTTCTAATATTCATTATATAAACCCTCTTGTTGTGATTTTCATCAATTACCAAAATGGCGGAGATTGAAAGGGTAATTGCCCCTATGTGTGGTTTTGGTGATTAATGACAATCCCTATGGTATAATGTTTTCACTGAGTTTTATATGAAGGTATATTCCATAGGTCATGCTTGTAGTCCATGTGTTGGATTCAAGTATGGATGCCATGAAGATAAAGATATACCTTGAGTATTGGCATCAAAATCATCGAGATTAAGAGAATAATATGATATGATCAAGATCTTGAGAGTGTGATCTCAATAGAAGAATTCAAGATGTGGCTCTAAGTTGGTGTCATGATAGCCTCATTAGTTGAGCTATGGTTGACTAATATTTAGAGCATGTACTCAAATTAAGAGTTCCTTATGTACCTCAAGATATTAAGATGGAGCGCGAGAAGATACTTGGTTGACCAATACAAAGAGTGAAGAGTGATTTCAAGTTGGTCAACACATGAAGCATAAAGAATGTACCACATGGTCTTGTGGTATGGTAAGCCTTGTCAATTATGCATCATGAACTAACCCATTATATATTTGCCTTTGCGTTTTCTATATGGGACAGGTATCTTTCCATGGGCATGCTTAAAAAATGAAGATATTATATAGCCCACGAGAGGATGACATCAAGTGGTGATCGTCATCAAGGTTGAGAAGGACAAGTTCAACATAAGCATCTCGAGAAGATCATTTGCTTGAAACTTGCCGTCCATATTGGTGATAATGTACATGTGAAGACATGTATTAATGAAGCTATCCCATAGTGGTCTATGGGGAGCAAATTAGGAGTCTTCACGAAGCAACAATGATCAAGTGTTGCATTCTGGCTTGGGTGGAGCTTGAAGCGTTGTCATCAAGATCAAGAAGGATGCGCAAGGCAAAGGTATGGCCTTGCTAGGTTTTCCTTTTACCGGTCTCAAGGTGGTTGTTGGGAGACCGGGTTATAGGATAGATAGCCGCACTATCAAGAGGGGCTTTCGGTTGTGTAACTTGATCACATCGTCATAGGGAGCTCAATCCTTTGCATACTTTGCATCTTCCTATTTTGTTGCTTCTTGGTGTTTTTCCATGTGAGGTTCTTGATCTTGTTGCTAGCTCTTCAACAAGCCCAAGTTCATCGAAAATGGAATTCGTATGCATCTTCTATGGTGTTTTCGAGTTTGAAGGTTTTATCGGTTCTTATTTAGGGAGGCTTCTTACCTTTATTCATTTGGTTTTATCCTCCTTTGTTGGGCTATGATGTTTCTCCGCACAATCTTGTAAAGCTTGTTGTCCTCGTCAAAACAAGCCCAAGATCATCGAAATCGGAGTCCGGATGCAAAAGTTATTGCGTTTTTCGTGAAGCCTGTTTTCATCCCGGTTGTGGATTCGGTTCAACCGGCTCCCAGACCGGGTGGTCCGGTGCCAGGACCGAAAAACCAGATATGAAACCGGGATTTTCGGTTTTGCTATACCGAGTTTGTCCGAGACTGTGTACTGACCCTAATTCTGGTTTTAAGTTCGGTTTTCCGGTCCAGGAACCGAATCGTCCGGTTCTGGAGCCGGTCCAACCGAACTTTCAACCGAGTTCGCACAGATTTCTTCCAACGGCCATATTTGCTTTCCACTATAAAAGGGGGTTCTTCCTCCAACGTTTTAGGGTGTTCTTGACCATGAAATTGACCTCCATTGTTGAACCTCTTGAGCTTGCTTCCTCCCCCTTCCCTCCTATGATTCTTGCATCTTTTTTAGGGCTTTGGAAGAGGAGATCTAGATCTACAATCCTCACCAATCAATTCCTCCTCTAAGTGAGGGGAACCCATTGGATCTAGATCTTGGAGTCATTGGTTGACTTCCACCATTGTTCTTCCTCTCTAATTCCTCCCTAGAACTTGTTGCTTTGGTGGGATTTGAGAGTGAAGGATTTGAGCACCCTTGGTGGTCTTGCTTTGCATTCTTGCATATGTGTTGAGCTCTCCATTACAATTTGTTCGAGTGAGAGACCGTGAGATTGTTACTCTTGGAGGGTGACCTCCTAGTTGGCTTGGCGGTTGGTGCCGTGGTGTTCTCTTCGTGGAAGATTGTGAAGAGACCCGGGCTTCTCCTTCGTGGAGCTTGTGAAGTGGTTGTGGAGCTTGCCATCTCCGGAGTGGAGGAAAAGCTAGCCATAAGGAAAGGCCTATTCCTTCGTGGGATAGACTCGGAGAAGAAGGTGAGCCTTTGTGGCGTGTGAGGAATCCTTCGTGGAACCTCACACCTCTCCAACGTGACGTAGCCCCCTTCCAAAAGGTGGTGAACACGGGAATACATCTTCGTCTCCGCGTGCCTCAGTTATCTCTATATCCGAGCTTACTTTCCTTGTGATAGCCATCGAGCTTGAAGTACTTATATCTTGCTTATCACTTGTGGTATATTTATCTTATGCTATATTGCTTAGCTTAATTTGTTGTTGGTGCACTTAGTTGAGCCTAGTGTATTTAGGTTTTGTGCTTGTAAAATAAACGTTAGTTTAATTCCGCACTCTGTCAAGCCAAAACTGTAATAGTTTTGAAATTGCCTATTCACCCCCCTCTAGGCGACATCTCTATCCTTTCACTCACATTCCAACCCTAAATCGTATTTATGTGGTTTGTAATGACTACTCTGGGATAACTTAGCTCTACTAGGGTTTCAATCATGTTTTATCTACCAATACCACTTATACATGACATCAGTACTCAATCTTGGTGAATAAGGTTTGCTCATTATAATCTTGTGATCCTTTATGGTTTAGGTTTCCAGTTGGCTAATCAAGGCTTTATCAATACCACTTTTCAATGGTATTGATATTATGTTTTGGATTAAGGTTGTTATTCATGGATTATGTCCACTTGTCCTAATAGAATTACTACTGGTAACTATCCTCAGAATTTATCCTTGTAATCTTCTTTACTACCATAGGATTAGATAATATAAATAGTTCTTATATTTATCTAGGAGGAATTTAACTTCATCAATTATCCTGTTGATTGGATTCTTTTCACTCTTTCCCATCCTATTGATGATTTCTAAAGCTAACATCACTATTTACCTCTTCTTAATTGTTTCTATATAGGCACTTTATGTGTAAACTATGATATGGTCAAGAGTTGATAGATTGAGATCTGGTGAATCAATAGTTGATTCCTCAACATTAATGAACAACAAATATTGAAATATAAATCAATAGAGATGATAAGGATTGATATGGAAAGAAAGATATAGGGTGAATGATCTAAACTCAGTTTCTTTCCTACTTAATCTTACTTAAGAAGTAGGGTTAGACATTACCATGATACTCAGGGTATATGCAGATGAGATTAAGATATAGTTGTTAAATTCATATTTGGTGTTATATCCTCTAACTTGGTACTCATGAGTGATTATAATGAATACTATAATATGATCACCTAATGGTCAAGTATAATTTTACATTGTATTAAGGTTTAACTTTTAGTACATTTGATCTACCCTTAGAGCAAATCTCCCTTATCCAAAATAAGGTTTTAGCAAAGGTCTTATTGAAACTTATCGCAGTCAACTTGATGATCTGCTTCAATTCCATCAAGCTAAGAGAAGCTTCATTCAATTTGACAAGTTCTGTTTTAAAAGCGCGAAAATTATTCGGATTTTCTATGCATGAATGCAATGCACACATCTAGGTTCAGGTTATTTTTAAGCTCTAATGCTGGGATGTTACACAATCCAATCAAAATTATTTTCAAAGGATTGATGCATTCCAACAAGCTTAAAGGGTATGGGTATCTGAAATTCTTCTCTAGGCTTAGTTTTATCAGAAATACCCACAACATATACACTTGATCCTAGCATATTGAAACGCTCAAAAGCCTTTTTGGCCTCCCTAGCAACATCATGAAATTCTTTTGATAAAGTTTCAAGAATGAATTCTCTCTTTTCAACATTCTTTTCTTCTTTTAGTTTTAGGAACAGGAATTGTATGAAGGGGTTAAGGCTAACAAACCTAGCCTCCAACATATGAACTAAAGAAGATGCAGCAATCTCATAATTAGAAGCAATCTCTGCTATAGATTTATCCTCAATATCCTCATGCTTGCTAATATAATTAAAGAATTCTTCAATATTATCTTTCCCAATTCTAGAGCCACTACCTATTGCAAGATCTTTTAGGGCAAACTTGGGGAGCAACATGATGAGCTAGAGCAAAGTGGCAACTAGAGCACGAACTGACTTTTTTTGTGTTTTTGAATTAAAAAAGCAAACCAAACTAGACTATTTTTTTGGGTTTTTTTTTAAAAGAGGCAAACAAAACTAAGCAAAAGAAACAAAGAAAACTAAAAACAAAGTAAAGAGAAAGGAAGTGAAGGACTCCCCTTGTGAATACGTTCTTAGGCTTCCCGGCAACGGCGCCAGAAAGAGCTTGATGGCGCCCAGCTGTTGTCGTGGGACACTTCGTTGGAAACCCCAAGAGCAAGATATGAAGCAGCACAACAGCAAGTTTCCCTTAGTAAGAAACCGAGGTTATCGAACCAGTAGGAGGAAGAAAACGTCACACAGGTGTTGCAAGCAACATGGAGACCTGCACAACACAAACTCAAGACTTTGCCCCAACGAATCAATGAGGTTGTCAATCTCACTGGTTTGCTGTAACAAAGGATTAAACGTATGGTGTGGAAGGTAATGGTTTGCAGCAAGTAATCAAGTAACAGTGGAAGGTGTATCAATGGTAAAGATTGGACCGGGGTCCATAGTTCACTAGAGGTGCTCTTCTTAGATAAACAACATGGCATGAAGGGTAAACAAATTACAGCAGGGCAATTGACAGGAACTGATCAAGGCATAACAATGCAATTACTAGTCAGAAAGATCCTATGAGATTCCTTTGGGCAATACAGCAAGATACATAGACCGCCATCCAACTGCATCTATGACTAGAAGTCCACCTCCAGGTTATCATCCGACCCCCCTCCAGTATTAAGTTGCAAGCAACAGACAACTGCTTTAAGCAAAGTGTGTAAGGTAAACAGTCCACATGTTCCATGAACAAGAGATCGTTGTTTTCTTCCTAGTAGCAACAACACATCTACAACCGAAGAGATTATTGTCACTTCCCTTGGAAACTAGAGGCATGAACCCACTACCGAGCATAAATACCCTCTCTTGGAGTCACTAGCAACTACTTGGCCAAGATAGCTACTAACAACGGAGAGCATGCAATTTCACAAACAACACAGACATGATAGAATCATAAAGACAAAATCATTAATCAAACCAACATAATAATATTAATATCCATCGGATCCCCACAAATACAACATGCATGATTACAAATAGATTATATCTTGATCATGAACGGAGCTCACAAGATCTATACATGAAAGCACAAGGAGGAGATACAACCATCTAGCTACTACATGGACCCATAGACCAAGGTTGAACTACTCACGCATCATACCGGAGAGAAGGCCTCCGGGATGATATCCCCTCCGGCAGGGTGCCGGGAAGAACTTCAGATCCCTCCCGATCTAGGGACGATGGTGGGGGCGGCTACAGAAGGTTTCGTGGAATATTGATCGGGTACTTAGGGTTATTGCATCGGGGGCTTCTTGTAGGCGAAGGGGGAGGCCGATGCGGTGGCTAGGGGCCCCGCACCCTGCCTAGGCGCGGGGCAGGGCCCACCCGCGCCTAGGGGGTGTGGCTGCCCTGGCACGCCTCTCCGTGTCCCCTCTGAACTTCTTGTTCCCCACAAAAAGTTATTGACTTTGACATTTGTCCCGTCCAATTCCGAAAATATTTCCTTACTAGCTTTTCTGGAACCAAAAACAGCAGAAAATAGGCAAGTGGCACTCTGGCAACTTGTTAATAGGTTAGTACCAGAAAACATGTAAAAAGCACCTCAAAGTGTAGACAAAGCAAAGCAAAGTAGATACTAAACAAGCATGAAACATAAAAAATTATAGATACGTTTCCGACTTATCAAGAACCCAAAGGACCAGTGCACCAGAGCAGCAACCATAGCCGAAGATGACCAACGTATATCAGAGAGACTGACCTCAAAACACACCAACGAAAAACGAACAGATCCCAAGGGATCCGCCGGACACACGACTCCACACGTCCTCCGTCGATGCATCACCAGAGCGAGGATATGACAGAGAGTACCTTATTCTGACTTCAGGACGTAGCCACCGCCTCAACGTCCTAAAAAAGATACAAAAAATAGTCTAAACAAAACACTGAGACCTTCCGCCGGCGAGGGGCCGTGGTCCACCACGCCTTCAAGGCGCTAAGGCCGCCGAAGATTGGACGGTCCGATGGCGTCGCCGGCGGAGGGAAGAAACCCTAGATGGGTGTTGCCGCCGCCTCCTGGGAGAGGCTCTCTCCTGTTCCCGTACCGGTTCGGCCGGCACATAACGCATATCTAATTCCCACTAATGGTCTATTTGATCCCCTTGACCCGGTTCAAAAGGTTGGGTGGAACCCCTGGTTAAACTGTTAAATGGACCATTAGTGATAATTTGGGTGGGGTGGAGTGCAGCGAGCCAAGTAAAGTTTGGGGGATTGACTAAAAAAAAGTAAAGTTTGGGGGGGAAATAATAAGCCAAGTGAAAAGTTTATGGGAGAAATTTAGACTTTGTTCATTAATAAATGCACGTTGGAGCATCACTCTTGCAAAAGGTACAAATAAACAGACGTGACCTACTGTGATTTTAAAAAATGTGTCATTTCTGTTCGTACGCGCGCAAAAAGTTTGATCTGTTTTTATATAGAGTACACCCTCTGTTTATAAATAAGTTTACTTTTAGCTTTTTTCTAAGTCAAATTTTATTAAATCCGACCTACTTTATAGATAAATATAGCAATATAGATTACATTAAATTGACATATTATGAAACTAAATTTGAAAACATATTTAGTGATACCAATTTCGCATTATAAATATTACTATATTTTTCTATAAAATTAGTCAAACTTTACTAACTTTGACTTAGAACAATACTAGAAGTACACTTATTTGCGAACGACGGGAGTTGAATAGAACAGTCAGATTTTTTTTTTTAGAAATCATAGAACAGTAAGGTCAAGCAATGAAACTGGATTTCGCGATTCGGGGAATTCGTCCAACACTCGGCCTGTTGCCTGCGGCCTCGTTAAGTTGTACCAACTCCCTGAATAACGTCCAGTGTGTTTAGGCCCAAAAGAACCGCGTACAGCTGCTTTTTAGAGGAAAGAATTACTAGGTGTAACCTTCTCTATAGGGCTAGCATATCATCCCGTTCAAACCCTGACCCGGTCACCATCACATCAGGGTAGCCGAGCCGAGTCGAGTCGAGTTCAAACATCGAAGCTAGTAGAGCGTGTAGCTAGGTCACAATGTACTTGGCACCACCCCATGTTCCTGCCCGGTACACACACCCAGTTGCGCACCCTGCACGTCCGGTCGTCCGCCCAACCACTCCAGAAAAAAGTGCAAGATCCCACGAACGTCGACCGGACGCCGCAACGTGGCCGACGACCTTTTCTGGTTCGTTCGCGGGTCGCCTTTTTCCGCCATCACCGACCACGGCCCTTCCCTTCCAGCCGTGCTCCTGAATCCCGGCCGGTCGACTCACTCAACCAACCAGCCCGCATCCCCCCTTGGTGGCCTCCTAGTTTCAACTAGTCGAGCAATGGTTGTAACTACTCATGATTTTCAACTCGTCGACTTGTAATCTTTGCATGCAATATTTTTTGTACTATATAGATGTGATATAGTAGATAGTAACACATTTTCTTATAAATACAATCAAACTTAGAAAAGATTGATTTAGCAAACCTAGGAAAAGGGCGGGTACTAATTGTACCGCACTTACGAAATTGGAGTGGGTGGTGCTCTTATTCATCCATTATCACTCACTTGTGGGACTAACAACCTTGTAAAACTACAATTAACCAAATGCACCCATACGTCCGAAGAGAAATCAATATACAAATGTAAATATATATACTCACCCACATATGGGACCTAATACAAATCGAAAGATTCCATACTATTTTCAGATAAGATAAATACTCTTATTAGTAGTAACAGACCGTGACAGCCAACAAGACCGGAACCATTTTTGACTCATGTGATACAACTGGCCCATACAAAATTTGTACACAAATCTTAAAATCTAACAGGCCAAGTGTAGTGTTAAAAAATGTCTTGAAAAGACCAGCCCAAAATTGTCACAGATGCACAACCAAATGTGGAATGTGACTCGCAACATAAACCCATGCTCTTTCTTTAGTTGAAGAACAAACAAATACTTACCACATGGCATATGTGGTGCGCGATCTACTAAAAACAATATCAATAAAAAAATACTTCGTTCGTCTTTTAAAAATGTCATAGATTTGTTTAGATTCGCATATATCTAAACATATTTTATTATTAAATCTATATAAATCTGCGACATTTAGTACATTGTGACCTCATATCCATCATCTCACTTTTCTTTTGAAATGCCGTCTCACTTTAAATCTCACAAAGACCTTTCTATGTTCGCTCAAGGTTCTCCAATGTTTCGCCGTCCAAATCTCTCGAACCGGGACTCTGCATGTCGATGATCTCTCTCAAACCGGGAGACTGCCCGTCGATGATCTCCTGCGACAGTGACCTCACTCGTCTTTTTTATGTTTATGTACCAATGTGCCTACCGACTACAGTGTGCTTTCTACTTATACAAGTTTGGATTTTGTGGTGATTTCACTCTCCAATCTCTCGTTTGTATCAACGCGTGAGACTAACAGAGTAACAATTTTCATAAAAAGTCATTATTTAATAAAGAACAAAGTCTTTTTTTCTCCCCTTAAACTTTTCACTTGCCTCACGTTTCTCCCAAACTACAGTTAGATCACTAAACGATGTGAACTATCACTAATGGTCTATTTAATCCCCTTGACCCGGTTCAAAAGGTTGGGTGGAGCCCCTGGTTAAATGGTTAAATGGACTATTAGTGATAATTTGGGTGGGGTGGGGGCAGTGAGCCAAGTAAACTTTGGGGGAAATAATAAGCCAAGTGAAAAGTTTGTGGGAGAAATTTAGACTTTGTTCATAAATAAATGCATTTATGTTCACGTGTACTATTCGTCGCACGTTGGAGCATCACTCTTGCAAAAGGTATAAATAAACAGACGTGGCCTACTGTGATTTAAAAAAATGTGTCATTTCTGTTCGTACGCGCGAGCAAAAAGTTTGATCTGTTTTTATATAGAGTAGAATAGAACAGTCAGATTTTTTTTGTTTGAGGAATCATAGAACAGTCAAATCAAGCAATGAAACTGGATTTCGCGATTTAGAGAATTCGTCCAACATGGCTCCGGCGTTCTGCATCTTATTCCTGAAGGGAATATGCCCTGAGAGGCAATAATAAAGTGTTTATTATGTGTATTCCAAGTATATGATAGATGTTTATTTTGCATGCTATAATTGTATTAATACGGAAACATTAATACATGTGTGTTTAATAAACAAACAGAAAGTTCCTAGTTATGCCTCTCTCATAGACTAGCTCGTTGATTAACAAGATGATCAAGGTTTTCTGATCATGGACATTGGATGTTGTTAATAACGGGATCACAACATTAGTGTAATGGTGTGACGAACATTCATCCGAAGTATAGCATTACGATCAAAGTCATTGAGTTTATATTGCTATAACAACTTACGAAGTGATCCTAATCCTTAGACCATGAGATCATGTCAATCACTAACACCGAAAGAGTTTCTTGATAACATCAAACGTCACACCGTAACAGGGTGATTATAAAGATGGATTCAGAACTAATAAAGTGTTATGTTGAGGCTCATGGATCGAGAGTGGAATTTGTTCATCTCGATAACGGATAGATATACTCTGGGCCCTCTCGGTGGTATCACATTGATTAGCTTGCAAGCAAGTGATTTGATCACTAGAATGTTATATCACGGGAACGAGAAAAGAGTGCATGTCAGTAACGAGATCAAACTAGGTATGGAGATACCGATGATCGAATCTCGGACATGTAATATATCGTGAAACAAAGGGATTAAGATACTAGCGTAAAAAGGTTCCGACGATCACAAGAAAGTCATCGTTGAATGTGTGGGAGTCAGTATGGGTCTCCAGATCCCGCTTCTGATTATTGATCCGAGAGGGGTCTCGATCATGTCCGCATTATTCACGAACCGTAGGGTGACACACTTAAGAGACACCGACATCCAATTGGAGCAAAATTTTCATGCCGAAAGAATGAACAAGCGCAGGAATTTATTTCACTAGATAGCGAAACAGGTTTTCGGGTGAAATTGCATAAAGTGGTTATGCATGTGAAATAGAATTCTAGCAAGGGGTTATTTGTGAATGTTTGTCATTAAAGTAATTGACAAAATTCTGAATAAAATAAAAGAGTTTTATTTAATGAGAGTTTGCATTAAATTTGGTGGAAATTTAATGGGATCTTTGAGTGGGATTTTGAGTGGAGGAATTTGGAGGAGTTTTGTGAGTGGAGTGTCCACCCACATGAAGAGGGAGGCAAGGGCAGCCCCATGCGCCTGCCACCCTTGGGGTTCCCCCTCCTCCTATAAAAGGCCCTCCTCTCACTTCTCACTCACACCTCCTCGTGAAGGATCTCTCCCCTCTAGAATTTATTCCCCATGGTCTCGGACTAGCGAGATACATGTTCCTGGTGGCTATTCGCAAGAAAGAGTTGTGCTTCGCTGCATCGCTGGAGCGAGGAGGCGGAGGTTGCTCGGTGCCTCGAGCGTGTGTGCGAAACGGATGCGCTGCTGATTTGCGCGCTAGGACTTCCTCTCGATCTTGAGATCGGCAAGAGATCGTCTACATCAACCACGAGTTTGGACTCGTTAAACTTTGTCGGTCTTCAAGGGTATGTTCTCTGGATGTACATCCGCTGTTTGTATCTAGTATAAATAGATCTTGGTATATAGTTCACATCGAGGAAAATTTTTGTTTTCTATGTGCGAACCCATCAAGCATATTGTATGGGCTAGAGCCGAACTTCAAGCGTTTAAAACGGCAATGCTTTTGATACAATGGGTGAGTTGAAAATGATTTTCGACACACATGTCAGAGAGAGCTACAACGCCTGTAAAAGTTCTTTAGTCATGATGGAAGAGCACATGCTAGTGAGCATGTACTCAAGATGTAGGGTTACGCCGATAAGCTTGTGTCCTTGGGAATAACGATTCCCATTGACTTAGGCATCCATCGTGTTCTGCAGTCTCTGTCACCTAGCTATAAGAGCTTGGTGATGAACTATAATACGCAAGGCATGAAGAAGTCTCTCCCCGAGCTTCTGTCAATGCTTAAAACTGCAGAAGTGGAGATCAAAAAGGAACATCAAGTGTTGATGATCAATAGGAACACTGGTTTCAAGAAAGACAAGAAGGGAAAACGGAAGGGAAGTAAGGGCGGCAAGTCGGTTGTCGTGCCTGAAAAGAAACCCCGAGTTGGACCTAAGTCTGATACCGAGTGCTATTGTAAGGGATCGCCATCGAAGAATCGCCCCAAGTATTTGGCGGACAAAAGGCCGGCAAGGCAAACAAAGTTATATATGATATACATGTTATTGATGTGTACTTGACTAGTGCTCGCAGAGCACCGGTATTTGATACCGTTCGATTGCTAATATTTGTAACTCGAATCGAAATGCGGAACAAGCGACCGCTAGCAAGGGGTGAGGTCAAGATGCGTGTCGGCAATGGATCAAGCGTTGATGTGATCGCCGTCGGAACGCTGCCTATCCATTTGCCGTCGGGATTAGTTATAAACTTGAATAATTGTTATCTGGTGCCTACACGGAGCATAAACATTGTATCTGGATCGTGTTTGATGCGAAGTGGTTATTCATTTAAATCCGAGAACAATGGTTGTTCTATTTATATGAATGAAATCTTTTATGGTCATGCACCGATGATGAATGGTTTATTTCTATTAGTTGTCGATGATAATGTTACACATATTCATAATGTTGATGCTAAAAGGATTAAACTTAATGATGATATATCCGCATATATGTGGCACTGCCTTCTAGGTCATATTGGCGTTAAACGCATGAAGAGGCTCCATTCAGATGGACTTTTGGAATCACTTGATTTTGAATCATTTGATACATGTGAGCCATGCCTTATGGGCAAGATGACTAGAACGCCGTTTTCCGGTTCAATGGAGCGGATGATTTATTGGAAATCATACATTCGATGTATGTGGTCCAATGAGTGTGTCATGAGGTGGATATCGTTATTTTGTTACTTTCACGGATGATTTGAGTAGATACGGTTATATATACTTGATGAAACACAAGTCTGAAACCTTTGAAAAGTTCAAGGAATTTCAGAATGAAGTGGAAAATCATCGTAATAGAAAGATCAAATTTCTATGGTCCGACCGTGGAGGTGAGTATCTAAGTTACGAGTTTAGCACTCACATGAAAGAGTGTGGAATTGTTTCACAACTCACGCCTGCCGGAACACCACAGCGAAATGGTGTGTCGGAACGTCGTAATCGTACTTTATTAGATATGGTTCGATCTATGATGTCTCTAACGGACTTGCCGTTGTCATTTTGGGGTTATGCACTAGAAACTGCTGCATTCACTTTAAATCAGGCACCATCTAAATCCGTTGAAAAGACACCTTATGAATTGTGATTTGGAAACAAACCTAAGCTATCATTCCTTAAAGTTTGGGGATGCGATGTTTATGTGAAGAAACTTCAACCGGATAAACTCGAACCCAAAACGAAAAAATGCGTCTTCATAGGATACCCTAAGGAAACTATTGGGTATTCCTTTTCTATCACATATCCGAGGGCAAGGTTTTTGTTGCCAAGAATGGATCCTTTCTAGAGAAAGAGTTTCTCGCGAAAGGTGTGAGTAGTCGGAAGGTAGAACTCGAAGAGGTTATTGAACCTTCTCTTCAAAGTATGGCGAGTAGCCTTGACGGAAGTTGTTCCGAGTTGGCTTCACCGTTGAAGAAGGAACTAATGATAATGATCATGAAAATCCGAAGAGAGTACTACGGAACCTCGCAGTCTAGCAGACGCTGCGGAGCCTCCCGTATGCGGAAATCTGTCATGAATTTCATGGTTGATGAAAATGATGACCCTGCGATGTATGAAGAAGCGATGATGAGCCCGGATTCCAACAAATGGTTAGAAGCCATGAAATCCGAGATGGAATCCATGTATGAAAATCAAGTTTGGAACTTGGTGGAATTACCTCACGACCGAAAGGCCTTGGAGAACAAATGGATTTTCAAAAGGAAAACTGATGCTGATGATAATGTGACCGTCTATAAAGCTCGACTTGTCGCAAAGGGATTTCGACAAATTCAAGGAGTTGACTACGATGAGACATTCTCTCCCGTAGCGATGATAAAGTCAGTTAGGATTATGTTAGCAATTGCTGCATATTTCGATTATGAGATATGGCAGAAGGATGTCAAAACCACGTTTCTCAATGGTAATATTGAAGAAGAGTTGTATATGATACAACCAAAGGGTTTTGTCGATCCTAAGGATGCTAACAAGGTGTGCAAGCTTCAGCGATCCATCTATGGATTGAAGCAAGCATCACGAAGTTGGAATCTCCGCTTTGATGAGGTGATCAAAGAGTTTGGATTTGTCCAAACTTATGGAGAAGCTTGTATTTACAAGAAAGTGAGTGGGAGCAATGTGGCATTTCTGATATAATATGTGGATGACATATTAATGATCAGAAATGATATAGATCTTTAAACAAAGTGTTAAAAGTTATCTAAACAAAAATTTTCAATGAAGGACCTAGGTGAAGCGTCATACATATTAGGCATAAAGATCTATAGAGATAGTTCTAGACGCCTAATAGGGCTATCGCAGTACATACCTTGATAAGATTTTAAAGAAGTTTAAAATGAACGAAAGTAAGAAGGGGTTCTTACCTATGTTGCAAGGCAAGACATTGAGTAAGACTCATAGTCCGGCCACGGCGAAAGAAGAGAGATAATGGACAAGGTCCCCTATGCTTCAGCCATAGGCTCTATAATGTACGCCATGCTATGTACAAGACCGGATGTGGCACATGCTATTAGTTTGACTAGTAGGTACCAATCGGATCCAGGTTCGGAACACTGGATAACGGTCAAGAATATCCTTAAGTACTTACGAAGAACTAAGGATATGTTTCTTGTATACGGAGGTGAAGAAGAGCTCGTCGCTAAGTGTTATGTTGACGCTAGCTTTGACACCGATCCGGATGACTTAAGTCTCAATCCGGATACGTATTTCTCATGAATGGCGGAGCGGTTAGTTGGAGGAGCTCCAAACAACCTGTGGTGGCGGGATCAACAACGGAGGCCGAGTATGTTGCTGCTTCAGAAGCGGCTCAGGAAGCAGTTTGGATGAAGGAGTTCATATCCGAACTAGGAGTGGTTGCAAATGCGTTGGATCCAATGGTGATCTATTGTGACAACAATGGTGCCATTGCCAATGCCAAAGAGCCAAGGTCTCACAAGCATTCCAAGCATATTAAGCGCCGGTTTCACTCCATCCGCGAGCATGTCAAGGATGGAGATATAAAGATTTGTAAAGTACATACGGATCTCAATGTAGCAGATCCGTTGACTAAAACTCTCCCTAGAGCAAAACATGATCAACACCAGAACTCGATGGTTGTTAGATTTATCACTATGTAACTAGATTATTGTCTCTAGTGCAAGTGGAGATCAAGGAATATGCCCCGAGAGGCAATAATAAAGTGTTTATTATGTGTATTCCAAGTATATGATACATGTTTATTTTGCATGCTATAATTGTATTAATACGGAAACATTAATACATGTGTGTTTAATAAACAAACAGAAAGTTCCTAGTTATGCCTCTCTCATAGACTAGCTCGTTGATTGACAAGATGATCAAGGTTTCCTGATCATGGACATTGGATGTTGTTAATAACGGGTTCACAATAATTAGTGTAATGGTGTGATGAACATTCATCCGAAGTATAGCATTACAATCAAAGTCATTGAGTTTATATTGCTATAACAACTTACGAAGTGATCCTAATCCTTAGACCATGAGATCATGTCAATCACTAACACCGGAAGAGTTTCTTGATAACATCAAACGTCACACCGTAACAGGGTGATTATAAAGATGGATTTAGAACTAATAAAGTGTTATGTTGAGGCTCATGGATCGGAGTTGAATTTGTTCATCCCGATGACGGATAGATATACTCTGGGCCCTCTCGGTGATATCACATTGATTAGCTTGCAAGCAAGTGATTTGATCACTAGAATGTTATATCACGGGAACGAGAAAAGAGTGCATGTCAGTAATGAGATCAAACTAGATATGGAGATACCGATGATCGAATCTCGGACATGTAATATATCGTGAAACAAAGGGATTAAGATACTAGCGTAAAAAGGTTCCGACGATCACAAGAAAGTCATCGTTGAATGTGTGGGAGTCAGTATGGGTCTCCAGATCCCGCTTCTGATTATTGATCCGAGAGGGGTCTCGATCATGTCCGCATTATTCACGAACCGTAGGATGACACACTTAAGACACACCGACATCCAATTGGAGCAAAAGTTTCATGCCGAAAGAATGAACAAGCGCAGGAATTTATTTCACTAGATACCGAAACAGGTTTTTGGGTGAAATTGCATAAAGTGGTTATGCATGTGAAATAGAATTCTAGCAAGGGCTTATTTGTGAATGTTTGTCATTAAAGTAATTGACAAAATTCTGAATAAAATAAAAGAGTTTTATTTAATGAGAGTTTGCATTAAATTTGGTGAAAATTTATGAAGGGTTTCGCGGCATAGTAAATCAAAATTTTCTACGGATGCGAACAGAGGAAAGCCAAGATCTAATCTAGGATATGCAAACAACGAGAGAGATTGGATTGGATCTTCATACCCTTGAAGATTCGCACAGCGAAACGTTCGTCAGAACGTGGGTGATGTAGTCGTACTCGCTTTGCCTCCTCGCGATCCGATCCGATCTAGCACCGCAAGTGGCGATGCCTCCGTGAGATGCACACGTGCAACACCTCGACGTCTCCTCCTTCCTTGGTCCAACAAGTATGGTGGAGAGATGGATTGGATCTACAACGCGACGGCGCGGTGCAAGTGGTGGAGAGTTTCTGCAGCAGGCTTCGCACACGCAATGGGGAGAGAGAGAGGAGGGCGACTAGGCTTGAGGGGAAGGTGTGGGGCGGTGGTGCGCCCCAGCCCTCTATATATAGAGGGGTGGGCGTGTGGCATCCCGCAAAAACCACTACTAGAAAATCGCGTTGAATTTGTCCATTGCATCGTCATCATCATGCATTGTTTGCATAAAACTATTTTCGCAAAGCCCGTTTTGTTTTCTAAAACGCACCCTCTTTATTCAAACATCAAAACCGCGTCCCCGGATTATTTTGTTTTGTCCGCTGTCGGATTGCAAAAGCGATGATTGAAATAAATAATTTAATTATATTATTTTAGTGGGGCGGTCGAACGGCCAAATCGACCAACGACCACCCCGTACAAAAGCATCGGTCCACCCCGTTTTCTTTTCCTACCAACCTATCTACCCATCCCTCTGGCCACATCACCACGGCCAACCCCGTCGCGCCACCTCACCCTCTCCCTATTCCCCAACCAACCAGGAACTGCCACCTCAGCAGCCCCTGGCCTCTCCCTCTCATCCCACACACCACACCACACACGCAGCACACACCCGGCCCCTCCCAGCTCGCCCCACTGCCAGTAGCCCCCACCTGTGCCACTCCTTCCTTTCCACCTGTCCACTCCACCAACCCTGGTCCCACCTCCCCACCGAGCCCACTGCTGCCCTGTTTCTCTTCCCGACGCACCTGACCTCGCCCGAGGAGCACCACTGCCCCAGATCGATCCCTAGCCCCGCGACCGGATTTCCTCACTCGCCCTCCGGCCAGCTCCATGAGCTGCCGCCGCTGTTTCCGCTGCCATCAGCTTCGCCGGCGCCTTCTTCGCTTCAAGCTGGCCCAAGATTCCTCCTCATGGCCACAGCCTGGCTCCCTCTCTTCGCTGACCTCCGCCTCGCCGCCTCCAAGCTCCTCCAGCCGCTCAGCGCGCCTCAGCCCGCCTGGCTGGCCCCTCCACTGCTCCGTCCGCCCGCCTCCCCTCAAGCTCAGCCACCGCTGCTTCGCCTCACCGCCGCTGGTGGGCCTCCTCGAGCTCGCCCGCCACTACCGCCTCGCCCCAGCCGGCTTCAGTAAGGCCTCCACGCTGGCGCCTGCTCGTCCTCGCTGAACCGCCAACCGCCAAGCGCTGCTTCGCCGAGCCTGCCGCCACCGCCTGCCGCCGCCACCTCCACCTGCAACGCCCCGAGCTCGTCCCATCCTGCCGCTTCCTCCCGCCTCCGCGGCCTCGCCTGCCAGCCGCCGCCTCCGGCCGCCTCAAGGCGCCTCCTCCGCCCGCCTCCGAGAACCACCTCTCGCCTTGAGCCTCGCCTCGCCTCCTTCCGGCCGGTGCCGCCCTGTCCGCGAAGTGCCGCCGTGCTTCTCCCCCTGCACGCAAGCAAGCGCGTTGAGCCTGCCGCTATAGCGTGGTGCTTGACGCGTGAACACCCGTTTTGGTTTCCTCGCCTGCATCACGAGCGTCGGTATGGTTATCCTTGGTGACTTTCGCTCGCCCAAGCTGCTGATGTGATGTTGTTGAGGCAATCTTGTTGTCGAGGACCGGCGCAAGTTGGGCGACAAGGCCTCCTCGATGACATGCAACCGAGTCCGACATCGCAATCGGCGGAACCCCAAGTACTTCGTCATAGTGACCGGACGCGATGATGCCAGACCAACAAGATCTTCCTCATGGATTTTTGGAGCCCCATCCTCGGATGCGAAGACCTCCGACATGGATCCGAAGGCCGAGCCCTCGACACGCCAAGATCACCGGCATGGAACGACAAGACCCTTTCCCGACCCTTTCCGACGACGCGGCACTTCGCCGCCAAACGCGCGAGCCAAGATCTGCCCCCCGAACGCCAAGACCGTCCCGACTCGAGGACCCGACAAGACCCACGCGACGACAAGACCGGCACCGACCCGGAAGAATCCGACGCGCCCCCGACGCCGAACCAAGTCCTGCTCCCCGGAGGCGACAAGTGCTTCATCCCGAACGCCAAGACCGACAACATGGCCGACCACCGCGAATGCGCCAAGATCTACCCCGTCATCTGAGAACGTTCCGTCGAGATCGATCCTGTCGAACCCGGACCAAGCCGTCGAACCACGGACCACGAGACCGACCCGAACCGGAACCCCAAGACCGTCGAGACCCCTCAATGTGTGACCCTTATCCGAACCCTTATTTTTATGAATGCTAAACATAAAACCTGTTGCATATTAACTTGTCATTCTTGCATGCATTCTTGTCTATGGTTCGGGGGCCTTATGCAGATTCACCTAAAAATTAAATATGGGGCCCATATGCGGGCAAATCTAGTCTTATATTCGCCTAATTTAAATTTGTGTAGCGAACCGGTGATATATTCTGCCTTGTTAAACAACATTTAAATTGCGGGGTAGCTAAACAACTTGAACCATCTAAATAATTGTCGGGACCCCGGTTCCGCTTAATATGACCTAATTGCATCGCACCTTTGCCATGCCATGCATCATACATGCATCATGCCCGATCTTTTGCCGTAGTATTAAATATTGCATCCGGTGTTTCTTCTAGTGATTTGCTTCTTCGCGGATAAGGCCGTTGAGTTGATGTGAGCTTCGCCCCGATCTTCGGTTGAACCTTCGACAATGTTTTCAGTAGCATCTCCCTTTCTACCTATCTTACTTTTATAGTATTTACTTCCCTCCTGTTGATCTATTGCTATACGTGTTGCGATGCTTTAGTTTCGTACTGTGATATACCGTGCAGCCCTATATTGCCTTGGACACATCCTATTACCCATTGTTTGGTAGATAGTTGGAATTTGCGTCGCGATCGCTTGCTCAAGTCTTTGTTGCGTTTAGTCGATGCCACAGTTGTTGATGTATTGCCGCATGTTGAAGTTGGAGATGATCATAGTTTTACTTATCGCTCACTTTAATTCCTGTTTAACAACTAAAATTGAAGTAGAGGCATCGGTGGGTGATAGATAACATTTGGTTTCGAGCCCACTTGTGTCCGTAAGACCCAGTACTTGATACATGTTCCTTGAATTATCGCGCTATCCACATCGGAGGTATAGGACCCCACGAGCGAGCTTGATTCATCTTATTTCTTGGGGCCACAAACTAGTTTGAGGTTTTATTTACTATCTGTACTTATGCCATGCTACTTTGTATTTAAATTGTGCGAGGAGCACCTTTATCTTTAGGTAAGCGGAGTGTTTTTCGGTATCGACAGTCCCGTTTGGGGATTTCTTTGTCGTTCTGACCAGCGACGCAAACCTTGAGTCCGTCTCGGAGCTTGCTTACGCCGTTGGTGTACTCAAGGGTGGCCCCTGAAATATTTCTCAATCCTGTGATTGCTTTGTCGTGAAGGCCTCGTTGGGTTTTGATTTGGTTTTCGAGGTTGATCGGCGTGTGTTGCTATTGGTGCACCCGGCGGGTAAAACTTTCGAAAGCCATGTCATGTTATGGACGACTTGGAGCCTGATATCTCGACCATAGACAAGCATAACTAAAGTTTATTGCTATAAATTTGACTTTATAATGACTAGTAATCAGGTTCACTATAATGGAATGGCTAAATAATACTGCCCACAATTGCTTGTTTTGAGAGTCGCTTGCGACAATTGTACCTGACTTGTAAATATTGCAACTTCTAGCGGAATGGTGAATAAAAGTACCAACAACTGCTGGGTTTTGGGTTATCTCATGCTAATTGTATCGACTAGTAAGTGTTGCCACTATAACGGAATGATTAACTAAAAGTGCCTTGCTTATTTTATCGGGATGATTATCTATACGACTAGTAATTGCTTTAACGATAACCGAATAAATAAAATGGCCAACTGTGAGTTCCTCGGTCGACTTCCTCGTGTGGTCTCGAGAAACACGAGATGGGTTTGATTGGTGTTAACGAGTTGGATCCGGATAGGTCATTCTTATCCCTCTCGATAACCGCCATTGTATCGAGTCTCTATAGGTTGTTTAGTGCTTCTTTGCCGCTTGATCCACCATACCTTTGTTGGTGAGGACCGCCAATTCTAGCCTCGCTGTCTTGGCCTCGATCGACGCTCCTCTTTTTCCTTTGCCTTTGTCGGCACCTTTTGTTTAAGCGGGTTTTGAGATCGGCGTCGTTAGCGGGTTACCCTTCCGGCTTGGCACAGGGTTATGGGCGCCATTGGTTATTCTTGAGGCTCTTAGCCCCATTTGCATCTTGTCCGTAGTCGGATGCTTTGTCGTTTCTGGTGATTTGGATCTTTGTAGATATCTCGTATTCTTGACTCATGGAGTCATTTGTTGTATATATATATACGTTCTGGGTCCCATCGAGGACTGTTGTGTAATGTTATTACCGTTTTCCACCCGCGAAAGTGCTGGTGGCACCTTTGAGTCGTTTCTATGCGGGTTTGGCGGAATCGCTAAAACTTGCATAGGTCCGATCGAGGGTGTTCTGAGTGGTATCGAGCTCGATTGCGATACCCACAAGTCCGGCTGTAGGATAACCTAGCTAACGGCCGAAGTAGAGTGTCGAAACTATTTTTGAAAAATCGGTTGGATAGTTCTGATTAGGTATGATTTTTACTTCTTACCCCTCTGCTATTCTCCTCTTATCTCGACGTGTTTTGAATCTGCTCTCTTATCTTTCTTCGACTCCAGGATTTCTCGTGGTTGGGTTCCGTCGTACCTTCAGGGTTTCGCTTCCTCCTTTGATAACGGTGTTCTACCATCTGGTGTTCAAGCTGCCTGATGAATCCGTCTACGGTGTTACCATTCTTTGTTCCTTGTTTGTGCCTTCCGGTGTTTTCCGATGCAACGACCTCATCTACGCCAGATCCGATGCAGAGTCTGCATCACTCCTTTGTTCCGAACCTCGCTTGTCGAGATCTTCAGTCTGATTCCGAGAATGGTTGCACGCTTTTCCACTTATTGTGCGGAGTAATAGTTTGGGTGCGTGATGGATTGGCCCCCATGCCGACTACCCCTTCTATTCGCTTTTGTACATTGAAGTGGATGAGAATGCATCGGTCCTCTCTTTCTACCGGAAGCTAGAGGTGGCTTTATTTGTTGATGCCTCTACCTTCGACCTTTTGTTCCGGAGTGTTCTCTCGACGATCACTGACAATGACCTCTTGTTAGTGGTGTCGAGAGGATCTATGACGAGAAGATGCGGTCGCCGACCTTCCTTCCGGTACCATGAGGCGGATCTCGAGGCGAGATCCATTGTTAGTGGTGTCGAATTGTGGCATCCGCAAAAACCACTACTAGAAAATCGCGTTGAATTTGTGCATTGCATCGTCATCATCATGCATTGTTTGCATAAAACTATTTTATAAAGCCCGTTTTGTTTTCTAAAGCGCACCTCTTTATTCAAACATCAAACGGGTCCCGGATTATTTTGTTTTGTCACGTCGGATTGCAAAAGCGTGGTTGAAATAAATAATTTAATTATATTATTTTAGTGGGGATCGAGCAGGGCCGACCCGAACGACCACCCCGTACAAAACAGATCGGTCCACCCGTTTCTTTTCCTACCAACCTATCTACCCATCCCTCTGCCACATCACCCGGCCAACCCGTCGCGCCACCTCACCCTCCCTATTCCCCAACCAACGAGGCGCCACCTCGGCAGCCTCGGCCTCTCCCTCATCCCACACCACCACACCACACCACACACACACACCCCTCGGCCGCCCCCTTGCCACCGTCCCACCCAGGCCACTCCTTCCTTTCCACCTGTCCACCCACCAACCGCTGGTCCCTGTCCCACCGAGCCCACTGCCTGTTTCTTCCCCCACGCAACCGCGTCCGGCCGAGGAGCACCACCTGCCCAGATCGATCCCCAGCCCCTTGACCCGCGGACTTCTCACCCGCGTCGCCTCCTTGGCCTCCAGCGCTCCCCGCGGCCGCCCTCGCTCAGGCTCGCCCGCGACCGGCCGCTCAGCTTCCCGGCCGGCCCGCTCCTTCTCGCTCGCTCCCTCGCCCGGCCTCCGCCGGCTTCGGCCTCCCTCTCTCGGTCGCACCCTCCGCCTCGCCCGCCCTCAAGCTCCTCCAGCGCTCTCCATGGCCGTCTGGCCATGCCCCTCCACTGCCTCCCGCCCTCAAGCTCGCGCCGACCGCCCGTTCCGCCTCACCTCCGCCCAGGCCGGCCCTCCTCCCAGCTCGCCTCACCTCCGCCCCTACCCGGCCTGATGCTCCCTGGCGCGCAGTCGCCCATGGAACCGCCAACCGCCGCGGGCGTCGCTTCCCGTCGACCCGCTTCCCGGCTCGCCGCCGTCCACCCCCCTCGCCTCTGCAACGCTCCCGAGCTCGTCGATCCGCTTCGCCTTCTCCTCGCCTCGGCGCCGCCGCCTGCCGCCCTCCGGCCCCGCGGCGCCGCCTCCTCCGGCCCGCCTCCGCCCTCAGGAACCTCCCGTCGTGCGCACCTCATCTCGCCCTCCTGCCGCCCTGTGCTCATGTCATGCGCCGCCGTGCTTCTCCCCATGGCGCCTGCGTGCAAGCAAGCGCGTTGAGCCACCCGTGGCGTGGTGCTTGGCGTTACAGAACACCCGTTTTGGTTTCCCTGCCTGTGCATCACGGCGTCGGTATGGTTATCCTTGGTGACTTTCTGTCTCGGCCCAAGCTGATGTGATGTTGTTGAGGCAATCTTGTTGTCGAGGACCGCAAGTTGAGGCAACAAGGCCTCTCGATGACATGCAACCCGAGTCGACATCGGCAGTGGGAACCCCAAGTACTTCGTCATAGTGACGGACGCGATGATGCTGCACCAACAAGATCTTCCTCATGGATTTTGGAGCCCCATCCTCGGATGCGAAGACCTCCGACATGGATCCGGGCCGAGCCCTCGACACGCCAAGATCACCGGCGAACGACAAGACCCTTTCCGCACCGATCAAGCCGCTAAGCACTTAAACCATGGAACGCAAGATCTGCACCGAGCGCCAAGACCGTCCGACTCGAACCGACAAGACCCGCGGCGACAAGACACCGCAGGCGGAAGAATCCGACGCGCCCCCGACGCCGAACCAAGTCCTTCTCCCCGGAGGCGACAAGTGCTTCATCCCGAACGCCAAGACCGACAACATGGCCGACCACCGCGAATGCGCCAAGATCTACCCCGTTATCCGAGAACGATCACGTCGAGACCGATCCCGTCGAACCCCCGGACCAAGGCCCGTGGAACCCTGGACCCTGAGACCGACCCCGAACCCCGGAACCCCAAGACCGTCGAGACCCCTCAATGTGTGACCCTTATCCGAACCCTTATTTTTATGAATGCTAAACATAAAACCTGTTGCATATTAACTTGTCATTCTTGCATGCATTCTTGTCTGTGGTTCGGGGGACTTATGCCGATTCACCTAAAAATTAAATATGGGGCCCATATGCGGGCAAATCTAGTCTTATATTGGCCTCATTTAAATTTGTGTAGCGAACCGGTGATATATTCTGCCTTGTTAAACAACATTTAAATTGCGGGGTAGCTAAACAACTTGAACCATCTAACTAATTGTCGGGACCCCGGTTCCTCTTAATATGACCTAATTGCATCGCACCTTTGCCATGCCATGCATCATACATGCATCATGCCCGATCTTTTGCCGTAGTATTAAATATTGCATCCGGTGTTTCTTCTAGTGATTTGCTTCTTCGCGGATAAGGCCGTTGAGTTGATGTGAGCTTACCCGATCTTGGTTGAATCTTGGCAATGTTTTCAAAGAGCATCTCCCCTTTCTACCTATCTTACTTTTATAGTATTTACTTCCCTCTGTTGATCTATTGCTATACGTGTTGCGATGCTTTAGTTTCGTGCACATGATATACCGTGCGACCCTATATTGCCTTGGACACATCCTATTACCTGTTGTTTGGTAGATAGTTGGACTTGCGTCGCGATCGCTTGCTCAAGTCTTTGTGCGTTTCGTCGATTACGATTGTTGATGTATTGCGCATGTTGAAGTTGGAGATGATCATAGTTTTACTTATCGCTCACTTTAATTCCTGTTTAACAACTAAAATTGAAGTAAGAGGCATCGGTGGGTGATAGATAACATTTGGTTTCGAGCCCACTTGTGTCCCGTAAGCCCCCGAGTACTTGATACATGTTCCTTGAATTATCGCGCTATCCACATCCGGGCGATATATGGGCCCCCCCTGAGCCAGGGCTTGATTCAGTCTTATTTCTTGGGGCCACAAACTAGTTTGAGGTTTTATTTACTATCTGTACTTATGCCATGCTATACGTATTTAAATTGTGCGAGGAGCACCTTTGTCTTTATTTAGGTAGCGGAGTGTTTCGCGGTATCGGATTCCCCGTTTGGGATTTCTTTGTCGTTTACAGCCAGACGCAAACCTTGAGTCCGTCTCGAGCTTGCTTGCCGTTGGTGTACTCAAGGGTGGCCCTGAAATATTTCTGAATCCTGTGATTGCTTTGTCGTGAAGGCCTCGTTGGGTTTTGATTTGGTTTTCCGAGGTTAATCGGCGTGTGTTGCTATTGGTGCACCCGGCGGGTAAAACTTTAAAGCCGTGTCCGGTTATGGGCGACTTGGAGCACGATATCTCGACCATAGACAAGCATAACTAAAGTTTATTGCTATAAATTTGACTTTATAATGACTAGTAATCAGCTTCACTATAATGGAATGGCTAAATAATGCCCACAATTGCTTGTTTTGAGAGTAAACTTGCGACAATTGTACTGACTAGTAAATATTGCAACTTCTAGCGGAATGGTGAATAAAAGTACCAACAAGCTGCTGGGTTTTGGGTTATCTCATGCTAATTGTATCGACTAGTAAGTGTTGCCACTATAACGGAATGATTAACTAAAAGTGCCTGCTTATTTTATCGGGATGATTATCTATACGACTAGTAATTGCTAGCGATATAGAATAAATAAAATGGCCAGCCTGTGTGAGTTCCTCGGTCGACTTCCTCGTGTGGTCTCGAGGAAACACGGGATGGGTTTGATTGGTGTTAGCTTCAGGTTGGATCCGGATAGGTCATTCTTATCCTCTCGATAACCGCCAGGTTATCGAGTCTCTATAGGTTGTTTAGTGCTTCTTCTTGCTGCCGCTGATCCACCATACCTTTGTAGGAGGACGCGAATTCTAGCCTCGCTGTCTTGGCCTCGATCTTGACGCTCCTCTTTTCCTTTGCCTTTGTCGGCACCCCTTTTGTTTAAGCGGGTTTTGAGATCGGCGTCGTTAGCGGGGTTACCCTTCCGCTTGGCAAGGGCGTTATGGACGCCATTGGTTATTCTTGTGGCTCTTAGCCCCATTTGCATCTTGTCCGTAGTCGGACATGTCGTTCTGGTGATTTGGATCTTTGTACCGTATATCGTATTCTTGACTCATGGAGTCATGTTGTATATATATACATTACGTGGGTCCCATCGAGGTCATTGTGTAATGTTATTACCGTTTTCCACCGCACGAAAGTGCTGGTGGGCACCTTTGAATCGTTTCTATGCGGGTTTGGCGGGAATCGCTAAAACTTGCATAGGTCGATCTGAGGGTGTTACAGGCGCCAGCCTAGCCCCTCCCAAGCCTAGGCGGCCAAAGGAGGAGGAGTGGGGCAGAACCCCTTCTAGAAGCTCCAAACTAGGGTTTCCCCTTGTTTGGCCATTGGGCCCTATGGGGCCTTTGCCCTGGACCAATGCGGCCAGCACTCCCTCATAGGACCATGCCCTCCCGGCAGGTGGGACCACGTTGGCCCCTTCCGGAAGGTTCTAGAAGCTTCGGTACAATACCGATTAACGGAACAATTAGAACTCCAAAACTTCAACGCCTTATATGAATCTTATTCTCCGGACCATTCCGTAACCTCTCGTGATGTCCGGATCCCATCGAGACTCCAAACAAAACTCATAAACCAATTATCCAATCTATCCTAACGTCGAGACACGTTAAGTGTGTGACCCTTGGGTTCGAGAATATGCGGACATGATCTTCTATCAATAATCAACAACGAGTGCGAAACCCATATTGACTCCCACATTCATCGATGATCATATCGGATGAACCATGATGCCAGGATTCAATCAATCCCATATATATATTCCCTTTCTCGCGATATTTTACTTGCCCGAGATTTGATCGTCGATGCATCATACCTAGTTCAATCTCGTTCACGACAAGTACTTTACTCGTTCCGTAATCTGATATCACTTTGTGATTAACTCCTTAACCACATGCTTTAGCGTTGTTGATATCAATTACAGTGGGCCAGTATATCTCTCCGACTTGGGAGGACAAATCCCATCTCGATACATACAACCCAGAGATACTTTCCGATCACCGAGACACCTTTATGATCACCCTCTCATAGGATGACGTTTGATGACCTCAAAGCTTTCTTCCGATACCGAGGAGTTGTATTATCTCATGGTCTAAGGAATACAATATTTGACATAAGAAAAGCTTCATAAAGATGAACACGATGACATGATCTAATTGCTTAAGCTTAGTTTGGTGCATCCATCATATCATTCTCCCAATGATATGATCTCATTATTAATCGACAACTCATGTCCATGGTTAGGAAACCTTAACCATCATTAATCAATGAGCTAGTCCATAGAGGCGTACTAGGGACACAGTGTTGTTCACAAACCACACAAGTATTAAAGTTTCCGCTTAATACAATTGTAGCATGGAATATAAACAATATCATGAACAAGAATTATAATAATAACACATTTATTATTGCCTCTAGGGCATAATTCCAACAGTCTCCCACTTGCACTAGAGTCAATAATCTAGTTTACATTTGGCAACAATCTCACACCCATGGCACTGAGGTGCTGATCATGTTTTACACGTGGAAGAGGTTTAGTCAATGGATCTGCGACATTCAGATCTGTATGTACTTTTCTGATCTTCAGATCTGCATCTGGTATATAATCTCGGATTATGTGAAACTTGCGGTTGATATGCTTGGTCTTTGGATGATATCTTGGTTCCTTAGTGAGTGCTATGGCGCTAGTGTTGTCACACAATATCTCTAGTGGGTCCAATGCACTTGGAACCACGCCAAGCTCAGTGATGAAGTTCCTGATCCAAACTCCTTCACTTGGCCTTCTGCGACCATGTATTCCGCTTCTCATAGATCCCGATCACGCTTTGCTTGCAGCTTCTCCAGCTCACAGCTCCTCCATTCAAAATATACACGTATCATGTCTGAGATTTAGAATCATCCTTGTCGGTGTCGAAACTAGCGTCGACGTAACCTTTTACGACGAGTTGTTCATCACCCCCATAGACTAATTACATTTCTTTAGTCCTATTTAGGTACTTTAGGATGTTTTTTACGGCTGTCCAGTGTTCCACTCCTGGATCACTTTGATATCTGCTCGTCAAACTAAGAGCATTGGACACATCCGGTCTAGTACACAACATGGCATACATGATAGAACCTATGGCCGAGGCATAAGGCACTTTGCTCATAGCTTCCCTATCATTTACCGTAGGCGGACAACGAGCCTTGCTCAATATCTTACGACAACATAGGCCTTGAACCTTTCTTTGCCTTATCCATTACGAACCTTTTTGAACTTTGTCTAGGTATGTACTCGGCTTAAAGCTATCAGGCGTCTTTGTCTATCTATATAGATTTTGATGCCCAATATAAGCAACTTCACCTAGGTCTTTCATTGAAAAACACTTGTTCAAATAACTCTTCACATCGTTAAGCATGTTAATGTCATTTCCAATAATCAATATGTCATCCACATATAGTACCAAAAATGTCACCGAGCTCCCACTCACTTTCTTGTAGATACAAGCTTCGTAGCAATTTGGAACAAATCCAAAGCTCTTGATCACTTGATCAAAACGAAGGTTCCAACTCCGAGATGCTTGCTTCAGTCCATAAATAGAACGCTGAAGTTTGCATACTTTATCAGCATCCTTAGGATCGACAAAACCTTCGGGTTGCATCATATACAACTCTTCATCAATGTTGCCATTGAGGAATGCAGTCTTGACATCCATCTGTCATATTTCATAATCATGAAACGCAGCAATTGCTAATAAAATCCGAATGGACTTAAACATCGCTACGGGAGAGAAAGTCTCATCGTAGTCAACAGCTTGAACTTGTCGAAAACCTTTCGTGACAAGCCGTGCTTTATAGATGGTAACATTACCATCCGCGTACGTTTTCTTCTTGAAGATCCATTTGCACTCAATGGCCTTTCGATCGCTAGGAGGGTCCACCAAAGTCCATACTTGGTTTTCGCTCATGGATCCCAATTCGGATTTCATGGCTTCTAGTCATTTCTCGATGCGGGCTCATCATCGCTTCCTCATAGTTCATAGGTTCACTTTGTCTTCTACTAACAAGGCGGTCAAGCGAGTTCTGTACCACTCGGGAGGGCACGCGACCTTGTCGACTGCGACGTTCGATGACATCGTCCGAAGCTTCATGATCCTTGTCATTAGCTTCCTCTATTGTTGGTGTAGGCGGCACTAGAACAATTTGGTCTTGCTACTCTCCAATTCAAGAGAAGGTTCAATAACCTCGTCTAGCTCTACTTTCCTCCACTCACTTCTTTCGAGAGAAACTCCTTCTCAAGAAAGGAACCGTTCTTCGACAAACACTTTGCCTTCGGTTACGTGATAGAAGGTATACCCAATAGTTTCCTTAGGGTATCCTATGAAGGCGCATTTCTCGCTTTGGGTTCGAGCTTGTCCGCATCAACTTCTTGGCGTAACCGCATCCCCAAACTTTAAGAAAGCGACAACTTAGGTTTAGCACCAAACCACAGTTCATACGGTGTCGTCTCAGCGGATTTAGATGGTGCCCTATTTAAAGTGAATGCGGTTTCTAATGCATAACCCCAAAATGATAACGGCAAATCGGTAAGAGACATCATCGATCGGACCATATCTAATAGGGTTCGATCCGGTTCGAACACACCATTGCTGTGGTGTTCGGGTGGCGTGAGTTGCAAAAGCGATTCCGCTTGCTTTAAGATCGTGAGAAAATCATAACTCAAATATTCACCTCCACGATCGGATCGTAGAAACTTAATCTTTACATTATGATGGTTCTCCACTTCATTACGAAATTCTTTGAACTTTTCAAATGTTTTAGATTTATGTTTCATTAAATAGATATACCCATATCTACTTAAGTCATCGGTAAAAGTGAGAAAATAGCGATATCCACCGCACGTCGAAACACTCATCGGTCCGCATACATCGGTATGTATGATTTCCAACAAGTTCGTTGCTCGCTCCATCATACCGAAGAACGGGGTTTTGATCATCTTGCCCATGAGGCATGGTTCGCATGTGTCAAATGATTCAAAATCAAGAGACTCAAAAGTCCATCGAATGGAGTTTCTTCATGTTTACACCAATATGACCTGAGCGACGATTGCCACAAATAAGTAGTATTATCACTATCTACTTTGCATCTCTTAGCCTCAATGTTATGGATGTGTGTTTCATCCCTTTCGAGATTTAGAAGAAATAAACCATTCACAATAGGTGCATGACCATAAAGATGTTACTCATATAAATAGAACAACCATTATTCTCCGATTTAAATGAATAACCGTCTTGCAATAAACAAGATCCGAATAATGTTCATGCTCAACGCGGGCACATAATAACATTTATTGAGGTTTAAAACTAATCCCGAAGGTAAAACTAAGGAGGCGTGCGGCCATCACATCAACTCTTGATCCGTTGCCAGCGCATTGTCACCTCATCCCTCATAGCCGCGTCTATTACGTAGCTCTGTTTGAGTTACAAATATTATGGCGAACCAGATATCAAATACCCGGGCACTAGCGAGGGCTAGTAAGGAAAACATCAATAACATGTATATCAAATATACCTTTGATGGTTCCACCTTCTTGTCCGCTAAGTACTCGGACAATTGCGCTTCCGATGACCCTTGTCCTTGCAATAGAAGCACTCGATGTCCGGCTTAGGACGGACACGAGCTTCTTCTCGGCGAGGCAGCGCTTGCCGCCCTTTCTTGAAGGGCTTCTTTGCACCTTACCTTTCTTGAAGGTGGGGGCTTGTTGACCATCAACACATGATTATCCTTTTGATGTCCACCTCGCATCCTTCTTTTGCGAAGAGGTCGGTCGTGATGTCGATGGAACCAATCTGATTGAGTCACTACAAAACTTTTGTAGGGGAGGAGTGATTGCGGAACCACACAATCTTGAGCTCCTCTCAATCTTGCAATCCGGTTGCTCTAGGCGTTGAGTGTAGCCCGACATCTTAATGGCGTGCTCACTAACGGAACTCCTTCCTCCATCTTGCGGTTAAAGAACTTCTCGGAGATCTCATATCTCTCGCGAGCGGCACAGTGAGTTGAGTTTCGGCTCCTCGAGAATCTCAAAGGGCAGGATAGTCTTCAAAGCGATTTTGAAGGTCCGATTCCATAGCAAACAACATGGTGCTCTTAATCACACCATAATCATCTTTCTTGATGATAGACAACTTTCTCATCGGCCGGCGCGATGGCAAGGGCGTCACCTAACGCATTCTCAAGGACATAGTCCTTTTGACCGCGAGAGAGAATGATTCTCAGATTGCGAAACCAGTTGGTGAAGTTAGACCCATTGTTTTTAAGCTTTTCCTTCTCAGCAAAAACGTTGAAGTTGAAGTTGGACTTAGCCGTTTGATTTACAATATTTGCAAGTACAAATTAGACTATGTTCATGATGACTAGTTCAACTTTTAATCAAATTACTAGATGAACTCCCACTAAATTCAACATCCCTCAAGTTGTTTAGTGAACACGATCCAAATTCACCACACCTAATCCGATCTTCACGAGAAGAGATGTGGTTTCAATGGTGGACAACAAAGTGTCGATCATATCATTCATATGACTCATGCTTAACCTTTCGGTTCATGTGTTCGAGGCCATGTACATACATGCTAGGATCGTCAAGTTAGACCCAAGTATTTCGCGTGCAAAAGCGGCTTGCACCCGTTGTATGTGAGCGTAGAGTCTATAGCACCCGATCATCACGTGATGCTTGGACACGAACTTTCATAGCGGTACATACTTGGGAGAACACAGTTTTTATCTTGATCTTTAAGTGAGGAATCATCTTATAATGCTATCGTCGCGATCTAAGCATAATAAGATACATAAAAGGATAAACATCACATGCGTATAACTTTATGTGACATGGTATAGCAAATCTTCGTGCAATGATCTCTATCTTGTGCGTGCCGGCATGATCTCCATCACTCCACCATGATTGCCTCCACCACGAATAGCAACTACAACTATTGCTAACTACTTAGCGATAAAGTGAAACTATTACATGGCGTATAAGAAGTTGACACACAGGTCATACACAATTATAAAGACAACCATATGGCTCCTGCCGGTTGTGTACTCATCGACATGCAAGTCGTGAAACATTACAAAACATGATTATCGCATACATTATACACATCACATCTTGGGCCATACCATATCACAGAAAACACTCCCTGCAAAAACAAGTTAGACACCTCTACTTTGTTGTTGCATGTTTTAAGTGGCTTATGGGAGTAGCATGCTAAGAAAGATTCTTACCTACGGAAAGCCACAACGGTGATATTATGGTTGCCAAACTCCGGTGTAAATCCCATGACAACTTGTGGCATCCCGCAAAAACCACTACTAGAAAATCGCGTTGTTTTTGTGCATTGCATCATCTTGACCGCATGCTCATGTCATCATGCCACATTGCATTTGAGCATCGTCATCATCTTGCATTTGCTTGCATAAAACTATTTGCGGAAAAACCTAATTTGTTTTCCAAACGGCCCGTCTTTATGCAAACGCCAAAACCCGGGTCGCCGGAATATTTTGTTTTGTCTGCTATCGGTTTGCAGAGGCTTTGTTTTAATCAAATAAAATATTAAATTATTTTAGCGGGGGCGGTCGAGCAGGCGGTTCGGCCGAGCGACCACCCAGAATAAGCAGTTCAAAATCAGTCGCCTAAATTCCTAAACCCACCCAACCTAGTCTACCCACCCTCACCTCACCCCGGCCAACCCCGCGCCACCTCACCAACCCTCACCCCTCCTCCTATCACCATGTGCCACCTCCCCTCTCTCCTCTCTCTCCTCATCCCCCTTGCCCACAAAGAACACACACAGCCCACACTCACACTCCCCACCTCAACCGCTGCCACCGGGCCCCCCCCCCCCACCTTCCCAGGCCCTCCCCACCGACACCACTGTCCCGTGGACCCAGCCTGGGACCCACCCCGTCCCCGTCCCGCCCATCTCCTTCCTCCCTTGAGGCCGCCGCTCTCCTCCTCCTTCCTCCTCCCTCTCTCTCCCGGCCCGCCGCCGGCCCCTCCCTCCCCCGGCTCTCGCCTCGCCTCCGCTCTGGCCGTCGCCGGCCGCGTGCCTCCCCCTCTCCCCCCCCTTGCTCCGCTCCCGCCGCCTCCCCCTCCTTCCTCCCCTTCCCAACCTCCGCCTTGATTCGCCACCCAGCGCCTCCTTCCGCCCAAGCCTCCCCTCCCGAGCTGGCCTTGGCGCCCCCTTGTGCCCCTCGCGCCTCCGCTCTCCGCCCTCGCGCCGCTCCCGCCTCGGCCCGCTCGTCACGGGCCTTGGCGAGCCCCCTTCGCACGCAGGGCGCCCTCATCCTCTGCCCGGCCGTGCCGTACTCAACCTCTTTGGCCCCCACATCGCTCTGAGCCCTCCCGCTCATGGGCTCCTCCACCTAACCACACCGGCGGCCCTCGTCTTCCTCGCCACTGCCGGTGCATGCTCATGGCCTCCCTCCTCCGTCCCCGTCGGTTCTCCTCCCGCTCCCAGGCTCCTTGCGTCACCTCCTCCCTCCCTTTGAGCTTCCGCTGGTCTTCTTCAGCAGCAGCGTGCACGCCTCCCTCCCATTGCGTCCCTCTGCAGCCCGGCCGTCTCGAGCCACGGCGACCTCCACGCCCGGACCGCCGCCCGAAGTCGTCCTCACTGAGCTCGTCGTTCTCCTGCAAGCACAAGGGCGGCGTGGTGAGGAGATGCTGCGTTCTCAAGATCTTCACTACGAGTGTCGTGTACTCGTGGCGTTTCAAAATTTGCTCATAAGTTTCGCCAAGATCGACCAACGCATTAAGTTGTACAAGGATCACCCCAAGGCCTTCAAGGTGGACCCACAAGGTTTTCCTCGGTGGCAAGACCGCCGTGAATCGTCAAGTTAAATCAGCAACGCCTCTCAAGCCCGACATCGACCCTCGAGAACTTCATCACGGAACACCAAGTTTTCCTCCCGAACCGCCATGACATCCGTCGGATCCGGTGCGAACACGAGCGACAAGATCACCACGTGACTCGAGTACCCGATGCCTCGAGGACTCGAAGGCCCCCATACCCGGCCAAGGTCTTCCATCGGATCCGACACGAGTCCCAGGCGACAAAAGTACCGCCACGAGCATAAGACCCGGTCAGCGCCAAGATCTCAATCGGGGCGCCAAGTTCGCCACTTGAGCGCCGACCCGTCTGGCAGGCCCGACAAAACCGCTTAGCGACAAGAACGACACCAACCGGGCGAGTCCGGCGCGACGCCAACCAAGTCCTTCTCCACGGATGCCCAAGATCCACCCGATGTCGAGAACGATCCCGGAGCCCGAGAACGATCCCGTCGAACCCTGGACCCCGAACCCCGGAACCAAGATCTGCCGAACCCTAATGTGTGAATCTTTTCCCGAACCCTATTTTATAATATAACACAACTTGTTGCATATTAAATGGTCATACTCGCATGCATATCGTCATGAGGTTGGGGGCCTTATGCCGATTCACCTAATAATTAAATATGGGGCCCATATGCGGGCAAATCTAGTCTTATATTGGCCCCATTTAAATTTGTGCATCGAACCGTTGTCATATCTTGCCTTGTTAAAAAACATTTAAATTGCGGGGGTTTCTAAATAACTTGAACCGTTTAATTAATTGTCGGGACCCCGGTTCCGCTTAATATGACCTAATTGCATTGCATCCTTGCCATGTCATACATCATACATGACTCATGCCGATCCTCTGCCGTTGTATTAAATATTGCATCCGGTGTTTCTTCTAGTGTTTTGCTTCTTCACGGATAAGGCCGTTGAGTTAATGTGAGCTTCGCCCCGATCTTCGGTTGAACCTTCGACAATGTTTTTCAGGCGAGCATCTCCCCCTTTCTACCTATCTTACTTTTATAGTATTTATTCCCTCCTGTTGATCTATTGCTATCTGTGTTGCGATGCTCTAGTTTTCGTACTCGTGATATCCCTTCCAGCCTCATATTTGCCTTGGACACACCCTATTACCTGTTGTTTGATAGATAGTTGGACTTGCGCGTCGTAGTCGCTTGCTCAAGTGCTGTTGCGTGTCGTCAAGTACCACAGCTGTTGGAGCCTTGCCGCATGTTGATGTTGGAGATAATCATGGCTTTACTTATCGTTCACTTTAATTTCTGTTTAATAACTAAAATTGAAGTAAGCAGAGGCATCGGTGGGTGATAGATAATATTTGGTTTCGAGCGCCACTTGTGTCCCGTAGGACCCAGTACTTCATACATGTTCCTTGATTTATCGCTATCCACATCCGGAGGATTATGGGACCCCCACAGCGAGCATGATTCATTCTTATTTCTTGGGGCCACAAACTAGTTTGAGGTTTTATTTACTATCCTGTACTTATGCCATGCTACTCATATTTACGATTGTGCGAGGAGCACCTTTGTCTTATTTAGGTAAGCGGAGTGTTTTCGCGGTATCGACAAGCCAGCCACACTTCGGGTTCCTAGTCGTTTCTGACCATTGCGCAAACCTTGAGTCCGTCTCGAGCTAGCTTACTTCGTTGGTCTACTCAATGGGGTGGCCCCACAAAATATTTCTGAATCCTGTGATTGCTTTGTCGTGAAGGCCTCATTGGGTTTTGATTTGGTTTTTCCGAGGTTGATCGAGTGTGTGTTGCTATTTGTGCACCCCGGTCGGGTTAAAACTTTTTGAAAGCCGTGTCCGCGGTTATGGACGACTTGGAGCACAGTATCTCGACCATAGACAAGCATAACTAAAGTAGTGCTATAAATTTGACTATATAATGACTAGTAATCAACTTCACTATAATGGAATGGCTAATAATACTGCCCACAATTGCTTGTTTGGTTTGTCGCTTGCGACAATTGTACCTGACTAGTAAGTATTGCAACTACAACGGAATGGCTAAATAAAAGCACCAACAACTGCTGGGTTTTGGGTTATCTCATGCTAATTATGTCGATTAGTAATTGTTGCAACTACAATGGAATGATTAACTAAAAGGGCCTGCTTCTTTTATCGGGCGATTATCTAAACCTGACTAGTAATTGCTGCAACGAATCGCATAAATAAAGCGCCAGCTGCGTGAGTTCCTCGGTTGACTTCCTCGTTTGGTCTCGAGGGAAACGCCGGGATGGGTTTGTTTGTTGGTAGTATCGGTTGGTTCGAATAGGTCTTTCTTACCCTCTCGATAGTCGCCGATTGTATCGAGTCTCTATAGGTTGTTTAGTGCGTCTTTTGCCGCTTGATCCACCATACCTATGTGGCGAGGACCGCCGTCTAGCCTCGCTGTCTTGGCCTCGATCTTGACGCTCCTCTTTTCCTTTGCCCTTTGTCGGCACCCCTTTTGTTTAAGCAGGTTTTGAGATCGACGTCGTTAGCAGGGTTACCCTTCCGGCTTGGCCTGGGCAGGGTTATGGACGTCATTGGTTATTCTTCAGGGATCTTAGCTCAATTTGCATCTTGTCCGTAGCTGGACGCTCTACTGTTCCCAAGGTGATTTGGATCTTTGTATATTATATCCGTATTCTTGACTCATTGAGTCGCTGTTGTATGTATATCTGTTCTGTGGGTCCCATCGAGAACTGTTGTGTAATGTTATTACGCTTTTTTACCCGCGAAAGTGCCTGGTGGGCACCTTTGAATCGTTTCTATGCGGGTTTGGCGGGTTTCGCTAAAACTTGCATAGGGCCGATTCTGAGGGTGTTACAGAGTGGTATCAGAGCTCAGCAGTTGCGATACCCCACAAGTCCAGCCTGTAGGATAACCTAGCTAACGGCCGAAGTAGAGTGTCAAAACTATTTTGCAAAAATCGGTTGGATAGTTCTGGCTAGGTCTGATTTTACTCCTTACCCCTCTGCTGCTCTCCTCTTACCTCTACGTGATTTGAATCCGCTCTCTTCTCTCTCTTCGAGTCCAGGATTTCTCGTGGTTGGGTTTCCGTCGTACCGTCAGGGTTTCGTTTTCTCCCTTTGTAACGGAGGTGCTACGATCATCAATCTGCAACTTGTCTGTTGTACCATTCATCCAATCTTTTGTTCTTGACCTCTTTATCCATATGTGTTCCTTGCTGGATATCCGTATCGTTGAAAAACATATGAGAAGGACGAGCATTGGTGAAGTTGGAGTATACCTTGAGCATGTGTTGTTCATGCCAATGGAACCATCGCGGAACCTAATCATTGAGTCTTTCATACGATTTCTGCTGGCATCATCCCTTTGTTCCGGATACCGCCTATGAAGATCTTGAAGGGAATATGCCCTGAGAGGCAATAATAAATTGTTTATTATGTGTATTCCAAGTATATGATAGATGTTTATTTTGCATGCTATAATTGTATTAATACGGAAACGTTAATACATGTGTGTTTAATAAACAAACAGAAAGTTCCTAGTTAAGCCTCTCTCATAAACTAGCTCGTTGATTAACAAGATGATCAAGGTTTCCTGATCATGGACATTGGATGTTGTTAATAACGGGATCACAACATTAGTGTAATGATGTGATGAACATTCATCCGAAGTATAGCATTACGATCAAAGTCATTGAGTTTATATTGCTATAACAACTTACGAAGTGATCCTAATCCTTAGACCATGAGATCATGTCAATCACTAACAGGAAGAGTTTCTTGATAACATCAAGCGTCACACGTAACGGTGATTATAAAGATGGGTTGAGAACTAATAAAGTGTTATGTTGAGGCTCATGGATCAAGAGTGGAATTTGTTCATCCGATGACGGATAGATATACTCTGGGCCCTCTCGGTGATATCACATTGATTAGCTTGCAAGCAAGTGATTTGATCACTAGAATGTTATATCACGAGCGAGAAAAGAGTGCATGTCGATGTGAGATCAAACTAGGTATGGAGATACCGATGATCGAATCTCGGACATGTAATATATCGTGAGACAAAGGGATTAAGATACTAGCGTAAAGGTTAAGCGATCACAAGAAAGTCATCGTTGAATGTGTGGGAGTCGGTATGGGTCTCGGATCCAGCTTACGATTATTGATCGAGAGGGTCTCGATCATGTCCGCATTATTCACGAACCGTAGGGTGACACACTTAAGAGACACCGACATCCAATTGGAGCAAAGTTTCATGCCGAAAAAGAATAAACAAGCGCGGAATTTATTTCACTAGAATCTGAAACAGGTTTTGGGTGAAATTACATAAAGTGGTTATGCATGTGAAATAGAATTCTAGCAAGGGTTATTGTGAATGTTTGTCATTAAAGTAATTGACAAAATTCTGAATAAAATAAAGAGTTTTATTTAATGAGAGTTTGCATTAAATTTGGTGGAAATTTAATGGGATTTTTAGTGGGATTTTGAGTGGACTTTTGAAGGGTCATTTTGTGAGTGGAGTGTCCACCCACATGATGAGGGAGGGCAAGGGCAGCCCCCATGCGCCAGCCACCCCTTGGGGTTCCCCCTCCTCCTATAAAAGGAGCCCTCCTCTCACTTCTCACTCACACCTCCTCGTGAAGGATCTCTCTCCCCTCTAGAATTTATCCCCATGGTCTCGGACTAGCGAGATACATGTTCGGTGGCTTTTCGGCAAGAAAGAGTTGTGCTTCATGCATCGCTGGAGCGCGAGGCGGAGGTTGCTCGGTGCCTCGAGCGTGTGTGCGAGCACGGATCGCAGCTGATTTGCGGCGCTAGGACTTCCTCTCGATCTTGAGATCGGCAAGAGATCGTCTACATCAACCACGAGTTTGGACTCGTTAAGCTTTGTCGGTCTTCAAGGGTATGTTCTCTGGATATACATCCGCCGTTGTTTGTATCTAGTATAAATAGATCTTGGTATATAGTTCACATCGTAGGAAAATTTTGTTTTCTATCTTGCGAACCCTTGATGGTATCGAGCCGGATCTATGCGTAGATACTTTACGGGTAGTACACATATGAGTATGTGGGCGATGATGATCATGTTGTTGCTCCTTTCTTGTGATTTTGGATATTGGTGGCATAGTGGGATGAAGCGGCGGACAAACTTTACATGTCCTCGCACATGAGACCTGTTCCACGCTTGACATGCAACTAGTTTGCATAAGTGGCTAGCGGTGTCATCTCTCCTACTATAGTCAATATCTATTTTGCAAGCGAGTTGTCAACAATTTGATTATCCTCGTTGTGGTTCATGTTAAATGGTAAGAACGGTTCTATCTCGAAAGCCCTCGACCACGTAAAACTTGCAATGGATAAATTAGAAGCGTCTAGTTTAGATTGTTCTTTGGGCTAGTGTTATGATATGGTAGTGTTGTAAGTAGAAGTATGAGATGATACTCTTACAACACACATAGCGTGTAAAACCCATAGATTGTGGATTTACACATATAGGTATGATAGTGATCATACCACGATGCACATGATAGAGATCATCTGCGGAAACCATATAATTTCACTATTAAACATATGATGTTTGATTGCATCTTATATTGCTTGTTTAGCGCTTTGTTAAGCATAATAAGATGATCCCTCATTTTAAATATCAAGATAAGAATGTGTTCTCCCTTTAGTATGCACCGATTATGTTTTCGTCGCTCCAAGACATCACGTGATGATCGGGTGTACTTGGATCCTCGACCATACTTCGGGTGTAAAGCAGTTACACACGCAAATACTAAGGTTCTAACTTGGCGAGCCTAGCATGTACAGACATGGCCTCGGAACACAGGCCGAAAGGTTAAGCATGAGTCATATAGTTGATATGATGCCCATTTGATGCTCGCCTTTGAAGCTATACCGACTCACGTGATGATCGGACTTGGTGTAGTGGATTTGGTTCATGTAATCACCAAAAGGACACGAGGATGTAAGCTTTGAGTGGGAGTTCATTAAGTAATATAGATTAGTTGAACTCAATCTATCATACACTTAGTCTAAACTTTACAAATTCTGTTGTAGATGGCACCACCTTTTAATTTCAATGCGTTCATGGAAAGAGAAACTAGCAACGAGCGGTAGCAACTTTCTTGAATGGGCCATGAATTTGAGGATTCTCCTCTCTGCACAAAAGCAATATGTGCTAGAAGCCATTAGGCCCCCCACCTTTACGATGCCTGACGAGGAGAAGAATGTCTATCGACTCGTCGGAGGACCACAACAGTTCATTGCGGCATATTGTATGGGCTAGAGCGGAACTTGAAAGCGTTTGGCGGCAATGCTTTTGATACAATGGGTGAGTTGAAAATGATTTTCGACACACATCTTTGTGAGAAACTACAATGCTTGAGAAAAGTTCTTTAGGCGCATGATGGAAAACAGCTCAGTTAGTGAGCATGTACTCAAGATGTCGATTCTGCCGATAAGCTTGTGTCCTTAGAATAACGATTCCCATTGACTTAGGCATCCATCGTGTTCTGCGGTCTACCACCTAGCTATAAGAGCTTCGTGATGAACTATAATATGCAAGGCATGAAGAAGTCTCCCGAGCTTACATCAATGCTTAAAGCTGCGAAGTGGAGATCAAAAGGAACATCAAGTGTTGATGATCAATAGGAACACTGGTTTCAAGAAAGACAAGAAGGAAAGCGGAAGGAAGTAAGGCGGCAAGCACTGTTGCAGCGCTGAAAAAACCCGAGTTGGACCTAAGTCGATACGAGTGCTACTATTGTAAGGGGCCCTTTGGGCGCATAAGCGCCCCAAGTATCTGGCGAGACAAGAAGGCGGCAAGGCAAACAAAGGTATATATGATATACATGTTATTGATGTGTACTTGACTAGTGCTCGCATGTAGCACACAGGTATTTGATACGGTTCGGTTGCTAATATTTGTAACTCGAATCGAGGGGCTGCGGAACAGCGACCGCTAGCAAGGGTGAGGTCAAGATGCGTGTCGGCAATGGATCAAGCGTTGATGTGATCGCCGTCGGACGCTACCTCTCCACTTACCGTCGGGATTAGTTATAAACTTAAATAAGCATTATTTGGTGCACCGAGCATGAACATTGTATATCTGGATCATGTTTGATGCAAAGTGGTTTTCATTCAAATCTGAGAACAATGGTTGTTCCATTTATATGAATGAAATCTTTTATGGTCATGCACCAATGTTGAATGGTTTATTTCTGTTGGATCTCGATGATAATGTTACACATATTCATAATATTGATGCTAAAAGGATTAAACTTAGTGATGATATATCCGCATATATGTGCCTTGCCGTCTAGGTCATATTGGCATTAAGCATGAAGAAGCTCCATTCGGATGGACTTTTAGAATCACTTGATTATGAATCATTTGATACATGTGAGCCATGCCTTATGGGCAAGATGACTAAACGCCGTTTTCGGTTCAATGGAGCAGGCGACATTTATTGGAAATCATACATTCGATGTATGTGGTCCAATGAGTGTGTCGGCGAGGTGGATATCGTTATTTTGTTACTTTCACGGATGATTTGAGTAGATACGGTTATATCTACTTGATGAAACACAAATGCGAAACCTTTGAAAAGTTCAAGGAATTTCGAATGAAGTGGAAAATCATCGTAATAGAAAGATCAAATTTCTCTGATCGACCGTGGAGGTGAGTATCTAAGTTCTGAGTTTAGCACTCACATGAAAGAGTGTGGAATTGTTTCACAACTCACACTGCGGAACACCACAATGAAATGGTGTGTCGGACGTCGTGTCGTACTTTATTAGATATGGTTCGATCTATGATGTCTCAGCGGACTTGCCGTTGTCATTTTGGGGTTATGCACTAGAAAGCTGCTGCATTCACTTTAAATCGGGCACCATCTAAATCCGTTGAAACGACACCGTATGAATTGTGGTTTGGAAACAAACCTAAGCTGTCATTCTTAAAGTTTGGGGTTGCGATGTTTATGTGAAGAAACTTCAACGGATAAACTCGAACCCAAAGCGGAAAAATCGTCTTCATAGGATACCCTAAAGAAACTATTGGGTATTCCTTCTATCACAGATCCGAGGGCAAGGTTTTTGTTGCCAAGAATGGATCCTTTCTAGAGAAAAGTTTCTCATGAAAGGTGTGAGTAGTCGGAAAGTAGAACTCGAAGAGGTTATGGAACCTTCTCTTCAAAGTATGGCGAGTAGCCTTGCGCGGAAGTTGTTCGAGTTGGCTCCACCTGTTGAAGGAACTAATGATAATGATCATGAAACTCGAAGAGAGTACTACCGAACCTCGCGGAGTCAAGCAGACGTGCGACTCGGCTGTCGGAAATCTGTCATAAATTTCATGGTTGATGAAAATAATGACCCTGCGGCGTATGAAGAAGCGATGATGAGCCGGATTCCAACAAATGGTTAGAAGCCATGAAATCCGAGATGGAATCCATGTATGAAAATCAAGTTTGGAACTTGGTGGAATTACCTCACGACCGAAAGGCCGTGGAGAACAAATGGATTTTCAAAGGAAAAGCGATCTTGATGGTAATGTGACCATCTATAAAGCTCGACTTATCGCAAAGGGGTTTCGACAAATTCAAGGAGTTGACTACGATGAGACTTTCTCTCCGTAGCGATGCTAAAGTCGATTAGGATTATGTTAGCAATTGCTGCATATTTCGATTATGAAATATGGCGGATGGATGTCAAAACCGCGTTTCTCAATGGTAATATTGAAGAAGAGTTGTATATGATACAACCAAAGGGTTTTGTCGATCCTAAGGATGCTAACAAGGTGTGCAAGCTTCATGATCCATCTATGGATTGAAGCAAGCATCACAGTTGGAATCTCCGCTTTGATGAGGTGATCAAAGAGTTTGGATTTGTCCAAACTTATGGAGAAAGCTTGTATTTACAAGAAAGTGAGTGGGAGCAATGTGGCATTTACGATACTATATGTGGATGACATATTATTGATCGGAAATGATATAGAACTTTTAAGCGTGTTAAAAGTTATCTAAGCGACAAATTTTCAATGAAGGACCTAGGTGAAGCATCTTACATATTAGGCATAAAGATCTATAGAGATAGATCTAGGCGCCTAATAGGGCTATCAAAAAGTACATACCTTGATAAGATTTTAAAGAAGTTTAAAATGGATGGAAGTAAGAAGGGGTTCTTACCTATGTTGCAAGGCAAGACATTGAGTAAGACTCAAAGTCCGGCTTGGGAAGAAAGAGATAATGGACAAAGTCCCTATGCTTCGACCATAGGCTCTATAATGTCGCCATGCTATGTACAAGACGGATGTAGCTGCGCTATTAGTTTGACTAGTAGGTACCAATCGGATCGAGTTGAACCTTTGGATAGCGGTCAAGAATATCCTTAAGTACTTGAGAAGAACTAAGGATATGTTTCTTGTATCTGGAGGTGAAGAAGAGCTCGTAAGCTAAGTGTTATGTCGGCGCTAGCTTTGACACCGATCCGGATGACTCTAAGTCTCAATCCGGATCGTATTTCTCATGAATGGCGGGCCGGTTAGTTGGAGGAGCTCAAACAACTTTGTGGTAGCGGGATCAACAACGGAGGCGAATATGTTGCTTTGCTTGAGCGGCTCGGGAAGCGATTTGGATGAAGGAGTTCATATCCGAACTAGGAGTTGTGGCAGCGCGTTGGACCCAATGGTGATCTATTGTGACAACAATGGTGCCATTGCCAATGCCAAACCAAGGTCTCACAAGCATTCCAAGCATATTAAGCGCGGTTTCACTCCATCCATGAGCATGTCAAGGATGGAGATATAAAATTTGTAAAGTACATACGGATCTCAATGTAGCGATCCGTTGACTAAAACTCTCCTAGAGCAAAACATGATCAACACGAGAACTCAATGGGTGTTAGATATATCACTATGTAACTAGATTATTGTCTCTAGTGCAAGTGGGAGGCTGAAGGAATATGCCACGAGAGGCAATAATAAATTGTTTATTATGTGTATTCCAAGTATATGATAGATGTTTATTTTGCATGCTATAATTGTATTAATCTGAAGCGTTAATACATGTGTGTTTAATAAACAAGCGAGAAAGTTCCTAGTTAAGCCTCTCTCATAAACTAGCTCGTTGATTAACAAGATGATCAAGGTTTCACGATCATGGACATTGGATGTTGTTAATAGCGGGATCACAACATTAGTGTAATGATGTGATGAACATTCATCCAGTATAGCATTACGATCAAAGTCATTGAGTTTATATTGCTATAACAACTTAAGTGATCCTAATCCTTAGACCATGAGATCATGTCAATCACTAACACGGAAGAGTTTCTTGATAACATCAAGCGTCACACCGTAACGGGGTGATTATAAAGATGGGTTCGAACTAATAAAGTGTTATGTTGAGGCTCATGGATCAAGAGTGGAATTTGTTCATCCGATGACGGATAGATATACTCTGGGCCTCTCGGTGATATCACATTGATTAGCTTGCAAGCAAGTGATTTGATCACTAGAATGTTATATCACGGAGCGAGAAAAGAGTGCATGTCGATGCGAGATCAAACTAGGTATGGAATACCGATGATCGAATCTCGGACATGTAATATATCGTGAGACAAAGGATTAAGATACTAGCGTAAAAGGTTAAGCGATCACAAGAAAGTCATCGTTGAATGTGTGGGAGTCGGTATGGGTCTCAGATCCGCTTACGATTATTGATCGAGAGGGTCTCGATCATGTCCGCATTATTCACGAACCGTGTAGGGTGACACAATTAAGAGACACCGACATCCAATTGGAGCAAAAGTTTCATGCGAAAGAATAAACAAGCGCGAATTTATTTCACTGAATCTGAAAGCAGGTTTTGGTGAAATTGCATAAAGTGGTTATGCATGTGAAATAGAATTCTAGCAAGGGGTTATTGTGAATGTTTGTCATTAAAGTAATTGACAAAATTCTGAATAAAATAAAGAGTTTTATTTAATGAGAGTTTGCATTAAATTTGGTGGAAATTTAATGGGATTTTTGAGTGGGATTTTGAGTGGACTTTTGAAGGGTCATTTTGTGAGTGGAGTGTCCACCCACATGATGAGGGAGGGCAAGGGGCAGCCCCATGCGGCCACCCCTTGGGGTTCCCCCCTCCTCCTATAAAGGCCCCTCCTCTCACTTCTCACTCCACCTCCTCGTGAAGGATCTCTCTCCCCTCTAGAATTTATCCCCATGGTCTCGGACTAGCGAGATACATGTTCCGGTGGCTTTTCGGCAAGAAAGAGTTGTGCTTCGCTGCATCATTTGGGCGAGGAGGCGGAGGTTGCTCGGTGCCTCGAGCGTGTGTGCGAGCACGGATCTGTTGCTGATTTGCGGCGCTAGGACTTCCTCTCGATCTTGAGATCGGCAAGAGATCGTCTACATCAACCACGAGTTTGGACTCGTTAAGCTTTGTCGGTCTTCAAGGGTATGTTCTCTACGGATATACATCCGCCCGTTGTTTGTATCTAGTATAAATAGATCTTGGTATATAGTTCACATCGTAGGAAAATTTTTGTTTTCTATGCTGCGAACCCTTCAGATCTTCATTCTAAATCTCGAGAGTTGAGTTGCCTGATTTTCCTATTCATGTATAGAGTTGATAGTTTGGGTACGGGATGGATTGATCACCCTAACCGACTCTTACTGTTCGCTCTGTACATCGAACTGGTGGATAAATGTAACTTTCCCTCTTCTAATGGAAGTTAGAGGTGGCCTTATCGTTTGATGCCTCTATCTTCGTCCTTTGTTTCTCCGGAGTGTTCTCTCGACGATCAGGGACAACGATCCTTTGTTGGTGGTGTCGCCGATTTCAAGATGAATAAGGAACCCTTGTTAGTGGTGTCGCGAGGATCTACCTGAAGCAAGAAGACGCAGATCACCGACCTCCTTTCCGGTACCATGAGGCGGATCTCGAGGGCGGGATCCATTGTTAGTGGTGTCGAATTGTGGCATCCCGCAAAAACCACTACTAGAAAATCGCGTTGTTTTTGTGCATTGCATCATCTTGACCGCATGCTCATGTCATCATGCCACATTGCATTTGAGCATCGTCATCATCTTGCATTTGCTTGCATAAAACTATTTGCGGAAAAACCTAATTTGTTTTCCAAACGGCCCGTCTTTATGCAAACGCCAAAACCGAATTTGAATATTTTGTTTTATGCTATCGGTTTGCGAGGCTTTGTTTTAATCAAATAAAATATTAAATTATTTTAGCGGGGCGTCGAGCGGGCGGTTCGACCGAGACCACCCGAATAAGGTTCAAAATCAGTCCGCGTAAATTCCTAAACCCACCCAACCTAGTCTACCCACCCTCAGCCACCTCACCCTGGCCAACCCGTCGCGCCACCTCACCAACCCTCACCCCCTCCTCCTATCACCCTGTGCCACCTCACCTCTCTCCTCTCTCTCCCTCATCACGCCCACACCCCAGCAAAACACACACAGCCCACACTCACACTCCCCACCTCAACCCGCGCCCAGGCCCCCTCCCACACCTTCCCCAGGCCCTTCCCCACCGACACCACCTGTCCCGCGTGGACCCGCGCCCTGGGACCCACCCCCGGTCCCCCGCGTCCCCTGCCCATCTCCTTCCTCCCGCCCGAGGCCGCCCGCCGCTCTCCTCCTCCTTCCTCCTCCCTCTCTCTCCCGGCCCGCCGCCGGCCCCTCCCTCCCCAGGCTCTCGCCTCGCCTCCGCTCTGGCCGTCGCCGGCCGCGCGCCTCCCGCTCTCCCCGCCCCTGCTCCGCCCCCGCCGCCTCCTCCTCCGGCCTCCCTTCCCAACCTCCTCGCCCATGATTCGCCACCAGCGCCTCCGCCTTCCGCCCAGCGCCTCCCCCCGAGCTTGCTGGCCTTGGCGCCCGCCCGCTGTCATGCCTCGCGCCTCCGCCTCTCCCGCCCTCGCTCCGCCTCGGCCCGCTCATCACGGACGCTTGGCGACCCCCTCTGCCTTGCGAGGCGCCCCTCATCCTCTGCCGTGCGCGCGTGCTCAACCTCCTTTGGCCCCCCACATCGTCGGCTCTGAGCCCTCCGCTCGAGCTCCTCCACCTAACCACACCGGCGGGCGCCCTCGTCTTCCTCGCCTGCTGCTCGTGCTCATGCCTCCCTCCTCCGTCCCCGTCGGTTCTCCTCCCCGCCGTCCCCAGAGCTCCTCCTTGCGTCACCTCCTCCCCCTCCCCCTTTGAGCTTCCTGCTGGTCTTCTTGATGCAGCGTGCACGCCTCCCTCCCGATGCGTCCCTCTGCAGCCCCGTCCGTCTCGAGCCACGACGACCTCCACCGCCACCGGACCGCCGCCCGAGTCGTCCTCACCGAGCTCGTCGTTCTCCTGCAAGCACAAGGACGACGTGGTGAGGAGATGCTGCGATATCTGTTCAAGATCTTCGCTCTGAGTGTCGTGTACTGTGGCGTTTCAAAATTTACTCAAGTTTCGCCAAGATCGACCAACGCATTAAGTTGTACAAGGATCACCCCAAGGCCTTCAAGGTGGACCCACAAGGTTTTCCTCGGTGGCAAGACCGTCGTGAATCGTCAAGTTATCAACCGCAACGCCTCTCAAGCCGACATCGACCCTCGAGAACTTCATCACGGAACACCAAGTTTTCCTCCCCGGAACCGCCATGACATCCGTCCGGATCCGGTGCGAACACGGAACGACAAGATCACCCGCGGACTCGAGTACCCGATGCCGAGGACTCGAAGGCCCCCATACCCGGCCAAGGTCTTCCATCGGATCCGAGGACAAGTCCCGGTCGACAAATCTTGCCACCACGATCATAAGACCGTCGAAACGCCAAGATCTCAATCGGGACGCCAAGTTCGCCACCTTGAGCGACCCGATACGCGGGCCGACAAGAGCCTTAGCGACAAACGACACCAACGGGCGAGTCCGGCCGCGCCCGACGAACCAAGTCCTTCTCCACGGATGCCCAAGATCCACCCGATGTCGAGAACGATCCGGGAGCCGAGAACGATCCGTCGAACCACGGACCCGAACCGGAACCAAGATCTGAACCCTAATGTGAATCTTTTCCGAACCCTATTTTATAATATAACACAACTTGTTGCATATTAAATGGTCATACTCGCATGCATATCGTCATGAGGTTGGGGGCCTTATGCCGATTCACCTAATAATTAAATATGGGGCCCATATGCGGGCAAATCTAGTTTTATATTGGCCCCATTTAAATTTGTGCATCGAACCGTTGTCATATCTTGCCTTGTTAAAAAACATTTAAATTGCGGGGGTTTCTAAATAACTTGAACCGTTTAATTAATTGTCGGGACCCCGGTTCCGCTTAATATGACCTAATTGCATTGCATCCTTGCCATGTCATACATCATACATGACTCATGCCGATCCTCTGCCGTTGTATTAAATATTGCATCCGGTGTTTCTTCTAGTGTTTTGCTTCTTCACGGATAAGGCTGTTGAGTTGATGTGAGCTTCGCCCCGATCTTCGGTTGAACCTTCGGCAATGTTTTTCAGGCGAGCATCTCCCCCTTTCTACCTATCTTACTTTTATAGTATTTATTCCCTCCTGTTGATCTATTGCTATCTGTGTTGCGATGCTCTAGTTTTCGTACCCGTGATATCCCTTGCAGCCTCATATTTGCCTTGGACACACCCTATTACATTGTTTGATAGATAGTTGGACTTCTTGGCGTCGTGAGTCGCTTGCTCAAGTCTTGTTGCGTGTCGTCAAGTACCACAATTGTTGGAATTGCCGCATGTTGATGTTGGAGATAATCATGGCTTTACTTATCGTTCACTTTAATTTCTGTTTAATAACTAAAATTGAAGTAAGCGGAGGCATCGGTGGGTGATAGATAACATTTGGTTTCGAACGCCCACTTGTGTCCGTGGGACCCCGAGTACTTGATACTGTTCCTTGATTTATCGCTATCCACATCCGGGAGGATTATGGGACCCCCTAAGCGAGCATGATTCATTCTTATTTCTTGGGGCCATAAACTAGTTTGAGGTTTTATTTACTATCTGTACTTATGCCATGCTACTCACGTATTTACGATTGTGCGAGCACCTTTGTCTTTATTTAGGTAAGGAGTGTTTTCGCGGTATCGACAAGCCAACCACTTTGGGTTCCCGATCGTTCTGACCATTGACGCAAACCTTGAGTCCGTCTCGAGCTAGCTTACTTCGTTCGGGTCTACTCAATGGGGTGGCCCCTGAAATATTTCGAATCCTGTGATTGCTTTGTCGTGAAGGCCTCGTTGGGTTTTGATTTGGTTTTCGAGGTTGATCGAGTGTGTGTTGCTATTTGTGCACCCGGGTTAAAACTTTACGAAAGCCGTGTCGCGGTTATGGACGACTTGGAGCGATATCTCGACCATAGACAAGCATAACTAAAGTAGTGCTATAAATTTGACTATATAATGACTAGTAATCCTTCACTATAATGGAATGGCTAATAATACTGCCACAATTGCTTGTTTGGTTTGTCGCTTGCGACAATTGTACTGACTAGTAAGTATTGCAACTTCTAGCGGAATGGCTAAATAAAAGCACCAACAAGCTCTTTGGGTTTTGGGTTATCTCATGCTAATTATGTCGATTAGTAATTGTTGCAACTTCTAGCGGAATGATTAACTAAAAGGGCCCATCGCTTCTTTTATCGGGACGATTATCTAAACCCGACTAGTAATTGCTGCAACGAGAGCGCATAAATAAAGCGCCAGCATGAGTTCCTCGGTTGACTTCCTCGTTTGGTCTCGAGAAACGCCGGGATGGGTTTGTTTGTTGGTAGTATCGGGTTGGTTCGAATAGGTCTTTCTTACCCCTCTCGATAGTCGATTGTATCGAGTCTCTATAGGTTGTTTAGTGCGTCTTTGCCTGCGCTTGATCCACCATACCTATGTAGGCGAGGACCGGCGAATTCTAGCCTCGCTGTCTTGGCCTCGATCTTGGCTCCTCTTCTCCTTTGCCCTTTGTCGGCACCCCTTTTGTTTAAGCAGGTTTTGAGATCGGCGTCGTTAGCAGGGTTACCCTTCCGGCTTGGCCTGGGCAGGGTTATGGACGCCATTGGTTATTCTTCAGGGCTCTTAGCTCAATTTGCATCTTGTCCGTAGCTGGACGCTCTACTGTTCCCAAGGTGATTTGGATCTTTGTATATTATACCGTATTCTTGACTCATTGAGTCGTTGTTGTATGTATATCTGTTCTGTGGGTCCCATCGAGGACTGTTGTGTAATGTTATTATTGCGTTTCCACCGCATCGAAAGTGCTGGTGGCACCTTTGAATCGTTTCTATGCGGGTTTGGCGGGTTTCGCTAAAACTTGCATAGGGCCGATCGAGGGTGTACACAACTATAGTGAGAGCGGCATCCACCGGCCGCATGTGGAACAAGCCACACGTCAAGTCGGAGCGGTCATGACGGCGTCGCGTAAGGTTGGCCTGGACGCTTCAATCTCACTATCCGCGTCATAAGAAGAACACAAACAAGATTGCAAGAAAACATCAACGCCGCAACAACCATGTTGCGTTCTACTCGTGAAACACATCTACGCATAGATCTAGCTCGATACCCTTTGAAGGGTTTCGCGGCATAGTAAATCAAATTTTCTACGGATGCGAACAGAGGAAAGCCAAGAGCTAATCTAGGAGATGCAAACAACGAGAGAGATTGGATTAGGTCTTCATACCCTTGAAGATTCGCTGGCAGAACGTTCGTCGAACATGGGTGATGTAGTCGTACTGCTTCTCCTCGCGATCCGATCCGATCTAGCACCGCAAGTGGCGATGCCTCCGCGAGATGCACTGCGTCGGCCTCGGCGTCTCCTTCCTTGGTCCAGCAAGTATGGTGGAGATGGATTGGATCTACAACTTCTGGCGGTGCAAGTGGTGGAGAGTTTCTGCGGCGGCTTCGCCTACGCAATCGGGAGGAGAGAGAGAGAGGGCAGGCGGCGACTAGGCGAGGGGAAGGTGTGGGGGTGGTGCACCCCAGCCCTCTATATATAGAGGGTGGCGCCCCTAGACCCTCCCAAGCCTAGGCCGGCCAAAGGAGGGAGGAGTGGGGGCAAGAAACCCCCCTAGAAGCTCCAAACTAGGGTTTCCCTTGTTTGGCCAGGACCTATGGGGCCTTGTGCCCTGGCCCAATCTTGACGCGGGCACTCCCTCATAGGACCATGCCCCCTCCGACAGGTGGGACCACGTTGGCCCCTTCCGAAGGTTCTAGAAGCTTAGGTATATCTGATTAGCCCGAACAATTCAACTCCAAAAGCTGCCGCCTTATATGAATCTTATTCTTCGGACCATTCCGGAACCTCTCGTGATGTCCCGGATCCCATCCGAGACTCCAAACAAAAACTCATAAACCAATTATCCAATCTATCCTAGCGTCGAGACACGTTAAGTGTGTGACCCTTCGGGTTCGAGAATATGCGGACATGATCTTCTATCAATAATCAACAACGGGGTCTCGAAACCCATATTGACTCCCACACATTCATCGATGATCATATCGGATGAACCACGATGCCAAGATTAAATCAATCCCATATATATATTCCCTTCGTCTCGCGATATTTTACTTGCCTGAGATTTGATCGTCGGTACCATCATACCTAGTTCAATCTCGTTCACAGCAAGTACTTTACTCGTTCCGTAATCCGATATCACTTTGTGATTAACTCCTTAACCACATGCTTGCAAGCGTTGTTGATATCGATTACCGAGTGGGTCCGAAGTATATCTCTCCGACTTGGGAGGGACAAATCCCATCTCGATACATACAACCCAACAGATACTTTCTGATCACCTGAGAGACACCTTTATGATCACCCTCTCATAGGATGACGTTTGATGACCTCAAAGCTTTCTTCCGATACCAGGGAGTTGTATTATCTCATGGTCTAAGGAATACAATATTTGACATAAGAAAAGCTTCGCAAAGATGAACACGATGACACGATCTAATTGCTTCGCTTAGTTTGGGTTTGTCCATCATATCATTCTCCCAATGATATGATCTCATTATTAATCGACAACTCATGTCCATGGTTAGGAAACCTTAACCATCATTAATCAATGATCTAGTCCATAGAGGAGTACTAGGGACACGGTGTTGTTCACAAACCACACAAGTATTAAAGTTTCCTCTTAATACAATTCTAGCATGGAATATAAACATTATCATGAACAAGAATTATAATAATAACATCTTTATTATTGCCTCTAGGGCATAATTCCAACAATTTAATGGCATGTTTGAGTGGGATTTTGAGTGGAGGGATATGAATGGATTTTTGTGAGTGGAGTGTCCACCCACATGAAGAGGGGAGGGCAAGGGGGCAGCCCCCATGCGTCGGCCACCCCCTTGGGGTTCCCTCCTCCTATAAAAGGCACCCCTCTCCTCACTTCTCACTCACACCTCCTCGTGAAGGATCTCTCTCCCCCTCTAGAATTTATCCCCCATGGTCTCGGACTAGCGAGATACATGTTCCCGGTGGCTATTCGGCAAGAAAGAGTTATGCTTCATTTATCGGAGGCGAGGCGGAGGTTGCTCGGTGCCTCGAGCGTGTGCGAGCACGGATGCTTGGCGATTTCGCGCTAGGACTTCCTCTCGATCTTGAGATCGGCAAGAGATCGTCTACATCAACCACGAGTTGAACTCGTTAAGCTTTGTCGGTCTTCAAGGGTATGTTCTCTGGATATACATCATGGTTGTTTGTATCTAATAGATAGATCTTGGTACATAGTTCACATCGTAGGAAATTTTTTGTTTTCTATGCTGCGAACCCTACACTTCCTTCCAAGTGGTTCGTCCCCGGCGGGCTGGAGGTGGCCGGCGGCTGCGGCTCTGTTGTGGTGTAGAGGGATAAGGACCTGATTGCGTTTTTCCTGGAAATTTTAGGGCCTTTCTTGATTATTCGCAGGTCCTCGTTTTATTTTCTTAAATATAATGGACCTGCTTATAATTTATACCTACCGTCTGAAATATAATGGCAGCACCGGGGTCTTTTTCTAGACTCCTCCCCTTGTGTTAAAAAAAAAAGGAATTCGTCCAACACTCAGACCCGGCCTGTTGCCTGCGGCCTCGTTAAGTTGTACCAACTCCCAGAGTAACATCCAGTGAGTTTAGGCCCAAAAGAGCCTAGTACAGCTGCTTTTTAGAGGACAGAATTAGGTGTAACCTTCAATGTAATGTAGGGCTAGCATCATCCCGTTCAAACCCTGACCCGGTCAGCATCACGTCAGGGTAGCCGAGTCGAGTCAAGTTCAAACATCGAAGCTAGAGTGCGTGTAGGTCACAATGTACTTAGCACCACCCCCATGAATCCTGCCGGTACACACACAGTTGCGCACCCTGCACGTCCCCCCAGCCAACCACTCCAGGAAAAAAGTGCAAAATCCCACGAACGTCGACCGGACGCCGCAACGTGCCCGACGACCTTTCTGGTTCGTTCGCGGGTCGCCTTTTTCCGCCATCACCGACCACGGTCCTCCCCTTCCAGCCGTGCTCCTGAATCCCGGCCGGTCGACTCAACCAACCAACCCGCATCCCCCCTTGGTGGCCTCCTAGTTTCCTTTCTTTTTCTCTCGTCGACGAAAATAGGGCGCGACCGTGCGAGTACTACTGCGGGCCGGCGCGCACATGGCCGGCCGTCGGCGTCCGGCTTTCCGACAGCGACGAAAGCTGGAAGGGAAGTCCACAGCGAGTGAATGAGCCGGGAGGACGTCGGCACGGCACCCGCGGCGTCTGACATGTGGGGCGCCGTCGTCTGACTCTCACGAAGCCGGCGAGGTCCGCGGGGCGCTTCCGGGCGGCGGAGAAATTGATCAGCTGCTGCTGTGCCTGCGACCCTGCGTCGAGGTTTCATCAAGTGGGGGCATTGAATTCACTGGCCGGCCCTCCTGTTGCTCTACAGTGCTTGGCGACAAAGAATTGAAGCCGGGTGGACGGACATTTGTTTACTACTAGTACTTACTCCAGGTCCAGGAGAAGGAACGCGAGGGTCAAAGGGTTCGTCGTTTAGCCTGTCGCCTGCCGGCGGGAGGAGTACATCTGCTCTGCTGCCGTAGATTTGGTGGGGAGCGACCGGGTACGCGTCGGTCGGTCCATCGTCTTTCTCGGGATCCGTCGCCGGGTTGATTCGATATTGCTTTCCCCTCCACCCTCGTCTTCGCGGAAAAGTCAGGCAAGGCCGCATTGCTTTTCTGTTTCTGGTTGAATGAAACTTCGGGTCCTGCGCCGCGTGACATCAGCTAGTATTCGGCCTGATTACAGCATCAGCGCTTGCGATTACATCTGGAGAGATTTATCACCACCGTTCTTCGGCCAGGCCATGCTTTTCAGGCTTGTTTTGAACCGTTGCTTCCAGCTGTTTGTGGTGGAAAGGTATGGTGCTCAAATTCCATAATTGTCTGTATATTCTAAGCCTGATTGTAGTAAGATATTTCAGCGTTGCGAGCAGGCGAGCAGCATTATAAACGTGATACAACACCATTCTCCAGCATCAGCCATTACGGCGAAAAGGAAACACATTTGACACGGGACCTTGTCACGGTTGTCTCAAAACAGGCTTTCATTGCCGAGGAAAATAACACAATCAAGCCTCCCCAAAAAGACAAAAGAAATGCCAATACCGGCAGATCGATGAAAACAAGGATGACCTGCAATCGTCACACCCTCTGAAGTTGTCCCACCACGTTTCTAGTACTTCAGACCGTCTCGTGCCAAGCAACACCTTTTTAAAGCAACGACGAGTACGCTGCTGCACGAACAAGTCCTAGAGTTCGTCCCGCAGGCGTCACCGCATCGGTGTCAGACAAGCCGATGGGGTTTCTCCAGTCCCCCAAGATCTGCTACCCATACGCTAACTAGCACTCATCCCAACTTGCCGCCCACCATCATGGGCTACCACGGTCTTCATGTCTCCATCACCATCTCACCGTGGTCATCGTTGCGAGGCCTAGAGGACGAATATGGAGAGCATCGCAAGAATCAGGGGTGGCAGAACCATACCCGAGCGAGAGGGAACGGCCTCCAGCGCTGCCGCGGTAGCCGACCAGACAAGAAAGCAGGGACACACCAGGCCCTTAAAAGGGGCCTAGCCTGGTCCTTATCGGGTCCACAAAGTCCTCAACACCATCCTGCAGTAGGCCGGCTAGACACCACCACGACCCTAGACCGCCGACTCACCATCTCCACCATCGCGAGAGGACCCTGGCCGCCCGGCCTAGATGGGGCTCAAAGGGGCCTAGATCTAGGCCGAATGGGCTAGGATGCTTCCCGCATGTGTGCATCTCTGCCCTGCCGCCAACCGACAGCACCGCCACGCCCTGTAGCCAACTGGCCATCGACGTGATCCCCGCCCATCCATGACTAAGAGGGGAGAGCCAGGGGTTCCGCATTCCGCCACCACCGGCGCCGCACGTCCAACGACGGTGGGAGAGAAGGGGAAGGGAGGGGCTGGAGAAGGGAGGAAGAGAGCAACGCGACCCGGCCACCGCAGGTCAAGAGAGTTAGGTTGGCTGTTCGCGTCGAAGCGTTTTCCACCTCTTGTGGCGGTTGTCCAGCGTCAACCTCGTGTCAAGTGCAAGTCTGAACACATAACACACAAGATCTGTTTTAGAAGCTCAACTCACAAGATCTTGAAAAGAACCGACACAGCCAAGACAAGGGAAAATAAGTCAAGGATTCGGTCATCCAGATGTCAATTTCTTCTTCAGCCATATGTTTCATCAGCTCCATTAGAAAAACCTTTTAAACCTACCACCACCATCACCAACAGCTACTACAAAATACTAGGGAAAAGATCCACAAACAAGGAAAAAAAAACCATACAGGCTCGGATCATAGGAAGCAGACACCCCCTGATCACCGGCACTGGTCGTCTCAGTCTCCTTTCAGTCCCTAAACCTATACATCATCGTCGTCACCGATACAGGCTGCAGGCGCAAAAACCATGTCGCAGCACAGCACCACCAAGAGGCGCAAAGGGGTTCAAACAAAAAACGCAAACCCATATACTGTCGTCGAGGCCGTAAAGTAAGCGAGATAGTTAATTCCTTCTGGTGGTAGCGTGGGATCTGAAATGGTCTTGGCCTGTGGGGAAACGATGGAGCAGAGCAGCTCGCGTCTTTTGTCAGCCGGCGAGGATTGACCCGGCACGGGTCTTGGGAGGCCTCGGTGGGGACTCCACCTCCCCGCCCAGGGACGCCGCCGGCCTCGCTGACAGCTTCTTGGCGGTGTTCTTCTCCTTCCTCTCCATGTCCTCGTCCGCGTCCATCTGCTCCCTCCTGCACTCCTCGCTGCAGAACGGGATGTCCCCCCTGCTCAAACAAAAAGATCGCAGTGGACAGGTTAGAACGCCGATCCATGAACAATCCCAGTATAACACTACAAGATTCGATGAGCAATCCCCTCTGCAGAACGTGTGTTTGGCTTCGATCAGAGAGTTCTCGTGTGCATTGAACGGCGAACCGTGTGCTACTTTTTCTTCAAGAAAACGAAAGCAGAAATATTGATCTGTTCCGTTGCGCCTGCCCCCACTTCACGCAGCAAAATCGCAATCTCAAAAAGAAACTAATTTGAGGACCCAACTACAGATACGGTTCCCGTTCAAACTCATCTACCGGACATGCGAAATCTAACAACACCTTGGCGAAGCAGTAGAACGAACACCTTGGCTTCTATCAGAAGTACAAGAAAGAATCAGAAAAAATATCCCATGCTTAGCCGCCAAGTCTCCTGATCTGTAAATCAGTGGTAACTCCACATGCTAGTGTTCCTGCCGAATCGTGACTACAATTAAGGCCGCCGATTCAGGACAAGGAGAAATTTAATGGAATCACTCGCAAAAGTAAGCAACCCGTACGAACACGACATAGATGACAGAACCTTTGCACCAACAACCCATTATCATGGGGAAAAAAGGAAAAGAATCCGCATAGATTTCTTCCCTTGTTTGTCCTAGCATGAAGAAACGAATGGCATAACAATAATCTATTTTTTTAATTTGTGGAGAATCAGGTCAGGCACCGACTCTAGCTTTTCCCCCGGCGGTCAAAATCTCTATTTTGTTTCCCCCAAAAATAGAGCTCCAAAGACGCCGGAAGTGTCTCGACCCGGGGACCCACCGCACCGGATACCCGAACAACTCTCAAACAACACCACGGAATTACGGGATGTAATTAACACAGGGAGAAGGAAGGCAGGAGTCTAGGAGCTGGGGCGTCCAGGGGCAGACCTGTACATGAAGATGTCGCGGTTGCTGGCGATCGGCTTGCGGCAGAGGAAGCACGCGTCCAGGAAGTGGCCGTACGGCATCCCACCGGGTCCCGGCCCTCCGCTGCCGCCGCCGCATCCCACCGCGTACACCAGGTCGTCCTCCACGCCGGAGCTGGCGAGGCGTGTCCACGCGTCCGCCGACGCGCCGCCCCCTCCGATGGCTGACGAGCTGTCCCCGCCGATCCCGCTCCCGCTGCCCCTGCTGCTTCCTCCTCCGCTCCCGCCGCGGCCCAGGCCTCCGGGGCGGAAGGCGCCGCCGCTGCCGTGGGCGGAGGAGTGGTCCATCGCCGGCGCGGTGAGATTCGATCCCCACTGATGAGGGCCGGATCCACTGGGTAGATCCTCCGCGGGGGGATCTTTATTCGATCGGGTGGCGCTCTCGTGTTCGTCCTGGTGCGTGCGCAGAGGCGAGGGGCGGACGGTGCGCGTATCGGTGGTGTTTAAAGGGGAGACAGGCTCGGCAGGGGGTGGGAGGTGGTTTTATTAACTTAGGGGAGAGCTGATGGTAGGGCCCACTTGGCGGTGTGTAGCTAGTGGGTCCCGCTTTGCTTTGTGGTGGTGGTGGGCCCGCTGATAACTGGGTCCCACCTGCGCTCCTTCGCGGAGCCGTGTTTGCTTTGCTCGGGCGTCTCGACGGGCAGGCAGGGGTGTGTGCGCCTTTGCCTTTGTTTTCGGGCGTCTCGACTCTCGACGCTTCTCCCCCTCTGAGATCTTTGCGCCTGCACCGTGGGACCACCCTCCGGTAGAGGTTGGGTTCAGGGGATTTTGTAGCTCACTGTAATGTGGGGCTCCATGCTGGTCCACATGGCAGTTGGTTAGTTGTACCATCTTCAATATTATGAAATATAAGACGTGCCTCGTATTTCAAGACGAACTTTAACCGAATAAGTTGATAATAATATCATGATCATGTTGTACTCACCCTGTCTCAGTTTATAAGACTTACTCGTACTTCTATAGGTTTAATCATGTGTATATAAAAAATATATCAACATCTACAACACAAAATCAGATTCAGTAGATTCATCGTAAAGTTAGATTTTGTGAATCTTTTATTTACATATATTTGCATGCTTTCTTATAGTCCACAAATAGATGGTCATATAGGAACTTTAAGACATAGTATTATGGAGTGTAGTACAAAGTGCATTGGAGGTGTTAACCATCATCTCTCTCCTCTTTGATTGACCCTCCTTCAATGAGCCAAGTGCTTCGTACAATATAATGAGACGATGTAATAAATATTATTGGACTTGATTCTTAGAGTGAACCATTTTTTTCTTGCTTTCAAATGCACTAGAAATGTAGAGGTATATCATTTTATGGATAAATTTTTAAGCTGAGCGTTCACTTATTTATGGAGTATGTTGTATAAAATTGGTTAAACTTAGAGAAGTCTGATTTAGAACGTCGATTAATCAAGAATAAAATGGACACACTTCGAAAAAGCTACACATACTAACCACCTCTTCTAGTGATTAGAAGACTGACATTCATTATAACATGGTCAATTAGGTCTGCAAAGCTCATCGCGTCAGAAAGGTGAGAAAATCGCATGCCCCGTAACCGCCAGAGTAAAGAAAATGGGGCGATCGATTTGAATAAGGGTCGTACTACACGTTCCCCGCTAAATAATTCCCCAAAATCCCTCAGGTCCTTCTGCTGACACGTGTCTCCTAAAAAGTCACCAGATCTCACTTTTACTATAAATACACCCCCGTTTTTGCTACAAATATATCTATTTTTGCTACATGTAGCAGAAAACGGTTCGGCCAAAAATAAAAAGACAGACCAAACCTCGCCGGAGATTTCACCGGAGACTTCGCCGACAACCGTGTAGCAAAAAAATTGTGCTAACGTAGCATATCTGACCTCGCCAGAGGTTTTCGCCGGTAGACCTCACCGGAGACCATGTAGCAAAAACTTTACGCTATTGTAGCAAAACAGCAAAACGGTGGTAGAAAAAAAATGCTAATTTAGCAAAAAAAATGACCTCGTCGGAGACATCGCCGGTGGCTATCGTAGAAAAAAATGGGTACATCGCCCAAGACTTTATAGCAAAAAAGTTGCTACCTAGCAAAACGACTTCTCTAAATACTATCGCTTGTCATCTTATAGCAAAATATTTATAATATTATAGCAAAACCATACAACAGTTGGAGCAGAAAAAACATACATATGTAGCAGTATAGCAAAAAATCCCCAATATTAAAATCCGCCGCTCCACTCGTAGCAAATCCGTCAGTCGTTGGTAGCAACGACGATGGCCGTCGGTAGCTAAAACGCCGACCATGTGTAGCAAAATCTACCGGTGTACGTAGCATGCACGGGCACCACATTGAACCAATGTTTCTCGCCGACGTCGCAGCAGCGAGGCAACGTCCGGCGACGCCCTTGCCGGAGGCGAGTCCGTGCTAGGGAGTGCCGGTGGAGAGGACTGGAGGAGGCGGCAAGGTGGAGAGGAACCGATGCTAGATGGGCTGTGCTTCGGGGACGAGCACCGGCGGCACTCCGGGGGAGAAGCAGGATGTGGGCGGCGCTGCCGGAAGGAGCAGAACCGGGAGGCGCGACACGTGCGAGTGCAGGCGGCGGCGTTGGCGGAGACACGGGGATCCGGTACCGGCGGATGAGGAGACACGGGGATCCGGTCCCGACGGCGGTGGAGACACGGGGATCTGGTCCGTCGGCGGCGGGTGCAGGCGGCGCCGGAGGAAAGAGAATCTGGTCCGACGCGGGTGCCTATCTGCGGCGAAAGCAGAGGCCCGGGCGTGAGCGATGCAACGGCTGGCGAGCGTCATGGGCGTTAGGACGAAGAAGAGCTGGGCCCAGCGAAACCAACGCACACGATGTAACAGACTAACAGCGACCCGGGGATCAATCCCTCGGAGAATCTGTATCATTTACCTTTGAATAATGTGGCAGCCATACCTGCGAACGAAAAACTGAACTTTTGGACGCACGTCAACATTTTCGTTCTAATACGGCTCCAAATTTCTTTTCCCTTTTTTTAAACTTGCCATGCTTTATTTTTATAGTCGTATGTATGGACAATTTTCACACTTTGACCATCCCGGGCGACGTGCCTCGCCAACGCTCTGCACTTCTGCGATATTCAAATTTCAAGCACGGTCCAATCCATTCCGAGGACCTACCTGTACTAGTATTTTGACCGAACGTACTATACTCCCTCTAATCCATATTAATTGACTTAGATTTGTCAAATTTTGGATGAACCTATATACTAAATGGTGTCGAGATTCGCAAACCAACCTGTGGTTGGATGGTTAGAAGTGTGGTTGTACCCCCAGCTCACCAGAGTTCAAACCCTAGGTTTAACACTGTGTGTTGCATAAAAGGCGGAATATTTTTCAGTGGGAGGCGACGTTCCCGTCGACAGCGAGGAGCCCGTGGTGACTTCGTCAATCTCAAGACCCGATCCGCCGGCTCAGTTTCTCGGAGGTGCTCATAGGGATAGGGTGTACATTGTTAGATGTATATATCTGTATATTGTATTTCCCTCATATGTTAGGGGGGGTCATGCATATTTGCCCTGTACCTGTACTATATATTGTGGCCTTTGGCCCCCAGAGAAATATATGTTGTCTATTCCTAACATGGTATCAGAGCCACGTTAGTCCGTCCTCTCTCTTGCAACTTCCGGCCACCGTCGCCGTCACGGCCTTCGTCCGCCGCCGCCACGGCCATTGTTCCGATTTGTGTCCAGATTGGATCCCGTTTTGGTCCGATTCGGGATCGATTCTGACGGTCTTTCCCGCCTCCGCTGGCGTCGCCGCGAATAGCCGTCGCTCGATATCACCGCCCGCCGCCGATATCACCGCCTTACCGCTGCTTTCACTTCACGTCGCGCCGAAGTCTCATCGCTGGCGCTTCAAACCGCGATCTGCCGCGTTCCACGTGCGGACGCCACGCGCCACCACCACGCGGGACGCCCACGCCACGCCAGCCTCGCCAGACGCTGGCGAGCCCCACGCGCTCCCGCCGCTTCGACAAGGTGCGATCGCCCGCCACGCTGCGGCTTCCTCCTGTGATCAGCCGTCGCTGCCGCCAGCGGGCTGATCCGCTCGGCCGTTGTCTCTAGATCTAAATCTGGGGGTATCAGATCTGTAAAAAAAAAATGTCTTCTGCGTCGGGCTACGTTGCGATTCCTCGCTGCGGTGATTTTCGATGGCGCGAATTATCTCGATTTTGCCTTTATGCTGCTCACATGCGCGTCTCCGCCTTTGGGTGTGCTCTCTGGCGAGGTCCCATCGTCTGCGCCCTCGCCTCCCGTGGCTCCTCTACCTCCGACGCCGATTGTGCTTGGCTGATGCTTCTCGGGAGGCCAAGGATGCTTTCAGGCGCCGATGATATTGTTGTTGCCTATGACCAAGTTCAAGCAATATTCTGCGACCTCGAGTCCTATCGCCACGCCCGACGCCTACACTCGGGTCGATGAGGATGCTCGTCTTCTTCTTCTCACCTCTAGTGTCCGCCTCGATGTCTTCGAGTTCATGAGTCCCCTCATTGCTGCTTTCGGTGGGCCCATCTTCGCCAACGTTATCGCCATCCGGGATGCTCTTTACCCGTCTGTGGTTCGCCAGAGCATGCTCTTCAAACGGTGATTCCACTATTGATGAGTTTATACTCAGTCTTGCTATCTGGCGTCGCTTGATTCTCTCCAGATCTTTGTTTGTGGCACATGCTCGTCGCGGTTATGCGCTTTGGACTTGGAGTTTCATCGCATCTATGAGTTTCGTCTCGGCCGCCAGAGTTTGAGCCCCGGCTCAGCTTGAATGCTCGTGGTCGTGTTCCGCTCCGAGGTGTTGTCTCGAGCTTGCCGAGGAGACTCGTCTCCGTAGTGCGGTCTTCTTCGGTCCGTCTGCGCTTGCTACTCGTGGTGCTCCTTTGTCGCTCGCCTCGACTTCGATCGCGATCTCTGTCTTGCCGCCACGATACTACCCACTCCTCCGTGTTAGGGTCGGTCGGTCGGCTTCAAAGACCTCCGGTTCAGTCAGCACCAGCCAGTCTCGTGGTCGAGTCGCCGTGGTTCTCTTAAATCCTTTGCTCTTCGCAGAGGATGGTCACACTTGGGCCACTGTTATACAGGACCCAGTTCGCCGGCAACACGGGCTCGTGGACGATCGGCTCCTTAGGGTCTTCAAAGATGGCTCTCTCGATCAGACATTATCGAGTCTTGGCGATGCGCTTTGCTCTGGATCTTCTTCGGACGGGCCTTGGTTACGTGGACTCTTGACCTTTGTCGACCACCACCTTCTACACGATCAGTGCGTCTCCGTGGTATCTGGATTACGGAGCTTCTTTTCATATGACATTTGAGTCTTCTTTTCATCTCTTCGCTCTCTCCCTTCTCCTGTCCGTGTTTTCACGGTGATGGTACCTCTCTCCTGTTTCTAGTCGGGCACCCTTTCTACTTCTTCCTTTTTGTTCTGATATTTCTCATGTCCCTCTTAAGATGAATCTGTTCTCTGCTAGACTTCTCGACTACGGTTGTCGTCATTCTTGATCTTGACTCTTGTGTTGTTCAGACCGTCGCACCCAGGCCTGGTTGGGCAGCCCTCGCGGTAGTGATTCTTGAGGACTTTGGGAGTTAGGCGGCAGCGTTCCTTCCGCCGCCACTTCATCCCGATTCTTCTCCGGTTGTCGCCTCTACTATCGGCTCCTTTCAGCGGTGGCATCATCGTCTTGGTCACCTATGTGACTCTACTTTGTCGTCATTAGTTCATCGTGGTCTTCGGGGTGCATCTCGAGATGGGTCTTTACCTTTATCGAGTGTGGGTTGGGTAAGATTGACTTCCCTATCCTACTAGCGCGTCTGTATCTCGGCGACCTTTTGATTTAGTTCATTCGATGTTTAGTCCGCCTCCTTTCGCTTCGAAAGGGGGCCATCGCTACTATATTTTATTCATCGATGATTTTTCTCGATACACTTGGTTGTATTTTATGCGCTCTCGTAGTGAGGTGCTCTCCATATATCAGCGTTTTGCGGCCATGGTTCGTACTCAATATTCTACCCCCATTCGTGTGTTTCGTGCTGATTCTGCTGGTGTGTATATCTCCCAGATGTTGCGCGGGGTTCTTGCACAATGAGGCACTCTTTTGTTCTCTGTCCTAGCGCACATGCGAATGGCGTTCTTGGCGTAAGCATCGCCATCTTCTTGAGACCACTCGGCTATGATGTTTGCTTACACCGTGACTCTGCTGGTTTCTCCCCTAGTGCTCATGATCCGGTATTGTTGCTCACACTACTCCTCGTGGACGCACTCTTCTTCTCTATGTTGATGATATGATCATTACTAGTGATGATCCTGAGTATATCGCCTTTGTTAAGGCTCGTCTTCGTGATCAGTTTCTTATGACTGATCTTGGTCCTCTTCGATACTTTCTTGGGATTGAGGTTTCCTCCACTTCTGATGGCTTTTACATCTCTCAAGAAAAGTATATTCAGATCTTCTTGCCCGTCTTGCTCTTGGGGATGAGCGCCTTGTTGAGACCCTATGGAGCTTAATGTTGCTTCAACTTGATGGTGATCCTCTTTACGATCCGACGCGTTATCGTCATCTTGTTGGGAGTCTTGTTTATCTTCTTGTCACTCGTCGACATCTCTTATCTGTTCATATTACGAGTCGGTTTGTTTACGCTCCTACCATTGTTCATTATAGTCATCTTCTCCGTGTTCTTCGTTATCTTCGTAGTACGATCACTCGTCGCCTTTTCTTTCCTCGTTCAGCTCCCTCGGCTCCGGTGCTATTCGGACGCCACGTGGAGTGATCCTTCGGATCGTCGTTCACTTTACGCTTCTTGTGTGTTTCTTGGTGGTTCGCTCATTGCTTAGAAGACAAAGAAAGCAGACGGTTTCCGTTCGAGTGTTGAGGCCGAGTTGCGTGCTATGGCCTTGTTATTTCTTGAGGTGACCTAGTTACGGTGGTTACTTGCGGATTTTGGGGTCTCTCTTACCACCCAGTCTGGTTTTGTCGACGATGCAGTGCTATTAGTGTTGCACGTGATCCGGTCAAGCATGAGCTTACCAAGCATATTGGTATTGATGCTTTCTATACACATGCTCGGTGAAGGCTCGTGTTGTTGCGCTTGATGTGCCTTGATTCTGATTGGCGGATTTCTTCACGAAGGCACTGACGGGCGCAAAGATGATTTCTTACTCTCCAAACTCAGTGTTGTGGATCCACCATGAGTTTGTGGGGGGGGTGTTAGATGTATATATCTGTATACTGTATTTCCCCCATATGTTAGGGGGTTTCCTGCATATTTGCCCTGTACATGTACTATATATTGTGGCCTTTGGCCCCAGAGGAATATATGTTGTCTATTCCTAACATACATGTGTGCGTTCATAGAGGTGGGTGCATGTACGTGTCGTGAGCGTCTTCGATTGTACTGTGTTTCTTAAAAAAAAGTGTCTAGATTCAGTCAAATTTTTAAAAATCCAAGTCAGTTAATATGGGCCGGAGTGATTACTAGTATTGTTTTCGCACTTGTCATCAACAATGTCGGCGGTGCCGTCGATCGAGCGATCACATGTTGGCTTTGCGCCGTGCGTGCGGCGGGCAAAATGGACAAAAATAACCCTTTTTGATTTCACAAAATAACCCACCTAAAAACTATTTTACTGGACTAACCCTTTGTGTAACTCCCAACAGCTAGGCGCTATGCCCCTGCCAGCGTGGCACCGCCTGGCCCCTCCCTGGCCCCACCTAGAGGCATAACGCCCAGGCGCTATGCCTGTGTTGAGTATCGCCCAGGCGCTATGCCCAAGCTACACTTTAATGTGTAGCGCCTAGCAGATAGGCGCTACACTTTGGGACTTAGTCAGCAGCTCGCAACCCCCTCCCCACCCCGACCCATTCACTCCCAGCTCGATTCATCCAAGAAGAACAACAAGGAGGCGCCCCCTTCTCCCCTCTCTTCTCCCTCCTCAAATCTCTCACATTGGAAGCTTCATTTGGTGGATTTGTGCCTCTCCCCAGCTGCTAGAGGTACCCTCCCTCATTCCCCTCCGTTTTGACCTCTTGAAATCTTTCATTTTGGTTGGACTTGGCTTGAAACCCTAGAAATTTGATTTGGAGAGAAATGTTTGGAAATTTATTAGATTCATTGCCCAATGTTGGGAATAAAGATGTGTATGAAGCATTTAATTAGGTTTAGGGTTGTTGAAATTTGATTGTTTGGTTTATTGAAATGTTATGGCTAGGGTTAGAGTTAGGGTTTGCTTATGTAAGAGATGGTGTTCTTGTTAGCTTTATGATATGGTAATATGTCTAGTATATTTTTGTTTATCTTGTCATGGTTAGTTAATGAACATATTCTCCTATATGTTAGGGATGACAAGAATTGTTCATGTTCATCATGTGGACAAGGATGCCTTTTTGAAAGGCAACATAGAACCGTACGGATGAGCTAGATATTGTGTTTGAGCGTAGTCCCACCTATGCCGAGGTCTTAGAGCAAGTGAGGATTGAATTGAAATGGATGGACCCATGTGAAGTTGTTGAGTTGGAGGGAAGACATAATGTGGGTTTTGGAATGCATATCCGTTGGAAGACCATGCGTATCTTCTCCGAGGCTCGTTGGCTTCCATACAAGGAGGTGGTGGCCGAATCACTAGACAAGGCTCTTGAGCTATTTGCCACCAAGAAGTTTGATAGTTCATTGCCTTTGGACTTGAACCTTCGTGCCTCTCCATTGGATAGTAGGATTCCTCCACCCGTGGATCAAGAGCTATGGATTGAACCTCCTTTGAGCCAAACATTGAGCCCGATTTCAAGACACCAAGACGAAGTGTTGGAAGAGGACAATGATGATTGTGAGGGTGAAGATGATGATGATGTTGAACTCCACGACAACAATGTTGGTGATTTGGAGAAATATATCACTCAACATGACATGGACCGTGAACTCCCGTATTCTCGAGGCTATGCTTCGGACTCGGATGATGACGGTCCCGAAGAAGAAGTTGACGAGGAGGGGTTCACGGCTAGAGAGGCCAAAATCCACCATACCGTATTGGGGCGGGACCATCGGGTGCCTTTGTTTCGTGATCTTAGTCTCGCGGATAAAGCCACGGTTGATGGTGGCAAAGGCATAGTGCTTGGACCAAGGACAAGTTCTTACCGGGATGGCAATGAAGTGAATAATGGATTTTGCAAAGGATCATGGTTTAAGACCTTGTTGGAATTTAAGCAATGGATAAAGGACTTCTCGGTGAAGCATCATCGTCCTTACACGGTCGTGCACTCGGACATCAAGAAGTGTTACACGATGAAGTGCGAGGAGGAAGGATGTCCTTGGATTGTGCGTGCTAGACCATTCAAGGGAGGTCCTGATTGGCACATATCTAGTTGCGTATCAACTCACATGTGCCGAGGCCCGGTGGTGGATGGCAAGGATGCAAAGCATGAGCAAGAACTCACCTCCAAGTTCCTCGCTATAGTCTTTCCAATGACATCGCGTCGTTTCCAATAATGAGCATCAAGTGTCATGGAGTTTGTGAAAGCCCTCTTCACTATGAGGTGAAGTACGGAAGGCATGGAAGGCTAAGAGCCGCATTCAAGATGTTGTATGGTGATTGGGAGAAATCTTATAACCGAATTCCAAGGTTGTTGGGAGCGATGGCCGATGCTAATCCAGGCATGGTTCATGTGGTTGAACCTTTGGGGAACAAGACAAGGATTGTAAACGGAAGAACCGTTCGAAGTTTTGGTCGTGCATTTTGGGCTTGAGCAATGTGTTCAAGCATTTGAACATTGTAGGCTTGGTCATCTCCGTTGATGGCACCTTTATGACCTGTCAATTCAAGGGTACTATCTTCGCAATAATAATGATGCCAACAACCGGTTGATTCCTTTGGCCTTTGCTTTGGTAGAGGTGGAAAACAATGATAATTGGGAGTTGTTCTTCCATCTTTTAAGAACCAAGATATTAACCCCTCATAGGGAAATATGTGTCATCTCAGACCGTCATCAAGGAATTATTAATGCGGTGGACCAAGATATTCCCGGGCATGCTCCGCTGCACCATCGTTGGTGCATGAGACACTTTTGTTCAAACTTCTATAGGGCATGCAAGAGCAAGGATTTGGCCGGTGATCTACAAGATTGTTGCCTCGCTTTCACGGAACGTCGTTTCTCAAACTTGTACAACAAATTTCTCTTCAACAAAGAGCTCAATGCAGGTGGTCGAGAGTTTCTCGATATGATCATTGAAGAAAGAACAAAGTGGGCACGAGCTTTCGATGACGGTGGCCGGAGGTACGACCAAATGACAAGCAACATGGCAGAGGCCTTCAACAAGTTGCTCAAAGGTCTCGGCATTGCTGTGACAATAGTCCATTATACATTCGACATGATGAATGGGTATTTTCTTAAATACTCAGAGGAAACGGACCGATAGATTGCGGGGGACTACAAGAACAAGTACAAATACAAGTACCAACCTAAGGCTGATGATTGGATGCAATTTCAGTCAAAGAAAGCGGATGCCCAAGTTGTCACAGAATATGATAATGAAGAGCTAATTTACCAAGTTACGGAGCCCGGAGGTATAACAGCTGATGTTGTCCAACACGGAGGCCGAGCTTTCAAGGTCTCGCTCAAGACTTGTGAGTGAACATGCGGAAGCACATCATTGCTTCATATTGCCTGCTCCACTTGCTCGTGGTGTCTCGCCGATGACATTTGGATTACAATAATCCGCTCACGGTGAGAGAGGCTGAGTTATCCATTGAGACTACTAAGAAGACATGGGCTCCTAGATTTCATCCATATTTGGACTAATAAAAATGGCTGGAGTACCATGGGATTCAACTATGGCCTGATCCGAAATGGAAAGTGATTAAACATGGAAGACGCAAGACAAAACGCTTTAGGAGCGACATGGATGGATGGGGCCGTGGTGGTGCTCGAGAAGCGGGCAATGACCAATTCCAAGAGCCTCGTGAGAGAGCCCGGTGTGGAACATGCAATGGTGAATGGCACAATGCAAGAAATTGTTCTCAAAGAAAAAGAGCAAAAGGAAATGAAGCAAGCACTAGCCAACCAAGTGATAGCCAACAAGACCCAAGCCAACCAAGAACTAGCCAACAAGTCCCAAGCCAACCAAGAACTAGCTAACAAGTCCCAAGTCAACCAAGAACTAGCCAACAAGTCCCTAGCCACCAAGCTCCTAGACAACAATCTCCTAGACAACAAGCTCCTAGACAACAAAGAGGTCGATCAATTGGGCTTAGAAGAGGAAGAGGGCTTGGCGGTTTTAACCCGGCTAGTATGTTAGGTTACTTGGCAGGACCAAATCCTTATGTTAATAGGTACGAATGAAATATTCATACTTGCATGCTTATGTTACTACCTACTATGCTTATTTCATTGAATCAATTATTGTTCACATTCATGCATCCTTTACTAACTTGTAGCTTTTATTCTTATAATAGGTATGGCCACTCAACCCAACAAGGGCAATGATGGGGACTCAACCCAACAAGAACCATAGCACCACCTATTCTGGCATTTTGGCCTGCCCTACGACAGGCATCGTCCAACTACAAGTGAACAAAAAAGAGGTCAGGCATAGCATATGTGTGGACTCGACATATCCAAATGAATGTAGAGTGCACAGGTGATTACCTACCGGTACAAGTAGGCAAGAGCCGTCGAACCCCAGCTAATATTGCTATCCCAGTTTGCTAGTGCCTTCAGCCACATCCACTGAGCGGTCCTACCTCCGCTGTCAGCAAACAGAGTCCTAGAAAAGACATACCACACGTACACACGAGCATGTGCCTCGATCACCTCAACCTCGGCGAGGTTCGGGCATTCCACAAAGTTGTCCACAATCCACACATATGTCGCGTCTGCTGGGAATCTATCTTTGCTCTTATTTTCAAGTTCTTCAGGAGCCATGACAATAAGTAGCTGCATCGCATTGCGCCACCCATCGTAATCTGTGCTCATACAGAGAGGCTCCCCCCGCGATAGGAAGTCCAAAGATCATGGAAACATCTTGAAGAGTAGGAGTGATCTCGCCGGTCCGGAGGTGGAAAGTGTGCGTCTCCGGACTCCACCGGTCGACAAGTGCGGTGATAGCAGCCGCGTTGAGGTTCAGCGTCGACCGGCTCACAAGCGTGATGAAAGGGAGGAGGCCTAGCCGCTTGATGTACTCGGTGTACCGCTCGTCGTACGACATGTCATTCGAAGACGCGCCATGAGACCGAACCTTGAGGGGATGAAGCCTCTGCATACATACAAGATCGAACATTATACTTTTTCCAACATAATTGAATCAATAAAAAATAAAAACAAAAAAGTTCAGCCATGGTTTTATTACCATATGCTTCTCCGCCATCAAGTATGCCCGGTGTTCATGATCATAGTAATCCTCAAGTAGCCACACCATCCTACATATATATTCCAAACATCAATAAAATGTGTGTGGTATATGGCCATTGTTTCAATTTATATAATAAACTACAAAGAATATGGGAGCATATTATTCACACATCCATACAAATCCATATACAACCATCATACACAATGCAAAACAACGACACACTTCCATTCCCCATCAAATACAACTAATATATAACTACCAAATAACCAAAAGCATACACAAATAGGTCATATTATGAATCCAACTAGACCTAGGGTTTGAGGATAATGTGCAAGATTCATTGGATGAAAGAGAGGGGAAAGGAGGGGATTACCTTGAGGGAGGGATATGAGAGCAAATCCATGGTGAAATCCCTCAGATCTGTTGGATTTGAGGTGGGGATTTGAGAGAGAAGGAAGGAGGAACCGCCGACGCCCCTCTGTCTGTTCTTCTAGCTGCCTGGGAGGGAATGGGGAGGGGGCTGGGCGAGACAGCTTAATTCCCAAAGTGTAGCGCATATTTGCTAGGCGCTACACATCAGAGCATAGCGCCTAGCAGATAGGCGATACGCTTTGGGCATAGCGCCTGGGCGTTACTCGCACCAGATATAGCACCTGGGCAGCACACGACCGGGTGGGGCCAGAGGATCAGCGGTGCCACTTGTTGGGGCATAACGCTAGAAAGACGCTACCTTTGTAGAGTATAGCGCCTAGCTGTTGGGAGTTACCCAAAGGGTTAGTCCAGTGAAATAGTTTTCTAGATGAGTTATTTTGTAAAATCTTTTTGAAAAAAGGTTATTTTTGTCTATTCTGCCGTGCGGCGGCGGCTAGCGTGTTAAGGGCATGTACAATACTAGAGAAGGCATGTCTTTTCTTAGCTCTCCACATCATTTAGAGAAGACGCAATATATAACTTATACAATGCATTATCTCTTATTGCTATCTCTAGCAATTAATAGAATTACTTATTTTTAGTAAAAAATTGGTTGACTAAGAGAAGGCATATGGTACAATGGAGAAAAATAGTCTTCTCTTATTGCTAAGAGATCATCCCTTAGCTAAGTGAAGACAACCCTCTCCCTCTTGTTTCTCTCTCCTCCCACTAAGCAAAAATCCAACGTGACATGCGTAAAGAAGGCTGACGTCACCGCATTGTACGTGGCCTAATAACCTGCTCCCGCGTGGTATGACTTTGTGTTCGACGTTTTCCGGGATGGAGCAGCCGGTGAAACGACGGCTCGACCGCTACACGACGGAGGACGGACGCAGTGACGCAGGTGGCCAACCGAGGCAACTACGGTGGGCAGCTCAGCTCAGCTGTGCCACACGGTGATGCAGACTGAACTACGCCCGAGAAAACATTTCTTCGCCCCTCCACTAACCACGCGCTTTTGATCTGCCGAAACAAGGACGGCAAGGATGCTGATCGCTCTCTTTTCTTCAGTACGAGTAGCACTTGGAAGCCAAGATAACTCACTCGGGACAACTACATTACAGCCTGCTGCGACTTCCGGTAATTAAGCAGTGGTAGTACTACTAAAAGTGTGGGTACACTTACTTGTCGCGCACCGTCACACACACACTCGGGTGTGGTGGATTTCACTGTCTCCTTTACTTCCGTCCAGTGCCGCTGGCTGCGGTAGCAGCAGCGGTGCCTGGTGAACGAGTAAACGTAAAGTCTGAAGATGTGGTTCAAAAAAAAAAAAAAAAAAGTCTGAAGATCACTGGAGCTTTCTTTATTTCAACCCTAGCTTACATCACCCTGGAGTTCCGGTAGTAATAGCTTTGATATTCTGTCACGCTCGATGTTACAGCAGCAGGCTCCTCTGGTAGTCCGGTGCAAGACAATGGAGCGCGAGCAGTTACTGTCCTGACGGACGCCGACGACAGCAGAGACCTGGTGAGAAAGTTCACTCCATTAAGTCGTCAATTCTTTGGAGGTAGAAAAAGTTACGTCTATTAGTCGTACGTAATCGACATCTGCCTCTCGTGGTGCTTCTCTACCGTAACTTGGCGTTTTAACTTTTAACATGAGTAGGACAATTTATTGGCTTATCTGGTGTAAGAGCAATTCCAGCAGCATCCTAATATTTTTTTCTCTATAAGCGTGCATAGGTAGGGGCCTCTTCTAGAAAGGATTATTCCCCTAAATTATGCTTATCTCCATCGCTGTACTCCCGCCGTGGATTTCCTCGTCTGCAGTTTGGTGGCCATGGTGGCACTTTGCTTGCAGATGGTGGGATTCGTGGTGGTGTTCTTCCTCAAGGAGCTTCTCTCCGGTGGCTTATGGCGGCGCGGGCTATCATCCTGTCGGACCAAATAGCAGTAGGGCTGCTGCTCCGTTCGCTGCTCTTCCTTCGTGCCGGTGCTCGCCTTCCTCCCTACACCAAGTGGTTTCGTCCCCGGTGGACCGAGGATGGCCGATGGCGGAGGATTTCTCGCCGGTTCGAGCTTGGTCGAGCCCTCGGCTCTGACCTCGTTGCAGATTCCATCTCAGAGGTCGCCGGCGTTGGTGGTGGAGGCACCCAGGACTTGATTGCTTTTTTCTTTCTTTTCAGGGTGTTTTTTGTAAATAGGAGACCTTTTGGGTCCTCCTTGTAATTTTCTACCTGCCACATGTTCTCTATGCAACAATATATTTGGATGTGCTCGCATCCTGCACCGTTCAAAAAAAAGTTATCTCTCCCATATCAAAAATACATATTCCCTCCGTTTTAAAATATAAGATGTTTTAGGTTTGTAAAGAAAATGTATCTAGACTTCGTTTTATGTGTAGGTTCATTGAGTTTGGAATGAACCTACACACTAAAAGAAATCTAGATACATTCTCTTCACAAACTTAAAACATCTTATATTTTAAAACGGAGGGAGTACATTTTAATTAGATAAATCCCACTTAGTATTTTTTTTAACCAACCGCTCACTCATCCCTTCCAAAGGAAAAAACCCCCAAATCGGGAAGCCACCGCCTCCACCTCTGTGAAATGCATCCTTGCCGGGAGGCCATCGCCACCACCTCCGTTGTCGTTGAGGATGGGGATGACCGCGCGCTGAGCACGTCGTCCTGGGAAGGGGCGCAAGTGGAGCCAGCTGTGGCGGAGCTCGTCGGGCGGGCAGAAGGGTGCCTCGTAGGTGGCGGTCTCCGTGCGCGACTGTCTTCCTTCAAGTGGTCAACGCCCCGCAAGAGGCCCAGGGATCGATATAGGGGAGGCGGCCATCGCCCCCTTGCTGAGGGAAGAGGGAGGGGTTGGATCGGGGACCCCGACCAGTTAGTGACCTCTAGGGGCGCTGTTATAGGGTGTTTTTTTCACTCTCTTTGCCCTATTTTGTCTATGGGAGACGACTGTAGGGCACCTCCTCGACTTGCTCTAAGAGCATCTCCACTCGTTGGGCGAACTTAGGCCGAAAACCGGACCTTTTTTGGCCGGACGAAACGCGTTTTCGGCCTGGGTCTGTCGAGCTTCCCACTTGTGTACCCAGGGCCGAGTCCCAGGTTCGGCGAACTTCAGTTAAACTCGAAATATGGGCGAATATATGCGGATTTCATTAAGTAGGGCAAAGGTACACATATTACATCGAATTTAATAACTAGAAAAAGGCCGCCACCGCCGTGGTCGATACAGGACGCCGCAACTATAGGCCGAGGCGGGGGTTGTTGCCGGCCTGGATGTACTCCATGACACCGGAGGTTCGCTCGAACGCCCACCACCACGGCTGAAAAGCCACATTGTGGCGAAGCCCAGTCCGGTCGTGTCGGGCGAGTTCTCGAGGCGCCTGTCGGCAAAGAACTGCCTCCAGAAGACCAGGTTGCTAGGATCCTCGGCGAGATCCGGGTCTTGCATGTCGGCGATAGCCACCGGATCTCCTGAGGTCCTTGTCAAGACCCCGGAACGAGGATCCCGCCGGCCGAGTGCCAGCCGAAGGGGAGACGAGTGTCCTGTTGGAGATATGCCCTAGAGGCAATAATAAATGTAGTTATTATTATATCTTTGTGTTTATGATAAATGTTTACATTCATGCTATAATAGTATTAACAAGGAAACATTAATACTTGTGTGATTTGTAAACCTAATTTGAAGTCCCTAGTAAAGCCTCTATATAATACTAGCTTGTTGGTTAATAGATGATTGTGGTTTCCCTATCATGAATATTGAGATGTTATTAACAACAATATCATATCGTTAGGAGAATGATATGATGGACATACTCCTATAGATAAGCGTAGCATAAAGATCAAGTCATTTCAATAGTTCAATTGCTATATGCTTTCTGATACATAGTAACCTAATTCCTTCGACCATGAGATCATGCATATCACCTTGGGATGGATGCTTTGATGACATCAAACACCACACCGTGAATCGGGTGGCTATAAAGGTGGCATTGAGTGTTCGAAAGTATTGGTTGAAACACATGGATCAAGAGTGGGATTTGTCCATCCATATGACTTGATAGATATACTGGGCCTCTCGGTGAAATGTCATCCAATTAGCTTGCAAGCATGTGGTGGCTCACAAGGGATCACATATCACGAACGAGAAAGAGTACTTATCGATGTGAGGTTGAACTAGGTATGCAGAGATCTGACGATCATAACCTCGGATAAGTAAACTATCGTGAGACAAAGGGAAATTGGTATCGTATGTAAGTGGTTCATTCGACGCAAAGTAATCGTAGAAATATGTGGGAGCCATATGAATTTCAGTTCCTCTATTGGTTATTGTTCGGAAGTGTCTCGATCATGTCCGCATAATTCACGAACCGTAGGGAGACACCAAGGATTCGACGTTGTTTGAGTAGTTATGGTATGATGAGAAAGAGACCGAATGTTGTTGAGTCTCGGATGGGATCCGGATATCACGAGGAGATCCGGAATGGTCGGAGAATAAGATTCATATAAGGAAAGTCTCGTTTGAGTTCGGAATGATTCCTAGGGTTTTCATGAATGTTCTAGAAGGTTCGAAATGTCCCAAGACTCCCGAGGAGGAAGGGTACATGAATGTGTCATTGCAAGTTGTAATGATTGCATCATGTACTAAGTGTCTTCGCTGTCCAAAATAAAGGGTTTATTCAAATCCTAAATTGAAAAGTCAAAGCTAGTTTGAAAGTCAAAACGCAGTTTTGGAAAGAGGAGTGGGAAACCGAGTTGGGAGGAATCCTCCTCCAACCGTGACGCGCACCACCAATCCGAGTTGGGGAGGACTCCCTCACTGGCCTACGGCCCTCCCATATAAGGAGGCGGGGCTCCTCCTAGGACACACAAGTACCTCTCCTCCAAACCCTAGCTTGGCGCCACCACCTCCTGCAGTTGCCGCCTCCTAGGGTTGCCCTAGCCACCGACTTGGGGTGCCCCAAACCCCAGCATGGCTCTAGCACCTCCTCCTTGGTGTGTCTAAAACCTAGATTGCGGCGAGCTCTCTCATACTCCACCATACTCGCTCCAGCAAGGCGAAGCCTGCGAGATCTCACCTCTACTTCCGGTACGCCGTTGTCTTCGGAATCGCGAGGAGAGTGCTACAACCTCATTTTCTGGAACAAGGGAGAGGAAGGTCTTCGCCGAAATTTAACGCGTGTGACCGATCATGCGAGCTGGCAGAACGCACGGAAGGATCGTCTCTGCGATCTTGAGATCGGAAGAATACTACATCACCCACGAATACGCTCTCGTTAAACACTTTGGAATCTTCGAGGGTAAGTTATTCCATCGACTCGTTGCTACAATCTAGTAGATAGATCTTGGCTTGTTTGTTTGTATGCGGTAGAATTTTTTTGTTTTCCATGCTACGAAACCCTACATGTCCGGCGGCGCTGTATAGGCGCCTCGCGGAGCAGCCGGGTTTCCCACGGGGGCATCGTGCGTCGGCCAGGAAATCCCTCGGCCATGGCTTCTCGGCGGAGTTGAGGAGGAAGAAAGGTGCGAACGTCCGAAATTTGCCGGAGTTGGGAGTGGTGTGAGAGACTGTGAAGAGAGACGGCGAGATGTACGCCTTTTATAGGCCGAGTTTGGCGGCGAGGGCGAGAGGGGTGTAGCGGCGAGGGCGGGAAAAAGAAAACCACGGGAAAGATGGCGACGCCTCGGTCAACAGTCGGGTCCACTAGGCCAATTCATTCATCTGCTCACACGGGCGTGCAGAGATCTGGGTTCACCGAGTAGTCCGGACCAAAGTTGACCCAAAACCGGACAAAAAGAGGTTCGTCGGTACGCGACTGGACCGATTTTCGGTATCCGGATCGGCCTCCCTCCTATGTAGCCGAGTGGAGATGCTCTTAGGAAAAAGCAGAGGTTTCTTTTCAATTTCTGAAATCGGACGACTATGGTAGCACTTGACATCTCCCTCACGCGGCGATGCAAGGTGCTTCAGCCTTCGCCATGACAGCTATGCCAGCTTCTCTACCGCAACAAAAATGAGAGGATTCTTTTCTTTTCATTTTTTTGTTGGAGCCGGAGGAAAAAGCTGGGGAATAAAGGCAAGAGAACCTGCACACTACTTCTCCGCATCGTCAAGGAAGTGCTTAAAGCGCCAGCCACGAACTAAACTTTGTTATACCAGCTCTTTGTCTTGGGCTAAACTGAACATGGGCTAAATCGCATTGCTGTAACACTATACCTTCCGTTTCATAGAGCCTAAACTTATCATTGATCACCACAGAAGATTTTTTTTATTCCTCTGAAAAAAGGAAGAGCGGCATCATGTTTGGCCATTCGGGAGGTCCTACTCGAACATCGTGCCCGGGGCATGGTCCCCGAGCTTTACGGCGTTTGGAGGATCTAGTTGCAACTAGGAGTACTAGCTAGTAGCCTCACGCAGAGGCTGTTGGGCAGCTACACACCGCGAAGCCAACGTGACGATCCATCAATTGTGGGCGTAGAAAAAATACTGCCGCGGCTGAGTGCCTTCCTGCTTTCCTTTCCGTATGTCGCGTGCCTGTCATTTGTCAAGTAGAGAAAGAAATGTAGAGTGGTGACCATTAATTAAACTACTAGCTAGGTGGGCATGTGTTTTGGTACTTCGCTGACGACGATCCTAGATTTAGGCAAGTAGCTCTAGAGCGATGCTCTTTTTGGGTAGTTGAGATGTCCCGATTTGTAGCTCCGACATCTGTGCTCATGTGTCCTGGTGCTGGTGGTGGTCCTTGATTCGATTAATCAAAGGACGCGAACAAAGTTTAGGGACACATGCAGTCCTGCTAATTAGAGTGGAGTAGATCCAGTGTCGCCGTGTCCTCCTCGTGAGAATTTGGAGTGCTCACCTTCATCTGGTTTCTGGTTTCTCTACTCGGTGGGTTTCTCAATGCTTGCACCACCATCGAGGCTCGCAATAGTCGGACAGCAAAAACAAGCCTCAGCGAGACGACACAAAAGACCATAGAACACGGACGGTCGCATTCCCCCTCAAAATTCAGGTAACCTAAACTGACCAAAATAAGCAGGTGTGGTGTCCAAAATAAATTCAGCCCGTTAGAAGGTGATCTTAAGATTACACTACGATGCCCGTATAGGAATGGCAGGCAGAGAGACCTGAGCTGTCATGGACGAGAGAAGAGAGAACCCCAGAGAGTGAGACCGCGAGCCACACCCGCACCTCTCAAAGCAAACGGCAAAAGATCTTTAAAAGCGTTCCCCGGAAAGAAAAAAAACTTTAAAAGCGTTCGAGGGGACCCGCGTGTCATAGAGTCCAGCTTATATAAAGCAAAAGGTCACGGGCCTTTAACACGGAGCAGTGTAGAAACAGGAGAGCGACCGTTTATAGAGCGAGCGGCACCGGTTCCATGTCGACGCAGGTGGGTCCGCGGGGCGTAAATGACGCACGAAGATATTTCCCGAGATATTTTGCTGAGGCGTAGCTATACCGGCTCTTAACCGTAACCGATCGATGCGTTTGATCGTCGCAGACGGCCGATGTTGCTTGCCTTGCCTCGTCTCTCTCGACGGACGCAGATTCGTGTCCCTTGCTTGCACATCTAATCCGGTCTTGGGGTCTTACTCCCTCTTTTTTTTTGCGAATTTAAATTTTATTTATTAAGACCGAGCCATAATACCCTGCTTACAAGCATCTAAGATAATGTTTGGACCATGACCGATTCAGACTTTAGTGCACTCATCCGTGCATTCCACTCTAGCTAAACTATGGCTAATATTGTTCACCTTTCTACTTATATGATTAACCAGACACTCTCTACCTCCTTGACATAGGCGTATTACTCTCTCAGTATGTAAATAAATGTATTTTTAGCTCTATTGTAAGTTAAATTTTATTAAGTTTGACTAAATTTATAAAAAAACAGAGCAATATTTGTAACACTAAATTAGTATCACTAGATTTGTTTTAAAATTTAGTTTCATAATATGATAATTTTATATACTAATATATATTGCTATATTTATCTATAAGATTTGTCAAATTTAATAAAATTTAATTTAGACAAAAGCTAGAAGTACACATCACATTAGCAAGCTCCGGTTGATTTAGTGCAATCTGCCACAAGCTTGCTGATGCGAGGTGTATTTTGTGAGCGATTCTGTTGCTTCTCGTTCCAGGGATGCATAGGTTGACGTCACTCTTTTAAGCGAGTGGCGAGTCCATTGACGTCGGTGATTTCACTCTCGGATCCGTCCGCTGTAGTTCTTTAGCAAATTTGACGGCAATAAGTTTTAAAAGAATAACACTTGTTCAGATTTGTATATATTTATATATTAAAACGTGTTTAGATACATATAAATTTAAATAAATATATGACATATTTTTTAAGACAGAGAGAGTAATTTTTCTTTAAGACAAGCACCGCTTTTTTTTTCATTGTTTGCGATCTGAATTCAGTATCTGGCAAGCTGCGGGAATCAAAGGCGCAGGCCGGACGGCGATCATTGTAGTCTGAGTCTGAACCTGTTATTGTGCCTTCATGTATAGTACTCTCTCTCACACATATTAGTTGACTCCAATTTAGATGTATCTAAACAAGTTTTTGTGATAGATATATTCAAATTGAAGTCAACTAATATAATCGAAGTAACATTTTGAAAAAACGCTTTGCCGCCGCCGTGTCTCTTTGTGGCAAAGCAGGCGCCGCCCGCGCCCTTCCCACCCACCCACACCTCCACCTCTGCCGACGCCGGCCGGCGCGACCGTGCCATGCCGGCGGTGCCCTTCCTTTCCTCGCGGCAGTGCGCGCAGGCGTTCTCTATGCGGTCTTTGCTCGGGTGGCAGGGGCGCGGTTCCATCCGAGGAGCGAGGACACGACGACGCTTCTTCTGCGGGGCGGCGCCGGGATCGGCTGGGTGGCGGGTGGCCGCCCTAGATCTGGGGCCCTGCAGGGCCCATCTGGGCCGGTGACGGGCCGGCCCTCTCGTGACAACGCAGCTTCCAGGATGGCGGTGACTGTAGCACGACGCGGGGATGGCGGCCACGGCGGCCGGCCGGTTGCAGCGTGGCATCGGACTTTACGGGCCCAAAGAGGGCCCGACCGGACCCTATTGGGATTGGTGTGCCCCGGAGGGGCTTTACGGGCTCTCTGGACCTGGTCGGACCTAACTGGGACTGGTGTGTCCGGCTGCCAGCGTCGTCTACGCGCTCCCGTGATGGAAGCGATTCCCGCACGGCCACGGTAACGTCGGCCCCGATTAGGGCTATTGTTCTCTTCCATTTGGCCACGTGTTGGTAGCTTCGGTGAGACGATGATGATGGTAGCTTCATGACCGTCATGGCGCATGCTCGTGGACGGCAAGTTTTGGTGGTGGCAAGGCCTCGTCCTCGCGGGGCTCCTGTGCAACGGCTCGTCCGAGGGTTGTGGATAGGATTTTCGAGAGAGATCCTTGTCGGCTTTCCCGACACCGGCGCGGTGCCGTCTGTGGGTGGCACCATTCCTTACTGAAGGGCGTCGTGGCTACCCTTCATCCACCTCCCTCTGTGTGTCGGGGGAAACCTTATGACCATCTCTGGTCCGGGCAACAGCGGTTGTTTTCCCTCTTGAGGGTGTTGCTTGGTGCTCGACGAGTTCGAGCAAGGAGCATGGTGGTAATTCTCTAGAGGGCGCAACGGTTGCGGGTTACCGGCCTTTAGTTGATCCGCCTCTTGTAGGGTTTCGTAGCATGGAAAACAAAATTTTTCTATCGCATACAAACAAACAAGCCAAGATCTATCTACTAGATTGTAATAACGAGTCGATGGAATAACTTACCCTCGAAGGTTCCAAAGCGTTTAACGAGAGCGGATTCTCGTGGGTGATGTAGTCGTACTCTTCCCGATCTCAAGATCGCGTAGACGATCCTTCCACATAGCTCGTTAGCCCCGCTCCATGGGTCACACGTTCGGTTTCGGCGAAGACCTTCCTCTCCTTGTTCCAAAGAAAATGAGCTTGTAGCACTCTCCTCGCGATTCTGCGGACAACCGTGGTACCGAAGTAGAGGAGATCTCGCAGGCTTCGCCTCAAGCGGGAAGTATGGTGGAGTGAGGAGCTCTCGATCTAGGGTTTAGACACACCAAGGAGGGATGCTAGAGCCATGGCTGGGGTTCGGGACCCCAAGTCGGCTGAGGGCAAAACCCTAAGAAGCGGCTATGGTGGGTTGCAGCTTCTAGGGTTTGAGGTGAGGACTTGTGTGCTCTAGGAGGGCCCTGCCCCTCCTTATATAGGTGGAGGGCGGCCAAGGGGAGGGAGGAGTCCTCAACTCGGCTTGGGTGGTGCGCCGGCTTGGGGAGGAGGACTCCCTCCCCAACTCGGTTTCACCCCCTCCTCCTCTTTTCCACTTTCCAAATTTAGCCGTTTGACTTTTCAATTTAGCTATTTGACTTTTCAAATTAGGATTTGAATTAATCCCTTATTTGGAACAGCGATAACACTTAGTACATGATGCAATCATTCGAACTTGCAATGACACATTCATGTACCCCTTCCTCTCCGGAGTGCCGGACATTCCGGAACCTTCTAGAACATTCCCGATGAAAACACCGGAATCATTCCCCAACTCCGAAACGGGACTTTCCTTATATGAATCTTATTCTCCGGACCATTCCGGATCACCTCGTGTTATCCCGGATCCCATCCGAGACTCCGAACAATATTCGGTCTCTTTCTCATAATACCATAACTACTCAAACAACGTCGAATCCTTAAGTGTGTCTCCCTACGGTTCGTGAATTATGCGGACATGATCGAGACACTTCTCCGAACAATAACCAATAGAGGAATCTGGAAATTCATATGGCTCCCACATATTTTTACGATTACTTAGCGATCGAATGAACCACTTACATACGATACCAACTTCCCTTTGTCTCACGATAGTTTTGTAGGGGTTCGTAGCATGGAAAACAAAAATTTTCTATCGCATACAACCAAACAAGCCAAGATCTATCTACTAGATTGTAGCAACGAGTCGATAGAGGAACTCACCCTCGAAGATTCCAAAGCGGTTAACGAGAGCAGATTCTCGTGGGTGATGTAGTCGTACACTTCCGATCTCAAGATCGCGTAGACGATCCTTCCACGTTAAAGCGCTCCTTGATCGGTCCACGTTGATACTCGGCGAAGACCTTCCTCTCCCTTGTTCCAGGCGGCGGAGGTTGTAGCACTCTCCTCGTGATTCCGGCGACCTGTGGCGTGATGCAGGAAGTAGAGGAGATCCCATGAGCTTCGCCTTAAGCGGTGCGGTATGGTGGAGCTTATGAGAGAGGCTATTAGTGGTCTAGTAATTAGACACACCAATTAGAAGGCTCTAAACCAATTAGAAGGCTCTAAACCGCGAGGCTAAAGCAATTAGAAGCTCTAAACCAAAGCGGCTCTAAGCCGGAGGTAGAAGATAGGAACTTGTGTGTCTCTAGGAGGCCCTGCCCCTCCTTTTATGGGAGGGGTCTTGGCGCCAGGGAGGAGGAGTCCCTCCCAACTCGGCCTAGTGGCGCCGCCTGGAGGAGTCCGACTCCTCCTCCGAGTTGGTTCCAACTCCTCTTGCTTGTTTCCCAGTTTCTTGTTTTGGCAGTTTGACTTTCAAACCGGACATTTGACTTTTCATTTAGGATTCAATTTAATCCTTTATTTGGGACAGCAAGAACACTTAGTACATGATGAAATCATTCCAATATGTAATGACACATTCATGTACCCTCCCCGGTCTTGGACAATCCGAACCTTCTAGAACATTCCGATGAAAACACGGAATCATTCCCGAACTCAAACGGGACTTTCCTTATATGAATCTTATTCTCCGGACCATTCCGGATCACCTCGTGATATCCCGGATCCCATCCGAGACTCGAACAACATTCGGTCTCTTTCTCATAATACCATAACTACTCAAAACAACGTCGAATCCTTAAGTGTGTCTCCCTACGGTTCGTGAATTATGCGGACATGATCGAGACACTTCTCGAACAATAACCAATAGAGGAATCTGGAAATTCATATGGCTCCCACATATTTCTCTGATTACTTTGCGATCGAATGAACCACTTACATACGATACCAATTTCCCTTTGTCTCACGATATGTTACTTATCAGAGGTTATGATCGTCGGTATCTGCATACCTAGTTCAACCTCGTTCTTGATAAGTACTCTTTCTCGTTCGTGATATGTGATCCCTTGTGACCAAGTCACATGCTTGCAAGCTAATTGGATGACATTCCACCGAGAGGGCCCAGTATATCTATCCGTCATATGGATGGACAAATCCCTCTTGATCCATGTGTTTCAACCAATACTTTCCGAACACTTAATGCCACCTTTATAGCCACCCGATTCACGGTGTGGTGTTTGATGTCACCAAAGCATCCATCCGGTAAAGGTGATATGCATGATCTCATGGTCGAAGGAATTAGGTTACTATGTATCAGAAAGCATATAGCAATTGAACTATTGAAATGACTTGATCTTTATGCTACGCTTATCTATAGGAGTATGTCCATCACATCATTCTCCTGATGATATGATCTGTTGTTAATAACATATCTATGTTCATGATCGAAACCATGATCATATATTAACCAACAAGCTAGTTTAACAAGAGGCTTTACTAGGGACTCTTATTTTAGTTTACAAATCACACAAGTATTAATGTTTCCGGTTAATACAATTTTAGCATGGTATGTAAACATTTATCATAAGTGTGAAGATATGATAATAACCACTTTACTATTGCATCTTGGGCATATCTCAACAGTCTCCCACTTGCACTAGAGTCAATAATCTAGTTTCAAACCTTTGTGTATATAACACCTATGGCTTTCCGTGTTGTATGTACCACGATTGCTAGTGGTCAGCGATCTCGGATCTAACACTTCGGTCCGTGTGTAATTGCATGTCTTTGCGTCTCGCATCACTCATTCTCTAATGAGATGGCTTTGTATAACTTTGGTCTTTCGTGTGACCTTTAGTTCTTTGGGGTTAAAACATGTTGATAATATTGTCGCACAATATATCTTCATAGTATTATCCCTCTGTGAACTACACCTAGTTTGATAACAAACTACTTGACACAAATGCCCTCTTTTTGCTAAAATAGCAGTTATATACTTGGCCTTTTGTTGTAGTATCTGTCACAATGTCTTAACTTTGGAACTCATCCAAATCCATTATGGAACTCACCTTCCATTATATTGTGCCACCCTTAGTTTAGATTGAGATAAACTTAATTTGTACTTTGTGACAAAGCTAGTATCAATGTAGTACTTTTACAATGAACTAACCATCTATTTGTCACTTCTACAAATATTATACTCTTAGTTCTTCCAAAAGATCATAAGAATATCCTTACTATTGTCCAATGATCATCTTACGAATCATTCTGGTATATGCTCACAACATTTAGAGCATAGGACATATCTGGATTTGTACATATCACAGTATGATATAAATATTCTTTGTGATTTTATACATCAAGTATCAATCTATACTTGATTATTTGTTTCACTTTACCAAATGTCAATACACTTGAATATATCATCAACATTGAATTTATTCAATCCTTTACGTCTTGACAAGAACCTCTCTTGTAGTTTCTATATTGAACTCATTCAATATCTTGTCTATGTACTTCTGGCACAACCATATTAGCATCTATTGATGCCAAATATTTAGGTTTTGCCTAAGTCTTTCATCGGGATGAAATTCTTAATATGTGTTAATAAAAGATACATTATTTCCAATCAACAATATGTCTTCCACATAATGTATTAGAAACATGTCTTAGCGCTCCCACTTAATTTCTTGCAAATGCAAGCATCTTCATTGTCTCTGATGAAATTAAACTCTTTTAACAGTTTCATCATAGTGAAGATTCCAACTCCGCTATGCTTACTTTAACCATTGAAGTTCGCATATGCTTTTAGCATCCTTTGAATTAACAAAACCCTATGGACCGTGTTATGCACATGTCCTAGGTAACGATTCTATTAGAAGAACTTGTTTTGTTTATTCAACTACCATATAACAAATTATATGTAGTGGTTGCTACATTAATCCGTCTAGACTAAATATCACTATGACAGATCAAATCTTGTCATAGTCAACCTTTGAACATTGTTGTGAACTTTTTCCCAACATGTCGACTATTTCATAGATGTGAAACATCCATGTCTATTTCTTTATAGATCCACACAACTATAAGGTCTTACACCTTTCTCGAGGTCCTTCAAGTTCAAAACTTGATTTTCTCGTGTATGGAACTATCACGGATTTTATGGCTTTAAGCCATTTTACGGTCGAGGCCCATCATCGCTTCTTTGCATGTAGTCGGTTCATTATTCTCAAATAATGATTCAACCCTCAAATCTTGGTATTTGATTGTTTACCCAACCTACTTGTTTCAATAGGAACTTAGATCTCGTGACCACAACCTTTTGAGGCACGTGAGCCATGAGCATTGTTCTTGCCTCGAAACACTTTTCGGTCTTTGCGACTCGATCATATAGCTAAGGTTCTTTCAACCTTATCAAAGTTCTATTGTCCTCCCTTAACTTTTCACGAAAAATTCCTTCTTTAAGAAACTTGGCGTTCTAAGCGACAAACACTTTTGTCTCCGGTGTTATGGAGAAATACTTAACAAAGACAGGTTCATCCGACTTTGGTTGCAAACATCTTTCTTATGCAAAGCATACCAATTTTTAAGAAAGGACAACTTGGGTTTTATCCCAAACCATAACTTTATATGGTGTCATTTCAACGGATTATGATGAAGCTCTTTTCAGTGGAAAAACGGTAATCTCTAAAGCTTTTAATCTTTAAAATATAATGGCAGTTTTATAAATTATACCTTTGATCTTACCATGTCAAACAAGGTTTAATTACATATCTCGAACGCTCCATATACTTATGGTGTTTTGGGAAAATGCAAATCCACGGAACGATTCCTTAAATCTTAGGTATTATGCTAAAATTGTGACTTAAATATTTTCCTTTATGATCTTATCACAAACTATTCATATTCTTGTTACAATGATTTTGCACTTCATCTTGAAAAACATTGAACTTTTCAAATATTTCACACTTCATCCTTATTAAGTAAATATTCATATATTCACTCAAATTTTCGGAGAAGGCATATGAAGTTGAAATCCACCGCTCTTGACTACACATAATGGACTTCGTACAACAATATGTACAAATTCCAATAAGCTAGTCTTTCGTTCCCTTTTGGCCTATGAACGAAGTTTTAATTATCTCTAGGAAAGTTTCACAAGCGTCATTTGATCAAAATCAGAAGACTCCAAAATTCCATCCATATGGAGTTTCTTCATGTTTTCTTTCCATTATAATTTAAACGGCGATGTCACTTCCTAAGTGATCTGTCAATCAATTTGTCTTTCGACATTTTAGCACTAGTTTTATGGATGTGATTTTTCCAACGAGATTTGTGAATCATCCATATTTTATGGATTACAGCAATTATTTGAACAACCCTTTTGTTCTCATAATACCTGATAAAACAAATCTTGAAGGCAAGCTTTGATGTTTAACGAGCAACACAATAACCCTTTATTTGTTCTCGATGAACATCATCACATATTCTTTTGCAAGTTACTTAGGCCATTGTAGTTCATGAATTGTGTTGTTTCGTATGACAATTCACACCAACAAATTCAGTATCAAATACTTAAGAACCACATTGTTTAATAAGCAAAGAATATATCCATAACATGTATATCATCTATATACTTAAACTGAACAATTCTAGTCTTTTCTTTTCTGCCATATACTTATGAGATTCTCTTTCAGTATTTCCTTTTCTAATATCAATAGTGGAGTCATACATATGACATATAGTCCAAAAGCGTGTATAGTTAAATACCAATGTCTTTGGACTTGCACTTTGAAGTAGATCACCATCATCAAATGTTTGGTGTTCTTTCAAATTCCTTTCTTTAGTAATCTCTTGGTGTAGTAAATATTTTACCTACATCAAATATTCACCCTTATTATGGAATTATCCATGATCAAGCTACTATTAGCTTGTAACGGTGAATCGCAAGTATAATGTTGCTCTCCCAAAAACTTTTGGAGGTTTAGGACAACTAGTGTCTCCAACCTTTTGCAAATTCTCATCAAATATGAGAACATGACTTTAGTCATATTATACTCTATCATGTTGCAACCAAAACTTCGTTTCAGATATCACAATATCTTCCACAAATCATGGTTTCTGAAACAACTCTTTCAGATCCTAGATAACCTTGATATTAAGACAATCCTTTGAATATCAAGAATCATGGAGACAAACATGATACTTATATACTAACATTGGAATTGTTACTCTTGTTATAATACCAATTATTAAACTTCATCGAATGCTTGGAACTTCTTGAAAGTTTGCAATAGGACTTTTAAACTTTAGATTAACACTTCAAAACAATACGATACCAGTTCGTAAAGTAACTAACCAGAATTCTATAGTTCTATCATCTCAATTATAACTAAGCGCAAGGTGGTAAACCGATGCCAATGACTACAACAACTATGCAAATTCACTTTGATTTAGTTTATGATAAATTGAGTTCTAATTAATAATTAAATTAATCTAGGTGAACTCCCACTCAAAACAATATCCCTCACATTGTTTTAGTGATCACGAACCAAATCCACCACATCAAAACCGATCATCACGAGAGTTGATGTAGCTTCAATAATGGAACAATCAACATATTCATCATATCTACTATATGACTCATGCTCTACCTTTCGGTAATCCGTGTTCACGAGGCCATGTACATGCATGCTAGGCTCGTCAAGATCAAACCTTAGTTTCCGCATGAGCAAATCTGCTTGCTCACGTTGTATACACTTGTAGAATCTAACACACCCGATCATCACGTGGTGCTTGAAACAACAAGCTTTTAGCGGTGCTAACTAAGGGTGAACACTTTATGACTTGAAATTCATGTGCATGAGGGATCATCTTATAATGCTACCGTCGTCTACTAAGCAATACAAGATGCATAAAGGATTAACATCACATGCAATTCATAATATGTGATATGATATGGCCTTTCTTCTTTGTGCTTGATCTCCATCTTCAAGCACGAACATGATCTCCATCATCATCGACATTGCATCAAGGTCAATGACGCTGCTCCATGGTTGTCGTCCACCGGCTTCAACTATTACAACTACTTTGAATAGACACGGGTCTTAACAGAAATTAAAGACAACCATATGGCTCCTGCCGGTTGACGACTTACAATAAGGAACATTGCATACATCATATATAATCACAATCATGGCCATATCACATCACAAGACATCCTGCAAAACAAAGTTAGGCGCCTCTACTTTCTTTGCATATTTTACGTGGTTTGGGGCTTTCAATAAGTGTCGTTCTAACTTACGAACAAGAACCACAACATTGATACTAGTATTGTCAATCACCCGTTGTAAATTGGATCTTAACTATGCTAGGAAAGCAGGCACCATAAAGCCACTTATGCAATACAAGTTGCATGTCAAGCGTGGAGCAAGTCTCATGAACGATGTCATGTAAGGTTAGCCCGGCCGCTTCATCCCAACATACCGCAAGATACAAAGTACACAAGAAGCAATCGACAATAAAGCATCAACGCCCACAATGACCATTGTGTTCTACTCGTCTAGATCTACATATAGACACGACTACGATACCCTTTGTAGGGGTTCGTAGCATGGAAAACAAAATTTTCTATCGCATACAACCAAACAAGCCCAGCTGTATCTACTAGATTGTAGCAACGAGTCGATAGAGGAAGACACCCTCGAAGATTCCAAAGCGGTTAACGAGAGCGATTCGTGGGTGATGTAGTCGTACACTTCCGATCTCAAGATCGCGTGAGCGATCCTTCCAGCGCCACGTTCGGCAGCGCTCCGATCGGTCACACGTTCGGTTCGACGAAGACCTTCCTCTCCCTTGTTCCAAAGGCGGAGGTTGTAGCACTCTCCTCGTGATTCCGGCGGCCTGGCGTGGTACCTAAGTAGAGGGAGATCCCGAGGCCGCCTTAAGCGGTGCGAGTATGGTGGAGCTTATGAGAGAGGCTATTAGTGGTCTAGTAATTAGACACACAGTTAGAAGGCTCTAAACCAATTAGAAGGCTCTAAACCGCAGCTAAAGCAATTAGAAGCTCTAAACCAAAGCGGCTCTAAACCGGAGGTAGAAGATAGGAACTTGTGTGTCTCTAGGAGCCCTGCCCTCCTTTTATGGGAGGGTCTTGGCCTTGGGAGGGAGGAGTCCCTCCCAGCAACCTAGGGCTGGCGCCCGGCTGGAGAGACTCCTCCTCCAAGTTGGTTCCAACTCCTCTTGCTTGTTTCCCAGTTTCTTGTTTTGGCGTTTGACTTTCAAAGCTGGACATTTGACTTTCTTTTAGGATTCAATTTAATCCTTTATTTGGGACAGCAAGAACACTTAGTACATGATGCAATCATTCCAATATGTAATGACACATTCATGTACCCTCCCCCGAGTCTTGGGACAATCCGAACCTTCTAGAACATTCCGATGAAAACACGGAATCATTCCCGAACTCCGAAGCGGGACTTTCCTTATATGAATCTTATTCTCCGGACCATTCCGGATCACCTCGTGATATCCGGATCCCATCGAGACTCGAACAACATTCGGTCTCTTTCTCATAATACCATAACTACTCAAACAACGTCGAATCCTTAAGTGTGTCTCCCTACGGTTCGTGAATTATGCGGACATGATCGAGACACTTCTCCGAACAATAACCAATAGAGGAATCTGGAAATTCATATGGCTCCCACATATTTCTCGATTACTTTGCGATCGAATGAACCACTTACATACGATACCAATTTCCCTTTGTCTCACGATATGTTACTTATCCGAGGTTATGATCGTCGGTATCTCGCATACCTAGTTCAACCTCGTTCTTGATAAGTACTCTTTTCTCGTTCCGTGATATGTGATCCCTTGTGACCAAGTCACATGCTTGCAAGCTAATTGGATGACATTCCACCGAGAGGGCCCAGAGTATATCTATCGTCATATGGATGGACAAATCCCCTCTTGATCCATGTGTTTCAACCAATACTTTCCGAACACTTAATGCCACCTTTATAGCCACCCATTACGGTGTGGTGTTTGATGTCATCAAAGCATCCATCCGTAAAGGTGATATGCATGATCTCATGGTCGAAGGAATTAGGTTACTATGTATCGAAAGCATATAGCAATTGAACTATTGAAATGACTTGATCTTTATGCTACGCTTATCTATAGGAGTATGTCCATCACATCATTCTCCTGATGATATGATCCTGTTGTTAATAACATCTCTATGTTCATGATCAGGAAACCATGATCATATATTAACCAACAAGCTAGTTTAACAAGAGGCTTTACTAGGGACTCTTATTTTAGTTTACAAATCACACAAGTATTAATGTTTCCGGTTAATACAATTTTAGCATGGTATGTAAACATTTATCATAAGTGTGAAGATATGATAATAACCACTTTATTATTGCCTCTTGGGCATATCTCCAACAAGTTTACTTATCCGAGGTTATGATCGTCGGTATCTCTGTATACCTAGTTCAACCTCGTTACCGATAAGTACTCTTTTCTCGTTCCCGTGATATGTGATCCCTCGTGAGCCAGTCACATGCTTGCAAGCTAATTGGATGACATTTCATCGAGAGAGCCCAGAGTATATCTATCTGTCATATGGATGGACAAATCCCACTCTTGATCCATGTGTTTTAACCAATACTTTCCGAACACTCAATGCCACCTTTATAGCCACCCAGTTACGGTGTGGTGTTTGATGTCATCAAAGCATCCATCCGGTAAAGGTGATATGCATGATCTCATGGTCGAAGGAATTAGGTTACTATGTATCAGAAAGCATATAGCAATTGAACTATTGAAATGACTTGATCTTTATGCTACGCTTATCTATAGGAGTATGTCCATCATATCATTCTCCTAACGATATGAACTTGTTGTTGATAACATCTCAATGTTCATGATAGGGAAACCTACAATCATTTATCAACCAACAAGCTAGTGATGTATAGAGGCTATACTAGGGACTTCAAATTAAGTTTACAAATCACACAAGTATCAATGTTTCCTTGTTAATACTATTATAGCATGAATGTAAACATTTATCATAAACACAAAGATATAATAATAACTACATTTATTATTGCCTCTAGGGCATATCTCCAACACCTCTGTTTTCATTCATTTTCGTTTTTCTTTGTTTTTGTTTGGGCATGTGTGTGCTGCTGTCCCAGCATCTTCTTTCGTGTTGTGTCTTTTCTTTTGGACGTTATGCTGTCTGGCTCAGCAACGATCTCACCTGGTTGCTATTAATATAGCGGGACGTATGGCTGTTTCGAGAGTAAAAGTTTTTCATTTCCATAACGGGCCACCTCCTAGGCAGTGTGCTCCTAGGTCTTTGTGTAACTTTGATGATGAGGCTCTTCTCTTAATCAAATAAAAGCAGCAACTACTCCTTCCATAAAAACTTGGTGGCTCATTATTTCCAAACCAGAGTATTCCAACTCCGGGCAAGAAAAAATACTATAGTTTTCATCTTTTCTCAGTTTTAGAAAAAACGAGGATTGGACCTCTTTCTCCAATACTCCAGAAAAACCACAATTTTAGAGATATTTTGGTTTTTAAAACTGCAATATTTGTTGGAGCCAAATACCACACAATAATTCAAAGTTATTAGAAGACCTCTTTCTCCAATACTACAGAAAAAAACAAAATTTTAGAGATGTTTTGTTTTTTAAAACTGTAATATTTGTTGGATCCAAAAACCACACAGTAATTCAAACCGTGGAAATTTACTCCCTCCGTTTTAAAATATAACATGTTTTAGGTTTATAAAACAAATGTATCTAGACATCTTTTAGTATGTAGATTTAGAATGAACCAATTGTTAAAAGGAGTCAAAATTCATTCTTTTTATAAAGCTAAAACATCATATATTATGAAACGGAGGGAGTAGATACAAACCGTATTATCATGAGATAGCTCAAAAAAATACTGGGTTGCTAGACGCACATGTAAGTTGCATACAAGGAAAAGAAAAACACATCAGCTCCAAAAGAAAAAGGAGTTTGAAAACTGAATAAAGCCGGTGACCAACTCCAAAACAGGTCAGGGCTGTTGTACTGGCGCAAGCCGGTGAAAAACGTACGGTCGGCCGGTTCGAGAGCTTCCGCGCGTTACGGGTCAGCTTTGTTCGTACTGCAACAAGCACCAGCAGCTGCTAATCAATTTCAGGACCGAAAAAAAAAAACATTGTGTACTAGTATGGTTTATGTTGCCGGCCAGTACGGTCTATGGAGATCAATAAATAAGTGTTTTAGTGGTAGCACTACACTACGTAAGCAGACTCCACCGTGAGCACTGGCCCGACATGATTCTTGTACCGACGTCTTGTTTAACAATCCACCTGACCACCACTTCCGGTGTGATCGCACCGCGTGCATCCAGGGTAGGTCACTCGCTCCGATTCAGTTTAATAGGCTCATCCATAGTTTAAGAAAAAATTGACCACCAATTTTGTCAACAAAATAGTATAAGATATAATGCCATAAAACCTATATCATTGGATTATATGTTTATAAAAGTTTGTATGGTATAACTTTTATTATATATATCTCATATTTTGTTGATAAAATTCGTAGTCAAAGTTTTTTTAAACTATGTGTGCGTGTGTCTATTAAACTGACCCACAGAGAGTAGTAATAATATGAGTGCTCTGCTCCCAATATGTACTCCATTAGATAGTTTAGAAAATGTGAGACCTACGTTTCTCAACAAGGAGTACTACCTCCGTTTTTATGAAAAAGGTGCACACACATTTTAAAGTGAACTTTGACCAAATAAATTGAGTAGTTTCGGGGGTATCCTTCGTGGTCACATTTGTACGCACCACTGCTTGTAGGGAATTCCCTGCTTGTATGTAGCCAAACTAAAGTCAAGAAATTCGAATCATATCACAAGCTAGCCCTACTAGACCACTAAAATAAGGATGACTCACGAGAGGGCACGAACTGAACTCAGAGGCGTATGCCCCTCTTTAAAAAAATGTATTTTAAACATGATTTTAAAAGTAAAAATGTTTCAAAACAAAATCCAACACCTACAACTTTGCATAGTGTGTGACACAAAAAATGCGAAGAAAATTTCACAAATATACACTCCACGGAAAAGACAAATTATCAGTGTTGCAAAAAAATGTTAACGAGGATTTTTTTTTACATGGCCAAAAAATTGTAGCTTCAACACATATTTTTTCCAAGAAGTATGCGAACAACTTTTTAGATATTTCATGGCATTTAAAAATGTTTTTTAATAGGGCAGATCTTCCTATGTTTGGAGATGTATTTCTCGACTCGAATTGTTGGTCCATAGGATTCAAGCCAGCCTGAAGTTCATGTCGAGAAGACACACCCACATGAGGCGTCACGAGCAAGAGACCTTGATCTCGCCGGTTCTCGGCTAGAGGTCGCCAGAGTTTGGTGGTGGAGGCGCCCAATGTAACTACCTCGGTGAATTACGCTCCTAGATACAAGCCTGGATGAGCGGAAATGGTTGAAATAGTACGGTGGGGCCCAAATGCCACTCACAGGTAGACCTTTCGGCCGTCCCAACCATTTCCAATCATCGGGACAAGTACGGGCGGCTTAATCGGCAGGCGAAGGGATCAACTACATACACAAATGAGTATGTATGCAAGCCACCATACAATAGTACATCAGAACCATTCCATCTAAAAAGAAAGAAAATATAGCAACGCCATACGGCAAGATTCAAATGTCCTAGATAGATATAATAGTTTAGGATATCTCCTCATACATCACACATCAGTATCAAAGTGAGCAAACAAGATCCGTGCGGATAAGAAGCAAATCGGCATAAGATGCCCCATAAATAAGCACATCCATACAGATCTCACGGATCCCCGTTCCCGGAATCTCTACACCGAACGATCGTTGCCCACATCATCCGCCTCCTCCACCCAGTATCCATCTTGGGGGTGTACCTGTTCATCTGAATCAAATAATTTATCGTGTGAGACCCTAGGGGTACTCAGCAAGTCTTTATGCCTCTAAAGGGAACACAACCTGGGGTGACGCAATTGCAGCAAAAGATAAACCCTAACAGTTCTAGAGATAATCGCTAACCATCCGCCTAACCAAAGATAGACGAACGTCCGTGAATTAATGACAACAGTTATAACAGTAATATCATCAGATCCATCCTCCTCCTCGCTTACCAACGAGGAAGCGGACGAACAACCCCCCATCCGTTGGCAATTTTATTAACCATTCCATGAGTGTTGCACTATTTACTAGTCAGTTACTTAGTCAAATTAAAAGCGGTACTTTAGTTATGCTTGTCTATGATCGAGAAACTGTGCTCCAAGTCGTCCATAACATGGACACGGCTTTGAAAGTTTTACCTGCAGGGTGCACAAATAACAACACACTCGATCAACCTCGGAAAAACCAAATCAAATCCCAACGAGACATTCACGACAAAGCAATCACAGGATTGAGAAATATTTGGGGCCACCCATTGAGTACACCAAGCTAGCTGACTCAAAGACGGACTCAAGGTTTGCGCCATGGTACATAACGACTGGGAACCGAAAATGTGTGGGCTTGTCGATACAGCGAAAACACTCCGCTTACCTAAACAGTACAGGTGCTCCTCGCACAATCGTAATAAAGCAGTAAAGCATGGCATAAGTACATGATAGTAAACAAAACCTCAAACTAGTTTGTGGCCCCAAGAAATAAGACTGAATCAAGCTCTCGCTCAGGGGGGTCCCATAAGCCTCCCGGATGTGGATAGCGCGAATAATCAAGGAACAGGAATCAAGTACTTGGGGTCCTCACGGGACACAAGTGAGCGGAAAAACCAAATAGCATATTGCTCACGGTGCCACTTTCATTAGTTATCCCATTACTACTCGGGTTAAGTTGTTTAGGTACCTCGTTATCCATCGACTCTCACATACCCTACACATGCTATTCTACGACTCGCATGGCTCAAACAACTCCGTAGTAATGGCTCATGGGATGGAGGAACAAGCTTGGTGGGGTTTAAAAGTAAAGGCTATGCAATACTTGAGATTCGATTTAATGCAATCGCGACTCAATGATGCAAGAATAAGATAGAGGCAATAGGTACTATATGTATGCAAGCATGTGGTAGTGCTTGCTGGCAGCTCGATTGAAGCGAGAGAAGGATCAGGTAGTGCTCACGGTTCTCTTGATATATCCCACCTCGATGTCTATTCGAAGAAGAACCAAACAAACAAGGCCAACATAAATAAAGTGAACAAGCATATGAACAAAATGCGACAAGCAAACAATCATGCCATGATGAATGATGCACAATTTGCATGGCATTAAAGTAGCATGGCATGGGTGAGGTGTGGAATACAAGAAATAAGCATTTTATTGAGTTTTGGCCCCATTTTATACTCCAATGAGTTGCTGTATACTTTAGTATTTATATGATGCATGCTTCAATTCATGTTATTGAATGCATAAACAGAAAGGTCTCGTCGAGCTAATCATTTTAGACATATCATTTGTTAAATTTGGAGTTATAAAACTAAAGTTATTAATTAATTAGTCCGAGGGCATTTTGTTGTAATTTTATTCAACTTACAAATTAAAGTGTACAAAATATAATTTGAATGGCATATTTGAATTCCTCACATTTTTCTGATTCAAATACATATATTATTTGTATTATTTGGATTTATAAAATAAAAGTTATTAAAAACAGAATTTAAATTTGAATTTAAATCGAATTTGAAAAGATTTGATTAAAACAGAAAAGCACAGAATCTTTTGTGACTCAGCCTGAGCTAGCCCCAACCGCAGACAGATGGGCCCGGTGGCAGCAGGCCACTAGCGTCTTGGCAGACCCAGCGACACATGGGCGAGCCAAGGACGACGGTTTGGGAACCGGCAAAGTGAGGGGTCTCTTTGCAAAACGCACATAGCAGCTGGCACGTGGGGCCGTAGGGGATGCGGGTTCAGGCGGGAAAAAGGGCAGGGGCCTAACTGAGAAAGCGTTGGTGGCTGCTGCTGTCTGCTGACGAACGCGGTGCGGCGGTGGCGGATCCGGTCGTCTTTCGACGACGATGGCGACGCAACGGCGGCGAAACTCGCCAAGCTGCCAAAAGGGAAGATGGAGAGGGAACAACGGGCTACACCTTTTGTTTAACAAGCTAGCGCGGAGGAGGGGCTGCTGTAGGACATGGCGAAAGCAGAGGGCGAAGCTGCTGCGATGGCGGCCAAGGTGACATGGCCATGCACGCATGGTGTTCGACGCCGCCCGTGATGCAAGAAGCGAGGGAAGGAGATGATGTCCGGGAGGAGTAGATGCTCACGTGAGTGCGCCTGGCCAAGCCGTGGAAGGTGGTGGGGAACGTGGCGATCTTTGGCGGTCCGTTCTTCGCCACCTCACGGTCACGGCGATGGCGAAACTCCGGACGACCTCGACCTCCTCCACCGCACGGATCATCGACGGTGAAGCACGGGAGCCTTCCGGCGAGCTTGGCTGGCCTGGGGTGCAGCGGATCAGCAGGGGGAGTGGGTGGCCGAGCTCGGGCTAGGGTTTTGGCATGGCGATGCCACGAGGCGGTGGTGAGGCCGTTCTGGAGGAGGAAGGAGGAGACAGAGAGGCAGGAGGTGGGGCTGGCGAGCACGTGCTGAGGAGGGAGGAAGAAAAAAAGGGTGAGGGGAGGTGGCTGCAGGTGGGCCAGGCGGAAGAGGGTAGCTCGGGGTGGTGGCCACCTTCTTGCAGAAACAGGAGGAGGCTCGGTGGGGTCGGTGTGAGGAAGAGAAGAGAGGGAGGGACTCGGCCACGTGATCGAGAGAGAGAAGAGGAACAGGGACAGAGAGAGGGTTAGATGAGGGTTAGGTTTAGAGTTTACTAGGGTCGGGGTAGGGTGGCTCGGGTTAGTGAGAGGAGAGGTGGTAGGGTTGGGTTAGGGTTTTGGTTAGGGGGTAGCTAGTGCATAAGAGTAGATGCTAGGGAAAAGGGAAAGGGAGCTATGTGCTCGGCATAGGGAGAGGGGGTGGTAGTTAGGGTTTGGTGGATAGGGTTAGAGATAAGATATGAGGTCTAGGGTTAGGGTTTAGAATTTTGGATGCTTACATGCAACGAACTAGATTAACAAGAATATGTGGGGTAGGTGTAGGGTTTAGAGAGGAGGGTTAAGAGAGAGGATGTGGTATGGTGGCTAGGGTTTTAGAATATGATCAAACAAGAGGTGCCAAGTGAGAGGAGAGAGGTTAGGGGGAGGATTTAGGGTTTTAGCAAGCTCAAACAAAAACCAACAAGAAGGAGAGCACAAGATGGGGATGGAAAAGATTGTACATGGACATGCATGGCATAGGCATGTGAGAAGAGCTTGATGGGAACTAGGCAGAAAGAATTAAACCAACAAGGTGAAAGATTGAGAGAAGGGAGAGCTCAAGAGATATACACACTCACAAATTCAAAATAACTCCAAAAGAAGGAATGTGGTGGTGCTTGCATGGCCCATGCAAGATAATAAATGCCATGTATTCATCTTGTGAAAACAAAATAAAATCACATGGCATGATTCCATGCATTCCCAAAAGGTGGAATAAAGGCCAAGCAAAAGGAACTAGAATTGGATCCACCCAACCCACATGAGCTAGAATAAAAATCCAAGGAAAAGAATTACAAGCTCATGGGTTATTGGAATGGTGGAAGTATAAGGTGGTGACCAAGAAAGGTGGTGGAGTGGAGTAAAAGATATGCCCCCAACTCAACTTGGGCATTTAAGCAATATATCAAGAACCAAATACGATATCAAGAGGCAAATACAATTAATAATGCATATGAGATAAGAACCAAAACAAAAAGGGTTTTTGTATGATGCTCAAATGCAAGGTGGCATGATGACATGAGCATGATAACATGATGATGCAACAATTATATGTAGGAAGTAACCATTATATTACTAAACCAAGTAGCATTACAGTTGTTAGACAAATGGGATGCTACAACTCTCCCCCACTAAACAGGAATCTCGCCCCGAGATTCTAGGAAGAAGAAGACTCAAAGAGGGTAGGATAGTTGGCACGGAGATCATCTTCACGCTCCCAAGTGGCTTCATCAACAGAATGGTGCGACCACTGCACCTTGCAGAACTTGATGGACTTGTTGCGAGTCCTTCTTTCTACGGTCTCAAGGATTTTTGTGGGGTGTTCTTGATAAGACAGATCTTCTTGGAGATTGATTAGCTCATGATCCACGGTCCTGCCGGGATCCTTGAAGCACTTCTTGAGCTGAGAGATGTGGAAAACATCATGAACCTTGAGTTTTTCCGGGAGCTCAAGAGCATAAGAAACTTCTCCTCTTCTACCACGAATTTTGAAAGGACCGATGTATCTAGGAGCCAGCTTTCCTTTGATACCAAAGCGGTGTGTGCCTTTCATGGGAGTGACACGAAGGTAAACGAGATCACCAGGGGCATACACCATGTCCGTGTGCTTCCTGTCATAATTGCTCTTCTGGCGACTTTGAGCAATCTTCAGATTCTCAAGAATGATATGCACCTTCTCCCCCGCTTGAGTTACAATGTCAGGGCCAAACCAAATTCTTTCTCCTGCACCTGACCAACCAATCGTAGTTCTGCATTTGCGACCATAGAGAGCCTCAAATGGTGCCATCTTCAGACTTTTACGGAAGTCGTTGTTGTAAGAGAATTCAGCATAAGGAAGACATTCCTCCACTTCATGCCGAAGAGATGGCGCAAGCACGAAGCATATCCTCCGAATCGATTGATCCTTTCAACTTGTCCTTGGTGAGGGTGGTAAGTTGTCTTTGAAGTTCAATTTTGTTCCCAAAGCATTTTGGAAACTCTCCCGAACTTGAAGTGAAGATGCTCCCACAGTCTGAATCGATCTCAAGCGGAACCCCATACGGAGAGACAATTGTTGATATAGAGCTCACCAACCGAATTCCGAAATTGTTTCCTTACGGGAAGAAATGAGCCACCTTAGAAACTGTCAATGACAACAAAGATTGCATTGTTGCCCTTCTGCGACCTTGGAAAACCAGTGATGAAGTCCATCTCTACCTTTCCCATTTCCATTCGGGGTTTCAATGGCTGAAGAAGACCGAAAGGTTTCGATGGACAGCTTTCACTCTGCGCGTACATCACATTCGAGACATACTTGGCACAATATCGTTTCAAACCGGCCACCAATATTGTGTTTTCAAGTCCATGTACATCTTTGTCTTTGCCGGGGTGGATAGATAGAAACGAATCGTACCGCTTGAGAACTTGCTCTCTCAAACCGGGTAGTTTGGAACAAACATCCGGTGTTCAAAGAAAAGCGTGCCTTGATCATCGACGTGGAAGGACTCATACTTCGAAAGCTGAAGTTTGGAGATGATCTTTTTGGTGTGCGGATCACCAAGCTGACGAGAGCGAATCTTTTCTTCCAAGAGAGGAGTTGCTAGAAGGTTCAGGAGATACCCTTGTTCCACAATTTCAAGGTTGGTGTGAATTCCTCACACAAGAGAGGCTGTTGTTCTTCCATCATGAGGTTGTTGACATAAGCTTTGCGGCTGAGAGCATCGACCATGACATTAGCTTTTCCCGGAGTATAGTTGATGGTCAAATCAAAATCATTGATTGCTTCAATCCATCTCCTCTGCGAAGGTTGAGGTCGAAAGTGAAGATATACTTGAGACTCTTGTGATCGTAAAAGATCTCTAGCAGTTTGCCAAGCAAGTAGTGCCTCCATAGCTTCAAGGCAAAGACAAGCTGCTGTGAGCTCGAGGTCATGTGTAGGATAGTTGATCTCATGCGTCTTCAAGCGAGAGGCATAAGCAACAACTTGTTTTCTTGCATAAGGACCGCACCAATCCTTGCAAAGGCGTCCAGAATATCTGGAAAGGCTTGGATGTATCCGGAGGAACCAAGACTGGCGTGGAAGTGAGCTTCTCTTTGAGTGTCTCAAAGCTTGCTTGACATGCAAGAGTCCAAAGGTATTTTTTGTCCTTCTTGAGGAGATCGGTAAGAGGCTCGCTATCTTGAAAAGTTACGAGCAGGCGGCAATAACTAGCCAAACCAAGGAAACTCCGCACTTCTTTGACATTACGGAGGAAGCCATTCAACAATTGTCTTCACAGTTTCGGGTTGTGCAATGCCCTTGGCGGAGATGACATGACCAAGATAGGTTACTTGAGCCAAAACTCACACTTTGAGAACTTTGCATACAAGCGGTTCTCACGAAGCTTGTTTAGGACACACAAGGTGTTCTTCATGTTCTTCCTTTGACTTAGAATAGACTAGGATGTCATCCGGATAGACCACAATGAACTTATCAAGGTACTCCATGAAAACCGAGTCCATAAGCCTCGAGAAGGTAGCGTTGGTGAGACCGAAAGACATGACCGTGTACTCATACAGGCCATAGCGGGTGGTGAAAGCTGTTTTAGGAACATCTTCCTTGCGAATCTTGATTTGGTGATAACCACTTCTCAAGTCAAGCTTAGAGAACACCAGCTCCGGCTAGGCGATCGAAGAGATCATTAATCCGGAAGGGGATATTTATTCTTGATGGTTTTACCATTGAGAGCCGATAATCAACACAAAGTCTATCGTCTGTCTTGCTTCTTCACAAAGATTGTTGGGCTACCCCAAGAAGAGTCTTGTGTTGAATGAAACCCAACTTCTCTTGTTCATCAAGTCGACGTTTGAGTTCACCAACTCAATGAGGACCCATTTTATAAGGCTTGGAGATAGGAGCCGTTCGAGTTCAAGCTCAATTACAAACTCAACCTCACGATCCGGAGGCATGCAGCAACTCTTGGGAAAGACATCTGGGAACTCACAGACCATCGGAACACTCTGAATAGCTTCCATTGCATCATCATTCAGAGCCGCCAAAGAGAAAAGCTGGATAGCAGGAGTCAAACTTGGAGAATAGACTATATGGCATTCAGGAATCTTCAGAGAAACCGAGCGTTCAGCACAATCAATCACAGCTGCATTTGCTGTCAACCAATCCATGCCCAAGATGACATCAATATCAGAATTGCCCAGAACAATTAAGGATGCCGAGAACGAAGAGCCACCAATCTCAACTTGGTTGCCATGGCTGATTTTAGAAGCTGCCATATTTGCTCCAGGAGAAAGGACCATTAACCGCTTGAGGAGAGGAACCAACGCTAACCCATTCTCATATGCAAACTTGATAGAAACAAAAGAATGCGATGCACCAGAATCAAACAAAACTCGTGCGGACCGAGTTAACGGATAGCATACCCATCACAACTCGGTGCATGCTCGGCTTGGCGGCGTTGACACGGTTAGCACGAGCAACGATGAGACCGGGCTTGGTGTTGATGTTGAGAGCCGAGGTGGTGGTGCGAACCATAGGAGAGCTTCTTGCGGATCTTGGAGGGTGGAGGAAGAGCTTTGTTTTCAGCAGACGGTTCAGTTTAGATGTCCAGAGTCTCCACACGTGAAACAAGCACCATGTGGACGTGGAGCAACGTAGCCAGGGACTCCGCCAGGCGCTCCAGGGTAGTGGTGGTTGTAGCCCTGGGAGCCGTAGTGATGAAGTTTGGTGGCCTTGCCGCATAGCTTGTAGGTCTTGGTGGGAGGGAGGCGACGGTGGGGTGTTAGGAATCCACGCGGCGCTTAGAAGGAGTCATAGTGAAGAGCTTGGTGCATCACGGTTGTGTTTCTTTGACTCCTCAAACACTTGCCTACTTGCTTCCTCTGCGGAGCTGTCTTTGAAGTTCGGAAAAAGACGTCGGCCTTGCATGTGTGATTGCATATTTAATCGATGCATTGAGCCCTTGACGGAACCTCTTTTGCTTCTTCTTGTCATCGGAGATCTCATTGCCACCATAACGAGAAAGGTTCATGAAGTTCCTGATGTAGGTGTTGACATTGTCATTTCCACCTTGAGGTTGAAACGCTTCCTTCATCCTCTCCATGACAATTTCGGCGAATCTTGCTCTTTGAACGCTCCAGTGAACCGTTCCCAAGTAGTGAAAACCGGTCTGATTTGCCTTCGGTAATTCTCCCACCAGAGCTGCATCTCCCTTGAAGGTGAGTAGCACACTTTACCCATTCTTGCTCGGGAACATCAGCAGTCTCGTAGCCTTGACATCTCACGCAACCAATCATCGGCATCAAGTGGTCGATCGAAACATCAAATTGGCGAGGTTGAACTTGAGGAAGCTTTGGTGTCTCCTCGCTTGGGAGGTGGAGGTAGCGAGCAAACTCATTCCTCGACACTTTCCTCAAAGCAGCTGCTGGTTCTGTTGCATTGCTGCCAAGACATTGGCGATGTTTGACAACGGAACCCATTCGGTGGTATGTCCTCATCGAGCAGCGTGGTGGAGCCATCCTGTGATTGATATAAAACACAAGTCGATTACTATAGTGGAGAATAATAATAATCCAAAATAGTACCAAGATGGAATTAACCAAGATTAAAGGATACCATTTACTAATATGATATTAAAATATCAACAAAGTTCAAAGCACCTAGAAGATATTAAGCATATCGCACACGGTGAAAAGGAGTGTGGTACCTGAATATATTAAAGAAATTTTCCACAAATTTCGGCAATAAAATACCAATAGATCATAAAATCACTTAACGAATCAAGATTAGTGACTCTACCAATTCAATATACAAAAGCGAATGATAAGAGTAGTGGTATGGTCGCGACTCCATCCCACTCAAATCATTACTCCGCACATGAATAAGTAGAACACATATCCTAACCCCTTCTTCTCACGTTGAACCTAAAGATTAGTAACTACGGAAACGAACACCCCAAACAAGATAACGTCGGATAACAAAGAGTAAGACAGATCACGGCGGTATGCAGAATCGAGATAGATCGCATCGGTTTGCAAAGCACATCGGTATGGAATGTACCAACAGTTGATAACGAAAAGACTGATTGTGATAACAACTTGGATGCAACAGATAGACAAGGAATTACACACACACACAAAACACACAACCTATGGTACTACGGAAACCCAGAACACGTGAATCCTAGTTTGAATTTTAAGAAGAGGATTGAAAACGTTACACTTCCTTACCAGAAAAGGGTGGGTGGGTGGGTAAGAAGAAAAGTGAAAGCAGTCCTACTCTCGCGTTTTGTTTTTCCCTAGTATACATAACTACCAAAAATATTTGCTAGACTGACAACGACCATTTGGCTGAGACCCTGAAGGGCGGGATGGCTCTGATACCAATTGTAACTACCTCGGTGAATTACGCTCCTAGATACAAGCCTGGATGAGCGGAAATGGTTGAAATAGTACGGTGGGGCCCAAATGCCACTCACAGGTAGACCTTTCAGCCGTCCCAACCATTTCCAATCATCGGGACAACTACGGGCGGCGTAATCGGCAGGTGAAGGGATCAACTACATACACAAATGAGTATGTATGCAAGCCACCATACAATAGTACATCAGAGCCATTCCATCTAAAAAGAAAGGAAATATAGCATATCGGCAAGATTCAAATGTCCTAGATAGATATAATAGTTTAGGATATCTCCTCATACATCACACATCAGTATCGGTGAGCGGCAAACAAGATCCGGTGCGGATAAGAAGCAAATCGGCATAAGATGCCCCATAAATAAGCACATCCCGCCCACGGATCTCACGGATCCCGTTCCCGGAATCTCTACAAGCGATCATTGCCCACATCATCCGCCTCCTCCACCCGGTATCCATCTTGGGTGTACATTCATCTGAATCAAATAATTTATCGTGTGAGACCCTAGAAATTTTCGGCAAGTCTTTATGCCTCTAAAGGAACACAACACAGGGTGACGCAATTGCAGCAAAAGATAAACCCTAACAGTTCTAGAGATAATCGCTAACCATCCGCCTAACCAAAGATAGGCGAGCGTCGTGAATTAATGACAGATTATAACAGTAATATCATCAGATCCATCCTCCTAAACGCTACCAACGAGGAAGCGACGAACAACCCCCATCCGTTGGCAATTTTATTAACCATTCCATGAGTGTTGCACTATTTACTAGTCGATTACTTAGTCAAATTAAAAGCGGTACTTTAGTTATGCTTGTCTATGATCGAAACTGTGCTCCAAGTCGTCCATAACCGCGGACACGGCTTTGAAAGTTTTACCTACGGGGTGCACAAATAGCAACACACTCGATCAACCTCGGAAAAACAAATCAAATCCCAACGAGGCATTCACGACAAAGCAATCACGATTCAGAAATATTTGAGGGCCACCCATTGAGTACACCATAGCGAAGCTAGCCGACTCGAGACGGACTCAAGGTTTGCGATGGTTGTAAACGTTGGGAACCGAAAATGTGACGGGCTTGTCGATACATGAAAACACTCCGCTTACCTAAGCAGTCTGGTGCTCCTCAATCGTAATAAAGCGGTAAAGCATGGCATAAGTATGCAGGATAGTAAACAAAACCTCAAACTAGTTTGTGGCCCCAAGAAATAAGATGAATCAAGCTACGCTCGGGGGTCCCATAAGCCTCCGGATGTGGATAAGCGCGAATAATCAAGGAACATAATCAAGTACTTGGGGTCCTCACAGGACACAAGTGAGCAGGAAAAACCAAATAGCGATATTGCTCACGTGCCACTTTCATTAGTTATCCCATTACTACTCGGGTTAAGTTGTTTAGGTACCTCGTTATCCATCGACTCTCACATACCCTACACATGTTGTTCTCACGACGCATGGCTCAAACAACTCCTGTAGTAATGGCTCATGGGATGGAGGAACAAGCTTGGTGGGGTTTAAAAGTAAAGGCTATGCAATACTTGAGTTTCAGTTTAATGCAATCGCGACTCAATGATGCAAGAATAAGATAGAGGCAATAGGTACTATATGTATGCAAGCATGTGGTAGTGCTTGCCTGGCAGCTCAGTTGAAGCGAGAGAAGGATCTGGGTAGTGCTCCTGGTTCTCTTGATATATCCCCTGCTTAGTGTCTATTCGAAGAAGAACCAAACAAACAAGGCCAACATAAATAAAGTGCACAAGCATATGAACAAAATGCGACAAGCAAACAATCATGCCATGATGAATGATGCACAATTTGCATGGCATTAAAGTAGCATGGCATGGGTGAGGTGTGGAATACAAGAAATAAGCATTTTATTGAGTTTTGGCCCCATTTTATACTCAATGAGTTGATGTATACTTTAGTATTTATATGATGCATGCTTCAATTCATGTTATTGAATGCATAAACAGAAAGGTCTTGTCGAGCTAATCATTTTAGACATATCATTTGTTAAATTTGGAGTTATAAAACTAAAGTTATTAATTAATTAGTCCGAGGGCATTTTGTTGTAATTTTATTCAACTTACAAATTAAAGTGTACAAAATATAATTTGAATGACATATTTGAATTCCTCACATTTTTCTGATTCAAATACATATATTATTTGTATTATTTGGATTTATAAATTAAAAGTTATTAAAAACAGAATTTAAATTTGAATTTAAATCGAATTTGAAAAGATTTGATTAAAACAGAAAAGCACAGAATCTTTTGTGACTCAGCCTGAGCTAGCCCCAACCGCAGACAGATGGGCCCGGTCAGGAACGGGGCCACCTGCGTGCGCGCCCAGCCCGGACGCGACACGTGGGCGAGCCGAGGACGGCGGGTTGGGAACCGGCAAAGTGAGGGGTCTCTTTGCAAAACGCACATAGCGGCTGGCACGTGGGGCCGCAGGGGCTGCGGGTTCAGGCGGGAAAAAGGGCAGGGGCCTAACTGAGAAAGCGTCGGCTGCTGTCTGCTGACGAGCAGTCTTGGCGCGGATCCGGCGTCTTTCGACGATGGCGGCCAACAATGGCGAAACTTCGTAGCGCAAAAAGGGAAGATGGAGAGGAACAACGGGCTACACTTTTTGTTTAACAAGCTAAGCGCGGAGGAGGACCTAGCAGGACATGGCGAGAAAAAGAGGCGAAGGCTGCTGCGGACCGACGGCAGTGATCATGGCGCGTGCCTGGGCATTGGTGTTCGACGCCCGCCAGCGATGCAAGCGAGGAAGGAGATGATGTCCGGAGGAGGAGATGCTCACGTGAGTGCGCCCATGCCGTGTGGCGGCGGGGTGGCGAGATGCAGTGGCGGTCTTGCGGTCAGGTTCTTGACCACCTCACAGTCCATGACGATGGCGAAACTCGGCGACCTCGACCTCCTCCACCGCCGCGGATCGTCGTGGCGAATCACGGGAGCCTTCGGCGAGCTTGGCTGGCCTGGGTCAGCGGATCAGGGGAGTGGGTGGCGAGCTCGGGCTAGGGTTTTGGCATGGCGGCGCCAGGCGGTGGTGAGGCCGTTCTCGGAGGAGAGGAAGAAGGAGGAAAGGAGTCTGATTTGGTTGGTTTGGTGGTGTGCTGGTGCTGCTAGCTTTAAGCAAAGCGGGAGGGAGACACGAGGCGGGAGGTGGGGCGAGCACGTCTTTGAGGAGGAGGAAAAAGCAGGCGAGGGCTGCGGGTGGGCAGGCGGAAGAGGGTAGCTCGGGGTGGTGGCCACCTTCTTGCGAAAAAGGAGGAGGCTCGGTGGGGTCGGTGTGAGGAAGAGAAGAGAGGAGGGACTCGGCCACGTGATCGAGAGAGAGAAGAGGAGCAGGGACCGAGAGGGTTAGATGAGGTTAGGTTTAGAGTTTACTAGAATTGGGTAGGGTGGCTCGGGTTAGTGAGAGGAGAGGTGGTAGGGTTGGGTTAGGGTTTTGGTTAGGGGGTAGCTAGTGCATAAGAGTAGATGCTAGGGAAAAGGGAAAGGGAGCTATGTGCTCGACATAGGGAGAGGGGGTGGTAGTTAGGGTTTGGTGGATAGGGTTAGAGAAAAGATATGAGGTCTAGGGTTAGGGTTTAGAATTTTGGATGCTTACATGCAACGAACTAGATTAACAAGAATATGTGGGGTAGGTGTAGGGTTTAGAGAGGAGGGTTAAGAGAGAGGATGTGGTATGGTGGCTAGGGTTTTAGAATATGATCAAACAAGAGGTGCCAAGTGAGAGGAGAGAGGTTAGGGGGAGGATTTAGGGTTTTAGCAAGCTCAAACAAAAACCAACAAGAAGGAGAGCACAAGATGGGGATGGAAAAGATTGTACATGGACATGCATGGCATAGGCATGTGAGAAGAGCTTGATGGGAACTAGGCAGAAAGAATTAAACCAACAAGGTGAAAGATTGAGAGAGAAGGGAGAGCTCCAAGAGATATACACACTCACAAATTCAAAATAACTCCAAAAGAAGGGAATGTGGTGGTGCTTGCATGGCCCATGCAAGATAATAAATGCCATGTATTCATCTTGTGAAAACAAAATAAAATCACATGGCATGATTCCATGCATTCCCAAAAGGTGGAATAAAGGCCAAGCAAAAGGAACTAGAATTGGATCCACCCAACCCACATGAGCTAGAATAAAAATCCAAGGAAAAGAATTACAAGCTCATGGGTTATTGGAATGGTGGAAGTATAAGGTGGTGACCAAGAAAGGTGGTGGAGTGGAGTAAAGATATGCCCCAACTCAACTTGGGCATTTAAGCAATATATCAAGAACCAAATACGATATCAAGAGGCAAATACAATTAATAATGCATATGAGATAAGAACCAAAACAAAAGGGTTTTGTATGATGCTCAAATGCAAGGTGGCATGATGACATGAGCATGATAACATGATGATGCAACAATTATATGTAGGAAGTAACCATTATATTACTAAACCAAGTAGCATTACGGTTGTTAGACAAATGGGATGCTACAACTCTCCCCTAAACAGGAATCTCGCCCGAGATTCTAGGAAGAAGAAGACTCAAGAGGGTAGGATAGTTGGCACGGAGATCATCTTCACGCTCCCAAGTGGCTTCATCAGCAGAATGGTGCGACCACGCACCTTGCGAACTTGATGGACTTGTTGCGAGTCCTTCTTTCTACGGTCTCAAGGATTTTGTGGGGTGTTCTTGATAAGACAGATCTTCTTGGAGATTGATTAGCTCATGATCCACGGTCTGCGGGATCCTTGAAGCACTTCTTGAGCTGAGAGATGTGGAAAACATCATGAACCTTGAGTTTTCCAGCTCAAGAGCATAAGAAACTTCTCCTCTTCTACGAATTTTGAAAGGACCGATGTATCTAGGAGCGCTTTCCTTTGATACCAAAGCGGTGTGTGCCTTTCATGGGAGTGACACGAAGTAAACGAGATCACCGAGGGCATACACCATGTCCGTGTGCTTCATCATAATTGCTCTTGGCGACTTTGAGCAATCTTGATTCTCAAGAATGATATGCACCTTCTCCCCGCTTGAGTTACAATGTCGGGGCCAAACCAAATTCTTTCTCCTGCACTGACCAACCAATCGGAGTTACGCATTTGCGACCATAGAGAGCCTCAAATGGTGCCATCTTGGACTTTTAAGGCTGTTGTTGTAAGAGAATTGACATAAGGAAGACATTCCTCCCACTTCATGCCGAAATAGATGGCGCAAAGCGAAGCATATCCTCCGAATCTGATTGATCCTTTCAACTTGTCCTTGCGGTGAGGGTGGTAAGTTGTCTTTGAAGTTCAATTTTGTTCCCAAAGCATTTTGAAACTCTCCCGAACTTGGAAGTGAAGATGCTCCCACAGTGCATCGATCTCAAGCGGAACCCCATACTGAGAGACAATTACATTGATATAGAGCTCACCAACTGAATTTGAAATTGTTTCCTTTGGGAAGAAATGAGCCACCTTAGAGAGCACATCAATGACAACAAAGATTGCATTGTTGCCCTTCTGCGACCTTGGAAAACCGGTGATGAAGTCCATCTCTACCTTTTCCCATTTCCATTCGGGGTTTCAATGGTGAAGAAGACCGAAAGGTTTCGATGGACAGCTTTCACTCTGGCGACATCACATTCGAGACATACTTGGCACAATATCGTTTCAAACCGCCACCAATATTGTGTTTTCAAGTCCATGTACATCTTTGTGCTGCCAGTGGATAGATAGAACGAATCGTGCGCCTGCTTGAGAACTTGCTCTCTCAAACCGGGTAGTTTGGAACAAACATCCGGTGTTCAAAGAAAAGCGTGCCTTGATCATCGGCGTGGAAGGACTCATACTTGAGCTGAAGTTTGGAGATGATCTTTTTGGTGTCGGATCACCAAGGTGACGAGGCGAATCTTTTCTTCCAAGAGGAGTTGCTAGAAGGTTCGAGATACCCTTGTTCCACAATTTCAAGGTTGGTGGAATTCCTTGCACAAGAGAGGCATTGTTCTTCCATCATGAGGTTGTTGACATAAGCTTTGCGGTGAGAGCATCGACCATGACATTAGCTTTTCGGAGTATAGTTGATGGTCAAATCAAAATCATTGATTGCTTCAATCCATCTCCTCTCGAAGGTTGAGGTCGGTGAGTGAAGATATACTTGAGACTCTTGTGATCGGAAAGATCTCTAGCGGTTGCCAAGCAAGTAGTGCCTCCATAGCTTCAAGGCAAAGACAACTGCTTGTGAGCTCGAGGTCATGTGTAGGATAGTTGATCTCATGCGTCTTCAAGCTGTCGAGAGGCATAAGCAACAACTTGTTTTCTTGCATAAGGACCGCACAATCCTTGCAAAGAGGCGTCCACAGAATATCTGGAAAGGCTTGGATGTATCCGGAGGAACCAAGGCGTGGAAGTGAGCTTCTCTTTGAGTGTCTCAAAGCTTGCTTGACATGCAAGAGTCCAAAGGTATTTTTGTCCTTCTTGAGGAGATCGGTAAGAGGCTTCGCTATCTTGAAAGTTCGAGCAAGCGGCGGCAATAACTAGCCAAACCAAGGAAACTCCGCACTTCTTTGACATTTACTGAGGAAGCCATTCAACAATTGTCTTCACAGTTTCGGGTTGGCTGCAATGCCCTTGGCGAGATGACATGACCAAGATAGGTTACTTGAGGCCAAAACTCACACTTTGAGAACTTTGCATACAAGCGGTTCTCCACGAAGCTTGTTTAGGACACACAAGGTGTTCTTCATGTTCTTCCTTTGACTTAGAATAGACTAGGATGTCATCCGGATAGACCACAATGAACTTATCAAGGTACTCCATGAAAACCGAGTTCATAAGCCTCGAGAAGGTAGCAGGTGCGTTGGTGAGACCGAAAGACATGACCGTGTACTCATACAGGCCATAGCGTGTGGTGAAAGCTGTTTTAGGAACATCTTCCTTGCGAATCTTGATTTGGTGATAACCACTTCTCAAGTCAAGCTTAGAGAACACCAGCTCGACTAGGCGATCGAAGAGATCATTAATCCGCGGAAGGGATATTTATTCTTGATGGTTTTAGCATTGAGAGCCGATAATCAACACAAAGTCTATCAGTCTGTCTTGCTTCTTCACAAAGATTGTTGGGCTACCCCAAGAAGAAGTCTTGTGTTGAATGAAACCCAACTTCTCTTGTTCATCAAGTTGGCGTTTGAGTTGACCAACTCAGCAGGACCCATTTTATAAGGCCGCTTGGAGATAGGAGCCGTTCCAGGTTCAAGCTCAATTACAAACTCAACCTCACGATCCGGAGGCATACCCGGCAACTCTTCAGGAAAGACATCTGGGAACTCACAGACCATCGGAACACTCTGAATAGCTTCCATTGCATCATCATTCAGAGCCGCCAAAGAGAAAAGCTGGATAGCAGGAGTCAAACTTGGAGAATAGACTATATGGCCTTCAGGAATCTTCAGAGAAACCGAGCGTTCAGCACAATCAATCACAATGCATTTCTGTCACCAATCCATGCCCAAGATGACATCAATGTCGAATTGCCCGAACAATTAAGGATGCGAGAACGAAGAGCCACCAATCTCAACTTGGTTGCCATGGCTGATTTTAGAAGTCGGCATATTTGCTCCGGAGAAAGGACCATTAACGCTTGAGGAGAGGAACCAACGCTAACCCATTCTCATATGCAAACTTGATAGAAACAAAAGAATGCGATGCACCGAATCAAACAAAACTCGTGCGAGGCGAGTTAACGGATAGCATACCCATCACAACTCCGGTGCATGCTCGGCTTGGCGGCGTTGACACGATTAGCACGCAACGATGAGCCGGGCTTGGTGTTGATGTTGAGAGCCCGAGGTGGTGGTGCACGAACCATAGGAGAGCTTGCCGCAGATCTTGGAGGGTGGAGGAAGAGCTTTGTTTTCAGCAGACGGTTCAGTTTAGATGTCGAGTCTCCACACGTGAAACAAGCACCGGTGGGCGTGGAGCAACGTAGCGAGGACTCGCCAAGCGCTCGGGGTAGTGGTGGTTGTAGCCCTGGGAGCCGTAGTGATGAAGTTTGGTGGCCTTGCCGCATAGCTTGTAGGTCTTGGTGGAGCCGGGAGCGACGGTGGGGTGTTAGGAACCCAAATGTGACGCTTAGAAGGAGCTGTCATAGCTGAAGAGCTTGGTGCATCACGGTTGTGTTTCTTTGACTCCTCAAACACTTGCCTACTTGCTTCCTCCTGCAGAGCTGTATGCTGAAGTTCCAGAAAAGACGTCGGCCTTGCATGTGTGATTGCATATTTAATCGATGCATTGAGCCCTTGACGGAACCTCTTTTGCTTCTTCTTGTCATCGGAGATCTCATTGCCACCATAACGAGAAAGGTTCATGAAGTTCCTGATGTAGGTGTTGACATTGTCATTTCCCTGCTTGAGGTTGAGAAACGCTTCCTTCATCCTCTCCATGACAATTTCGACAGCGAATCGCTCTTTGAACGCTCGATGAACCGTTCCCAAGTAGGCTGAAACCGGTCGATTTGCCTTGGTAATTCTCCCACCAGAGTGCATCTCCCTTGAAGGTGAGTAGCACACTTTACCCATTCTTGCTCGGGAACATCGATCTCAGTAGCCTTGACATCTCACGCAATCATCGACATCAAGTGGTCGATCGAAACATCAAATTGGCGAGGTTGAACTTGAGGAAGCTTTTGGTGTCTCCTCGCTTGGGAGGTGGAGGTAGCGAGCAAACTCATTCCTCGACACTTTCCTCAAAGCGCTGGTTTCTGCATTGCTGCCAAGACATTGGCGATGTTTGACAACGCGGAACCCAGTTCAGGTGGTATGTCCTCATCAGAACGGCGTGGTGGAGCCATCCTGTGATTGATATAAAACACAAGTCAGTACTATAGTGGAGAATAATAATAATCCAAAATAGTACCAAGATGGAATTAACCAAGATTAAAGGATACCATTTACTAATATGATATTAAAATATCAACAAAGTTCAAAGCACCTAGAAGATATTAAGCATATAAGCTCACGGTGAAAAGTGTGGTACACAGATATATTAAAGAGAAATTTTCCACAAATTTCGGCAATAAAATACCAATAGATGCGCAAAATCACTTAACGAATCAAGATTAGTGACTCTACCAATTCAATATACAAAAGCGAATGATAAGAGTAGTGGTATGGTCGCGACTCCATCCCGCACTCAAATCATTACTCCGCACATGAATAAGTAGAACACATATCCTAACCCCTTCTTCTCACGTTGAACCTAAAGATTAGTAACTACGGAAACGAACACCCCAAACAAGATAACGTCGGATAACAAAGAGTAAGACAGATCACGGAGGTATGCAACGAATCAGATAGATCGCATCGGTTTGCAAAAGCCTGTCGGTATGGAATGTACCAACAGTTGATAACGAAAAGACTGATTGTGATAACAACTTGGATGCAACAGATAGACAAGGAATTACTCACACACACACACACACAACCTATGGTACTACGGAAACCCAGAACACGTGAATCCTAGTTTGAATTTTTAAGAAGAGGATTGAAAACGTTACACTTCCTTACCAGAAAAGGGTGGGTGGGTGGGTAAGAAGAAAAGTGGAAGCAGTCCTACTCTCGCGTTTTGTTTTTTCCCTAGTATACATAACTACCAAAAATATTTGCTAGACTGACAACGACCATTTGGCTGAGACCCTGAAGGGCGGGATGGCTCTGATACCAATTGTAACTACCTCGGTGAATTACGCTCCTAGATACAAGCCTGGATGAGCGGAAATGGTTGAAATAATGCGGTGGGGCCCAAATGCCACTCACGGTAGAACCTTTCGGCCGTCCCAACCATTTCCAATCATGGGACAAATGCAGGCGTAATCGGCAGCGAAGGATCAACTACATACACAAATGAGTATGTATGCAAGCCACCATACAATAGTACATCGAGCCATTCCATCTAAAAAAGGAAATATAGCATACATCGGCAAGATTCAAATGTCCTAGATAGATATAATAGTTTAGGATATCTCCTCATACATCACACATCAGTATCGGTGAGCGGCAAACAAGATCCGAGTACGGATAAGAAGCAAATCGGCATAAGATGCCCCATAAATAAGCACATCCCGCCACAGATCTCTCACGGATCCCGTTCGGAATCTCTACACGAGCGATCGTTGCCCACATCATCCGCCTCCTCCACCCGAGATCCATCTTGGGGTGTACATTCATGAATCAAATAATTTATCGTGTGAGACCCTAGAATTTTCGAGAAGTCTTTATGCCTCTAAAGGGAACACAACACAGGGTGGCGCAATTGCAGCAAAAGATAAACCCTAACAGTTCTAGAGATAATCGCTAACCATCCGCCTAACCAAAGATAGACGAACGTCCGTGAATTAATGACAACAGTTATAACAGTAATATCATCAGATCCATCCTCCTCCTCGCTTACCAACGAGGAAGCGGACGAACAACCCCCCATCCGTTGGCAATTTTATTAACCATTCCATGAGTGTTGCACTATTTACTAGTCAGTTACTTAGTCAAATTAAAAGCGGTACTTTAGTTATGCTTGTCTATGATCGAGAAACTGTGCTCCAAGTCGTCCATAACCGCGGACACGGCTTTCAGAAAGTTTTACCCTACAGGGGTGCACAAATAGCAACACACACTCGATCAACCTCGGAAAAACAAATCAAATCCCAACGAGGCATTCACGACAAAGCAATCACAGGATTCAGAAATATTTCAGGGGGCCACCCCATTGAGTACACCCGCAACGAAGCTAGCTGACTCCGAGACGGACTCAAGGTTTGCGCCAGTGGTTGTAAACGACTGGGAACCCGAAAATGTGACTGGGCTTGTCGATACCGCGAAAACACTCCGCTTACCTAAACAGTACAGGTGCTCCTCGCACAATCGTAATAAAGCGGTAAAGCATGGCATAAGTACAGGATAGTAAACAAAACCTCAAACTAGTTTGTGGCCCCAAGAAATAAGACTGAATCAAGCTCTGGCTCAGGGGGGTCCCATAAGCCTCCCGGATGTGGATAGCGCGAATAATCAAGGAACAGTAATCAAGTACTTGGGGTCCTACGGGACACAAGTGAGCAGGAAAAACCAAATAGCAGATATTGCTCACCGGTGCCACTTTCATTAGTTATCCCATTACTACTCAGGTTAAGTTGTTTAGGTACCTCGTTATCCATCAGACTCTCACATACCCTACACATGCTGTTCTACGACTCGCATGGCTCAAACAACTCCTGTAGTAATGGCTCATGGGATGGAGGAACAAGCTTGGTGGGGTTTAAAAGTAAAGGCTATGCAATACTTGAGTTTCAGTTTAATGCAATCGCGACGCAATGATGCAAGAATAAGATAGAGGCAATAGGTACTATATGTATGCAAGCATGTGGTAGTGCTTGCCTGGCAGCTCAGTTGAAGCGAGAGAAGGATCTGGGTAGTGCTCCTGGTTCTCTTGATATATCCCCTGCTTAGTGTCTATTCGAAGAAGAACCAAACAAACAAGGCCAACATAAATAAAGTGCACAAGCATATGAACAAAATGCGACAAGCAAACAATCATGCCATGATGAATGATGCACAATTTGCATGGCATTAAAGTAGCATGGCATGGGTGAGGTGTGGAATACAAGAAATAAGCATTTTATTGAGTTTTGGCCCCATTTTATACTCCAATGAGTTGATGTATACTTTAGTATTTATATGATGCATGCTTCAATTCATGTTATTGAATGCATAAACAGAAAGGTCTTGTCGAGCTAATCATTTTAGACATATCATTTGTTAAATTTGGAGTTATAAAACTAAAGTTATTAATTAATTAGTCCGAGGGCATTTTGTTGTAATTTTATTCAACTTACAAATTAAAGTGTACAAAATATAATTTGAATGACATATTTGAATTCCTCACATTTTTCTGATTCAAATACATATATTATTTGTATTATTTGGATTTATAAATTAAAAGTTATTAAAAACAGAATTTAAATTTGAATTTAAATCGAATTTGAAAATATTTGATTAAAACAGAAAAGCACAGAATCTTTTGTGACTCAGCCTGAGCTAGCCCCAACTTAGACAGATGGGCCCGAGCAGGGGCCCTTCTCGCGCCCGGCCAGACGCGACACGTGGCGGCCGAGGGCGGGTTGGGAACCGACAAAGTGAGTCTCTTTGCAAACGCACATAGCGGGCGGCGTGGGGCCGCGAGGCTGCGGGTTCAGCGGAAAAAGGCGGGCCTAACTGAGAAAGCGTCGGCTGCTGCTGTGTCTGTGCACGAGCCGGTCTTGGCGGATCCGGATCGTCTTCGACGCGATGGCGGCCTGCAATGTGAACCGCCAAAGCATAAAAGGGAAGATGGAGAGGAACAACGGGCTACACTTTTTGTTTAACAAGCTAAGCGGAGGAGGACCGCAGCGCGGGACATGGCGAGAAAAAGAGGGGCAGGCTGCTGCAATGCCAAGCAGTGACCATGTGTGTGCACGCTGGTGTTCGACGCCAGCGGCGATGCAAGAAGCGAGGGAAGGAGATGATGTCAGGAGGAGGAGATGCTCACGTGAGTGCGCCCATGGCCGTGGCGGCAGGGTGGCGAGTGCAGTGGCGGTCTTGGCCGGTCGGTTCTTGACCACCTCACGGTCACGCCGACGATGGCGAAACTCCGGCGACTCTTGACCTCCTCCACCGCGGATCGTCGGCGAATCACGGGAGCCTTCGTGAGCAGGCTGGGCCAGGTCGTGGATCAGCGGGGAGTGGGTGGAGCTCGGGCTAGGGTTTTGGCATGGCGACGCCACGGCGGTGGTGAGGCCGTTCTCGGAGGAGAGGAAGAAGGAAAGAGTCTGATTTGGTTGGTTTGGTGGTGTCTTGCTAGCTTTAAGCAAAAGCGGGGAGGAGACACGAGAGGCGGGAGGTGGGCTGGCGAGCACGTCTTGAGGAGGAAGAAAAAGCAGGCGAGGGAGGCTGCAGTGGGCGGCGGAAGAGGGTAGCTGGGTGGTGGCCACCTTCTTGCGTAAACAGGAGGAGGCTCGGTGGGGTCGGTGTGAGGAAGAGAGAGAGGAGGGACTCGGCCACGTGATCGAGAGAGAGAAGAGGAACAGGGGACCAGAGAGGGTTAGATGAGGGTTAGGTTTAGAGTTTACTAGGGTCGGGTAGGGTGGCTCGGGTTAGTGAGAGGAGAGGTGGTAGGGTTGGGTTAGGGTTTTGGTTAGGGGTAGCTAGTGCATAAGAGTAGATGCTAGGAAAAGGAAAGGGAGCTATGTGCTCGACATAGGGAGAGGGGGTGGTAGTTAGGGTTTGGTGGATAGGGTTAGAGAAAAGATATGAGGTCTAGGGTTAGGGTTTAGAATTTTGGATGCTTACATGCAACGAACTAGATTAACAAGAATATGTGGGGTAGGTGTAGGGTTTAGAGAGGAGGGTTAAGAGAGAGGATGTGGTATGGTGGCTAGGGTTTTAGAATATGATCAAACAAGAGGTGCCAAGTGAGAGGAGAGAGGTTAGGGGGAGGATTTAGGGTTTTAGCAAGCTCAAACAAAAACCAACAAGAAGGAGAGCACAAGATGGGGATGGAAAAGATTGTACATGGACATGCATGGCATAGGCATGTGAGAAGAGCTTGATGGGAACTAGGCAGAAAGAATTAAACCAACAAGGTGAAAGATTGAGAGAGAAGGGAGAGCTCCAAGAGATATACACACTCACAAATTCAAAATAACTCCAAAAGAAGGGAATGTGGTGGTGCTTGCATGGCCCATGCAAGATAATAAATGCCATGTATTCATCTTGTGAAAACAAAATAAAATCACATGGCATGATTCCATGCATTCCTAAAAGGTGGAATAAAGGCCAAGCAAAAGGAACTAGAATTGGATCCACCCAACCCACATGAGCTAGAATAAAAATCCAAGGAAAAGAATTACAAGCTCATGGGTTATTGGAATGGTGGAAGTATAAGGTGGTGACCAAGAAAGGTGGTGGAGTGGAGTAAAAGATATGCCCCCAACTCAACTTGGGCATTTAAGCAATATATCAAGAACCAAATACGATATCAAGAGGCAAATACAATTAATAATGCATATGAGATAAGAACCAAAACAAAAAGGGTTTTTGTATGATGCTCAAATGCAAGGTGGCATGATGACATGAGCATGATAACATGATGATGCAACAATTATATGTAGGAAGTAACCATTATATTACTAAACCAAGTAGCATTACAGTTGTTAGACAAATGGGATGCTACAACTCTCCCCCACTAAACAGGAATCTCGCCCCGAGATTCTAGGAAGAAGAAGACTCAAAGAGGGTAGGATAGTTGGCACGGAGATCATCTTCACGCTCCCAAGTGGCTTCATCAACAGAATGGTGCGACCACTGCACCTTGCAGAACTTGATGGACTTGTTGCGAGTCCTTCTTTCTACGGTCTCAAGGATTTTTGTGGGGTGTTCTTGATAAGACAGATCTTCTTGGAGATTGATTAGCTCATGATCCACGGTCCTGCCGGGATCCTTGAAGCACTTCTTGAGCTGAGAGATGTGGAAAACATCATGAACCTTGAGTTTTTCCGGAGCTCAAGAGCATAAGAAACTTCTCCTCTTCTACGAATTTTGAAAGGACCGATGTATCTAGGAGCCAGCTTTCCTTTGATACCAAAGCAGTGTGTGCCTTTCATGGGAGTGACACGAAGGTAAACGAGATCACCAGGGGCATACACCATGTCCGTGTGCTTCCTGTCATAATTGCTCTTCTGGCGACTTTGAGCAATCTTCAGATTCTCAAGAATGATATGCACCTTCTCCCCGCTTGAGTTACAATGTCGGGCCAAACCAAATTCTTTCTCCTGCTGACCAACCAATCGGAGTTACGCATTTGCGACCATAGAGAGCCTCAAATGGTGCCATCTTGAGACTTTTACGGAAAGTTGTTGTAAGAGAATTCAGCATAAGGAAGACATTCCTCCCACTTCATGCCGAAGAGATGACGCAAGCACGAAGCATATCCTCCGTAATCGATTGATCCTTTCAACTTGTCCTTGCGTTGAGGGTGGTAAGTTGTCTGAAGTTCAATTTTGTTCCCAAAGCATTTTGGAAACTCTCCCGAACTTGGAAGTGAAGATGCTCCCAGTGCGAATCGATCTCAAGCGGAACCCCATACAGAGAGACAATTACATTGATATAGAGCTCGATAACTGAATTCCAGAAATTGTTTCCTTGACGGGGAAGAAATGAGCCACCTTAGAGAGCCTGTCAATGACAACAAAGATTGCATTGTTGCCCTTCTGCGACCTTGGAAAACCAGTGATGAAGTCCATCTCTACCTTTTCCCATTTCCATTCCGGGGGTTTCAATGGCTGAAGAAGACCGAAAGGTTTCTGATGGACAGCTTTCACTCTGCGGCAGACATCACATTCCGAGACATACTTGGCACAATATCGTTTCAAACCCGGCCACCAATATTGTGTTTTCAAGTCCATGTACATCTTTGTGCTGCCAGGGTGGATAGATAGAACAGAATCGTGCGCCTGCTTGAGAACTTGCTCTCTCAAACCCGGGTAGTTTGGAACAAACATCCGGTGTTCAAAGAAAAGCGTGCCTTGATCATCGACGTGGAAGGACTCATACTTCGAAAGCTGAAGTTTGGAGATGATCTTTTTGGTGTGCGGATCACCAAGCTGACGAGAGCGAATCTTTTCTTCCAAGAGAGGAGTTGCTAGAAGGTTCAGGAGATACCCTTGTTCCACAATTTCAAGGTTGAGCTGACGGAATTCCTCACACAAGAGAGGCTGTTGTTCTTCCATCATGAGGTTGTTGACATAAGCTTTGCGGCTGAGAGCATCGACCATGACATTAGCTTTTCCCGGAGTATAGTTGATGGTCAAATCAAAATCATTGATTGCTTCAATCCATCTCCTCTGCCGAAGGTTGAGGTCAGGCTGAGTGAAGATATACTTCAGACTCTTGTGATCAGAAAAGATCTCACAACGGTTGCCAAGCAAGTAGTGCCTCCATAGCTTCAAGGCAAAGACAACTGCTGTGAGCTCGAGGTCATGTGTAGGATAGTTGATCTCATGCGTCTTCAACTGTCGAGAGGCATAAGCAACAACTTGTTTTTCTTGCATAAGGACCGCACCCAATCCTTGCAAAGAGGCGTCACAGAATATCTGGAAAGGCTTGGATGTATCCGGAGGAACCAAGACTGGCGTGGAAGTGAGCTTCTCTTTGAGTGTCTCAAAGCTTGCTTGACATGCAAGAGTCCAAAGGTATTTTTTGTCCTTCTTGAGGAGATCGGTAAGAGGCTTCGCTATCTTCGAAAAGTTCTGAACGAAGCGACGGCAATAACTAGCCAAACCAAGGAAACTCCGCACTTCTTTGACATTTACAGGAGGAAGCCATTCAACAATTGTCTTCACAGTTTCCGGGTTGACTGCAATGCCCTTGGCAGAGATGACATGACCAAGATAGGTTACTTGAGGCAGCCAAAACTCACACTTTGAGAACTTTGCATACAAGCGGTTCTCACGAAGCTTGTTTAGGACACACCGAAGGTGTTCTTCATGTTCTTCCTTTGACTTAGAATAGACTAGGATGTCATCCAGATAGACCACAATGAACTTATCAAGGTACTCCATGAAAACCGAGTTCATAAGCCTCGAGAAGGTAGCAGGTGCGTTGGTGAGACCGAAAGACATGACCGTGTACTCATACATGCCATAGCGGGTGGTGAAAGCTGTTTTAGGAACATCTTCCTTGCGAATCTTGATTTGGTGATAACCACTTCTCAAGTCAAGCTTAGAGAACACCACAGCTCCAGCTAGCTGATCGAAGAGATCATTAATCCGCGGAAGGGGATATTCTTGATGGTTTTAGCATTGAGAGCCCGATAATCAACACAAAGTCTATCAGTCCTGTCTTGCTTCTTCACAAAGATTGTTGGGCTACCCCAAGAAGAGGTACTGTGTTGAATGAAACCCAACTTCTCTTGTTCATCAAGCTGACGTTTGAGTTCACCAACTCAAGAGACCCATTTTATAAGGCTTGGAGATAGGAGCCGTTCGGGTTCAAGCTCAATTACAAACTCAACCTCACGATCCGGAGGCATACCCGGCAACTCTTGGGAAAGACATCGGAACTCACGGACCATGGAACACTCTGAATAGCTTCCATTGCATCATCATTGAGCCGCCAAAGAGAAAAATTTGGATAGCAGGAGTCAAACTTGGAGAATAGACTATATGGCCTTGAGAATCTTGGAGAAACCGGCGTTCAAAGACAATCAATCACAGTGCATTTCTTTGTCAACCAATCCATGCCCAAGATGACATCAATGTCGAATTGCCCAGAACAATTAAGGATGCGAGCGAAGAGCCACCAATCTCAACTTGGTTGCCATGGCTGATTTAGAAGTCGCCATATTTGCTCCGGGAGAAAGGACCATTAACCGCTTGAGGAGAGGAACCAACGCTAACCCATTCTCATATGCAAACTTGATAGAAACAAAAGAATGCGATGCACCGAATCAAACAAAACTCGTGCAGGACGAGTTAACGGATAGCATACCCATCATAACTCCGGTGCATGCTCGGCTTGAGCGTTGACACGGTTAGCACGAGCAACGAGACCCGGGCTTGGTGTTGATGTTGAGAGCCCGAGGTGGTGGTGCACGAACCATAGGAGAGCTTGCCGCAGATCTTGGAGGGGGTGGAGGAAGAGCTTTGTTTTTCAACGGACAGTTCCAGTTTAGATGTCCAGAGTCTCCACACGTGAAACAAGCACCAGGTGGACGTGGAGCAACGTAGCCAGGGACTCCGCCAGGCGCTCCAGGGTAGTGGTGGTTGTAGCCCTGGGAGCCGTAGTGATGAAGTTTGGTGGCCTTGCCGCATAGCTTGTAGGTCTTGGTGGAGCCGGGAGCGACGGTGGGGTGTTAGGAATCCAAACGCGACGCTTAGAAGGAGCTGTCATAGCTGAAGAGCTTGGTGCATCACGGTTGTGTTTCTTTGACTCCTCAAACACTTGCCTACTTGCTTCCTCCTGCAGAGCTGTATGCTGAAGTTCCAGAAAAGACGTCGGCCTTGCATGTGTGATTGCATATTTAATCGATGCATTGAGCCCTTGACGGAACCTCTTTTGCTTCTTCTTGTCATCGGAGATCTCATTGCCACCATAACGAGAAAGGTTCATGAAGTTCCTGATGTAGGTGTTGACATTGTCATTTCCCTGCTTGAGGTTGAGAAACGCTTCCTTCATCCTCTCCATGACAATTTCGATGAATCTTGCTCTTTGAACGCCCAAGGAACCGTTCCTAAGTAGGTGAAAACCAGTCAGCTTTGCGTTGTAATTCTCCCACCGAGAGTGCATCTCCCTTGAAGGTGAGTAGCACACTTTACCCATTCTTGCTCGGGAACATCAGCGGTCTCAGTAGCCTTGACATCTCACGCAACCAATCATCGCATCAAGTGGTCGATCGTAAACATCAAATTGGCGAGGTTGAACTTGAAGCTTTTGGTGTCTCCTCGCTTGGGAGGTGGAGGTAGCGAGCAAACTCATTCCTCGACACTTTCCTCAAAAGCAGCTGGTTCTGTGCATTGCTGCCAAGGCATTGGCGATGTTTGACAACGGAACCCGATTCGGTGGTATGTCCTCTCATCGAGCGTGGTGGATCCATCCTGCGATTGATATAAAACACAAGTCAGTACTATAGTGGAGAATAATAATAATCCAAAATAGTACCAAGATGGAATTAACCAAGATTAAAGGATACCATTTACTAATATGATATTAAAATATCAACAAAGTTCAAAGCACCTAGAAGATATTAAGCATATCGCACACGACTGAAAAGGAGTGTGGTACACAGATATATTAAAGAGAAATTTTCCACAAATTTCGGCAATAAAATACCAATAGATGCGCAAAATCACTTAACGAATCAAGATTAGTGACTCTACCAATTCAATATACAAAAGCGAATGATAAGAGTAGTGGTATGGTCGCGACTCCATCCCGCACTCAAATCATTACTCCGCACATGAATAAGTAGAACACATATCCTAACCCCTTCTTCTCACGTTGAACCTAAAGATTAGTAACTACGGAAACGAACACCCCAAACAAGATAACGTCGGATAACAAAGAGTAAGACAGATCACGGCGGTATGCAACGAATCAGATAGATCGCATCGGTTTGCAAAAGCCTATCGGTATGGAATGTACCAACAGTTGATAACCAAAAGACTGATTGTGATAACAACTTGGATGCAACAGATAGACAAGGAATTACTCACACACACACACACACACACACAACCTATGGTACTACGGAAACCCAGAACACGTAAATCCTAGTTTGAATTTTTAAGAAGAGGATTGAAAACGTTACACTTCCTTACCAGAAAAGGGTGGGTGGGTGGTTAAGAAGAAAAGTGGAAGCAGTCCTACTCTCGCGTTTTGTTTTTCCCTAGTATACATAACTACCAAAAATATTTGCTAGACTGACAACGACCATTTTTGAGACCACGAAGGCGGGATGGCTCGATACCAATTGTAACTACCTCGGTGAATTACTCCTAGATACAAGCCGATGAGCGGAAATGGTTGAAATAATGCAGTGGGGACCAAATGCCACTCACAGTAGACCTTTGCCGTCCCAACCATTTCCAATCATCGGGACAAGTATGCAGGCGTGTCGGCGAAGGGATCAACTACATACACAAATGAGTATGTATGCAAGCCACCATACAATAGTACATCGAGCCATTCCATCTAAAAAGAAAGGAAATATAGCAACGCCCATACGGCAAGATTCAAATGTCCTAGATAGATATAATAGTTTAGGATATCTCCTCATACATCACACATCGTAGTATCGGTGAGCGGCAAACAAGATCCGGTGCGGATAAGAAGCAAATCGGCATAAGATGCCCCATAAATAAGTACATCCATACAGATCTCACGGATCCCGTTCCGGAATCTCTACACCGAGCGATCGTTGCCCACATCATCGCCTCCTCCACCCAAGTATCCATCTTGGGTGTACATTCATCTGAATCAAATAATTTATCGTGTGAGACCCTAGGGTATTTTCGGCAAGTCTTTATGCCTCTAAAGGAACACAACCTGGGTGACGAATTGCAGCAAAAGATAAACCCTAACAGTTCTAGAGATAATCGCTAACCATCCGCCTAACCAAAGATGAGCGAACGTCCGTGAATTAATGACAACAGATTATAACGATAATATCATCGGATCCATCCTCCTCCTCGCTACCAACGAGGCGGACGAACAACCCCCATCCGTTGGCAATTTTATTAACCATTCCATGAGTGTTGCACTATTTACTAGTCGATTACTTAGTCAAATTAAAAGCGGTACTTTAGTTATGCTTGTCTATGATCGGAAACTGCTCCAAGTCGTCCATAACCATGGACACGGCTTTGAAAGTTTTACCCTCTGAGGTGCACAAATAGCAACACACACTCGATCAACCTCGGAAAAACAAATCAAATCCCAACGAGGCATTCATGACAAAGCAATCACAGATTGAGAAATATTTGAGGGCCACCCATTGAGTACACCACCCGCCAGCTAGCCGACTCGAGACGGACTCAAGGTTTGCCGGTGGTTGTAAACGCAGGAACCGAAAATGTGGCTGGGCTTGTCGATACACTCAAACACCTAAGCATCTGGTGCTCCTCGCACAATCGTAATAAAGCGGTAAAGCATGGCATAAGTACAGGATAGTAAACAAAACCTCAAACTAGTTTGTGGCCCCAAGAAATAAGATGAATCAAGCTCGGCTCAGGGGTCCCATAAGCCTCCGGATGTGGATAGCCGAATAATCAAGGAACAGGAATCAAGTACTTGGGGTCCTACAGGACACAAGTGAGCAGAAAAACCAAATAGCGATATTGCTCACCGTGCCACTTTCATTAGTTATCCCATTACTACTCGTTAAGTTGTTTAGGTACCTCGTTATCCATCGACTCTCACATACCCTACATCTGTTCTCGACTCGCATGGCTCAAACAACTCCTGTAGTAATGGCTCATGGGATGGAGGAACAAGCTTGGTGGGGTTTAAAAGTAAAGGCTATGCAATACTTGAGATTCAGTTTAATGCAATCGCGACTCAATGATGCAAGAATAAGATAGAGGCAATAGGTACTATATGTATGCAAGCATGTGGTAGTGCTTGCCTGGCAGCTCAGTTGAAGCGAGAGAAGGATCTGGGTAGTGCTCCTGGTTCTCTTGATATATCCCCTGCTCAGTGTCTATTCGAAGAAGAACCAAACAAACAAGGCCAACATAAATAAAGTGCACAAGCATATGAACAAAATGCGACAAGCAAACAATCATGCCATGATGAATGATGCACAATTTGCATGGCATTAAAGTAGCATGGCATGGGTGAGGTGTGGAATACAAGAAATAAGCATTTTATTGAGTTTTGGCCCCATTTTATACTCCAATGAGTTGATGTATACTTTAGTATTTATATGATGCATGCTTCAATTCATGTTATTGAAATAAACAGAAAGGTCTTGTCGAGCTAATCATTTTAGACATATCATTTGTTAAATTTGGAGTTATAAAACTAAAGTTATTAATTAATTAGTCCGAGGGCATTTTGTTGTAATTTTATTCAACTTACAAATTAAAGTGTACAAAATATAATTTGAATGACATATTTGAATTCCTCACATTTTTCTGATTCAAATACATATATTATTTGTATTATTTGGATTTATAAATTAAAAGTTATTAAAAACAGAATTTAGATTTGAATTTAAATCGAATTTGAAAAGATTTGATTAAAACGGAAAAGCACAGAATCTTTTGTGACTCATTTGAGCTAGCCCCAACCGCATGAACAGATGGGCCGTCAGGCAGGGCCACCTCGCCTGTGCGACGACGCGACACGTGGGCGAGCCGCGGAGTTGGGAACCGCAAAGTGAGGGTCTCTTTGCAAACGCACATAGCGGCCGGTATGCGCAGGGCTGCGGGTTCAGGCGGGAAAAAGGGCAGGGGCCTAACTGAGAAAGCGTCGGCTCTTCTGCGCTCCGCTGAGCAGCGGTCGGCGGTGGCGGATCCGGTCGTCTTTCGACGACGATGGCGACGCAACGGCGGCGAAACTCGCCAAGCTGCCAAAAGGGAAGATGGAGAGGGAACAACGGGCTACACCTTTTGTTTAACAAGCTAGCGCGGAGGAGGACTGCAGCGCGCGGGACATGGCGAAAAAGAGGGGCGAAGGCTGCAATGATCGACCGATCAGTGGCGCAGCGTGCCTGCTGGTGTTCGACGCCGGACGGCGATGCAAGCGAGGAAGGAGATGATGTCCGTGAGGGAGGAGATGCTCACGAGTGCGCTTGCCGTGGCAGGCGTGAGGGTGGCGGGCAATCAGGCGGTCTTGGTCCAGTTCTTGCCACCTCACAGTCCGACGATGGCGAAACTCCGGCGACCTCGACCTCCTCCACCGCACGGATCGTCGACGGCTGCACGGAGCCTTTTGAGCTTAGCTCTGGTGCTGTGGATCAAAGGGGAGTGGGTGGCGAGCTCGGGCTAGGGTTTTGGCATGGCGACGCCACGAGTGGTGAGGCCGTTCTCGGAGGAGAGGAAGAAGGAAAGGAGTCTGATTTGGTTGGTTTGGTGGTGTCTGTCTTTGCTAGCTTTAAGCAAAAGGCAGGAGGGAGACACGAGAGGCGGGAGGTGGGGGTGGCGAGCACGTCTTGAGGAGGAGGAAGAAAAAGCAGGGGAGGTCGCAGGTGGGCCAAAGCGGAAGAGGGTAGCTCGGGGTGGTGGCCACCTTCTTTCGTAAAGGAGGAGGCTCGGTGGGGTCGGTGTGAGGAAGAGAAGAGAGGGAGGACTCGCCACGTGATCGAGAGAGAAGAGGGACCGAGAGAGGGTTAGATGAGGGTTAGGTTTAGAGTTTACTAGGGTCGGGGTAGGGTGGCTCGGGTTAGTGAGAGGAGAGGTGGTAGGGTTGGGTTAGGGTTTTGGTTAGGGGGTAGCTAGTGCATAAGAGTAGATGCTAGGGAAAAGGGAAAGGGAGCTATGTGCTCGGCATAGGGAGAGGGGGGGGGGTAGTTAGGGTTTGGTGGATAGGGTTAGAGAAAAGAGATGAGGCCTAGGGTTAGGGTTTAGAATTTTGGATGCTTACATGCAACGAACTATATTAACAAGAATATGTGGGGTAGGTGTAGGGTTTAGAGAGGAGGGTTAAGAGAGAGGATGTGGTATGGTGGCTAGGGTTTTAGAATATGATCAAACAAGAGGTGCCAAGTGAGAGGAGAGAGGTTAGGGGGAGGATTTAGGGTTTTAGCAAGCTCAAACAAAAACCAACAAGAAGGAGAGCACAAGATGGGGATGGAAAAGATTGTACATGGACATGCATGGCATAGGCATGTGAGAAGAGCTTGATGGGCACTAGGCAGAAAGAATTAAACCAACAAGGTGAAAGATTGAGAGAGAAGGGAGAGCTCCAAGAGATATACACACTCACAAATTCAAAATAACTCCAAGAGAAGGGAATGTGGTGGTGCTTGCATGGCCCATGCAAGATAATAAATGCCATGTATTCATCTTGTGAAAACAAAATAAAATCACATGGCATGATTCCATGCATTCCCAAAAGGTGGAATAAAGGCCAAGCAAAAGAAACTAGAATTGGATCCACCCAACCCACATGAGCTAGAATAAAAATTTAAGGAAAAGAATTACAAGCTCATGGGTTATTGGAATGGTGGAAGTATAAGGTGGTGACCAAGAAAGGTGGTGGAGTGGAGTAAAAGATATGCCCCCAACTCAACTTGGGCATTTAAGCAATATATCAAGAACCAAATACGATATCAAGAGGCAAATACAATTAATAATGCATATGAGATAAGAACCAAAAAAAAAGGGTTTTTGTATGATGCTCAAATGCAAGGTGGCATGATGACATGAGCATGATAACATGATGATGCAACAATTATATGTAGGAAGTAGCCATTATATTACTAAACCAAGTAGCATTACAGTAGTAACAATTATTTTAGTCTCATTTTTAAAATGTTTTATTTATAAATTACATAAATGAGTAAACTTTTTTTTTGAAAGAAATGTGGTATGAGAAACCTCTATAGTGGTTTTTAAATAATAAGAAACCAAATATGTGTCCATGGGAAATTAAATCTGGATGGCTCGATTATACATCCACTTTTCTAACCAAGTGAGTTAGGCTCTCTTCTTAACCAGTGATATTTTTAATAAGTACAAATATATTTAGTGAACGAATGTACCAAGGATCTGCCCAAACAAGAACGCCAAGGATGTTGATTGCTCAGTAGGTGTTTACGAAGTAGGGATTACGCGTGAGATGTACCGCTAGCGCGTAGCACTTGGAAGCGAAGATAACTCACTCGGGATAACTACAGTCTGCTGCGACTTCCGGTAATTAAGCAGTTGTAGTACTAAAAGTGTGGGTACTTACTTGTCGCACACTGTCACACACTCGATCGGGTGGTGGATTTCACTATCTCCTTTACTCCTTTCCAGTGCCCCTGGCTGCGGTAGCAGCTGTGCGTAGTGAACGAGTGAGCGTAAAGTCTAAATATTTACTTTCAGCTCTACCTTACATCACCCTGGAGTTCCGGTAATAACTTTGACATTCTGTCACGGTCGATGTTACATTACAGCTCCTCTGGTAGTTGGATGAAGCGCGACAGTTACTGTCCTGACGGTGACGACAGGAGAGACCTGGTGAGAAAGAGTTTTTCTATTGGAGCAGTGGCAGTGTCCACTCCATTAAAAGGCGTCGATTCTTTGGAGGTAGGAAAAGTTACTTCTGGTACTATTGCTCTATTAGTACTAGTACTTAATCGACATCTCCCTCTGGCGGTGACGCTAGTGTAATTCTAAGGTGTTTCAACTTTCAACACGACGCGGACAATTTACTGGCTTCTCCAATGCAAGAAAAAACAGAGGTTTCTTTTTCATTTTCTGAAACCGAACAGGACAACTATGCTAGGGCACTTGACATATCGCTCTCGCGGCGACGCTTACCGTGTCCATTTTATTCTAAGAAGGTGTTTCAACTTTCAACATGACGATGGCAGCCATGCTGAACTTCTCTAGTGCAACAAAAAAAAAACAGAGGATTCTTCGAGGTAAAGTCGGGGAATAAAGGCAAGAGCACACTACTTCCCTGCATCGTCAAGGAAGTGCTCAAGGCGCCACGAACTAAACTTTGATCATTGATCGCCAGGGAAGATTTTTCTTTCCCTCTGAAAAAAGGAAGAGCGGCATCATGTTTGGCCATTCGGAGGTCGTACTCGAAGATCGTGCTAACACAAAGTACTAGCTAGGCTCAAAGCTGTTGGGGCTGCACCGCGAAGCCAACGTGACGCTGGCTGGCCATGATGGAAAGAGTCCCGCAATGCCGAGATATAAAAGGAGAAGGTTTAACCGGAGAACTCGCTCGAGTGAACTCCAGCTTCGCTCCCACATAGTCACCATCTCATTCAAGTAATATTCATAATGGTCCTTGCAGGTTGTTCATGAATGAGAAATATCGATCCATCAATTGTTCATTCAAGTAATATTCATAATAGAAAAACAATGCCGGGCATGCTTTAACACTACACTTTCCGTTTCCTAGCGCCTAAACTGATCATTGATCACCGCGGAAGAATTTTCTTTTCCTCTGAGAAAGGAAGAGCTGCATCATGTTTGTCCATTCGGGAGGTTCTACTCGAACATCGTGCTCACACAAAGTTCCACTACGCTTCAAGGCATGGTCCCCGAGCTTTACGGTGTTTGGAGGATATCGTTTGACACTGATGGAATCATGGAAATGTTAGATTGATCTCTCCCGATCAAGCCCAATCGCTTGACCGACGCTCGATGGTCCAAGAATGGATGTATTAACACAGATGGTCCAGAAATAGATGTACGGTACTGACCGACGCTTTGACGAGTTCATTAAGCGTGCATGAATTTCTTCGTGTGGCTGACAAATGGTACAATGGTCCTTGGAAGGTTGTTCATGAATGAGAAATATCGATCCATCAATTGTGTGCATAGAAAAACAGTGCCGGACATGCTTTAACACTATACTTCCCGTTTCGTAGCGCCTAAACTGATCATTGATCACCGCGGAAGATTTTTCTTTCCCTCTGAGAAAGGAAGAGCGGCATCATGTTGGGCCACTCGGGAGGTTCTAGTCGAACATCGTGCTCAGACAAAGTACCACTACGCCAGAGGCGAAGCCAGGATTTGACATTGATAGGGACAAAAATATTAAAGATCTTATATATGATTTTTTTATGAAGGCTACAACTACCTCTCATTTTGTGTTGGAAGAACTGTTTGGACAAAGAACATAACGGTATATCAAAGTATCAGCATAGAACTGATATTAATATGTAGCACTAAATCTTGGACAATACAAAACGGAATTGGTTTATTTGGATCAACTTTATATCTAAGAGTATAAAGCATCATAATTCTATTGCAGGGGACCTTCCTATTATTATTTTTCAATTATTAAGCAATAAGTTGTCGTCATCACCGAACAAACATCAAACAAAAGACACAACTTTTTTTTGTAAATTAATCAATTAGAATATAGGTTATGAAATCAATCAACAAAACACTAATGACTTGGTACCTTCAATCAGAGTGAGGAAGATGAATTTCTATACTCGATGGAACAACATGTCTGTTGCTAGCGTTGCGGCAGGATTAACAAAGGTAGAAACTGGCAAACAACATAGTTGACTCGCATGGCGCCACAGCCACAGTATCGCGTGGCATCTAGCAACTAAGTAGGAGCGAGCGACTGTGGCAGGCATCCAGTCAGTTGATCTGAACGATTGTATATGGTGCTAGCTACTAGGTCTAGTTACACAAACCAAGAATGTTGGAACATATTACTACGGTTGACTAATAAACCGAATTCATGGGTTATATTTGGCTTTCGATAGAGAGAAGCACGACAAATCAATTAAATTTGGGCTTAGTGTTAATTAAGTCCATGAGGCCATTTGTTTAGTACTGAAATCTGCACCTATTGAGGGAGGCCGATGGTTAGGGGGGTCTAGCCCCTGCTGGCGCCCCTTGGCTCCGCCCCTGCACTACGCTTCAAGGCATGGTCCCCGAGCTTTACGGTGTTTGGAGGATCTCGTTAGCTAGCCTTATCGTCACAAACAGGCTGTTCGTGTTGGACTACACCGCGAAGCCAACGTGACACTGATGGAATCATGAAAATGTTAGATTGATCTCCCCCGATCGAGCCCAACGTCTTGACCGACACTCGATGGTCCGAGAATGGATGTATTAATGCAGATGGTCCGAAAATGGATGTACGATACTGACCGACGCTTTGACGAGCTTATTAATGACGTGCATGAATTTCTTCGTGTGGCTGATGCAAACAAATGGTATAATGTGCAAACAAAAAAACAGCACCCGAAAGAATAGTTTTCAGTGAATGTTAGAAAGGAGTATCACTTCAAAGATTATTCGATATAGATTTAAATAAACGAACTGTTTTAGTTATACAATCAACGCGCTCTCGAGAAATCTATCCTCGGTTGCTATTGTCTGTAAGTGATTTATTTATGTAATTTAGTCTCTAGCTCAGCTCGTTCATTGCATGTAATATATTATCTTGACTATATATCCTTTTGTACGATATTATATTATGCAGAATGAAGATGCTTAAATGCAAAAGAGCTAGAAATATGACGTTGTGTTTATTGACCCATATGTCGTTAATGAATATACGTTACACAATCACCCAAGGACATGGAAGAAGACCCGTACAGGTTTTTAATCGAATATAATTATGTTAAGGAAATATTAATTCCTTATAATTTTAAATAAGTGTTTCTGTCTTGGACACATTTTTTTTGCTTACTCGATGTTAAGTGTAATTGATAAGTTATGCATGTCTACTTATGTAAATATTCACGGGTTTTACTGGATCCCGCTAAACATTCAAGTTGACAAATCCCTAGTTGAAGTCCACAACTCATTATGTTAGGACCAAGAGAAGTGGAGCACATGAAATCAATGCTCCAGAAATAATTTCAATCATTATCGCATTATATCAGCGTTTTTCGTTCATTTCCTAATATCAAGTAATTAATAACTTCTTTGTTCATTTTGTTTGCCGAGCTCGTGTTGGACACGGTTCAAAAAGAAAGTATAAGGTCCATTTAAAGATAAGCTAACTTATAAAACGGTGAAGAGTTTGCAACAACCACCGGTGACTCATTTATGTGGATTCTTCGTGAGTACATTGGCGAGTTGATCGGTATGGGGATAGTTGATTCAACTTATATTCACAGTTTGTGGAAGAATCTCGAGCCAAAACAGCGCATACGAGCAATTCAAGAGAAATTAACATGATTTCTGATGAAGGAGGTCCTTGATGAAAGGAGAGAACATTATATGGAGGACGAGGAACTCAATATGAATTAGTAATCTCCATGTAATTGCTATGATATATAATCAATGAACATGTAATTTCAGATATGATCGAATATTGTATATGTATGCTCACAAGATATCGAATATTAATTATATTTGGATCAACGTGTACTGTCTATGTAGTAGTGTAGAATAAGTGTACAGAAACATGTTTAAAATTATAATGAGACACAAATTAAAAAAAAGAAACAAAATGAAAAAAAAACAAAAAAAAAGGAAAACACAAAATTGTGTCGGCGACAGAGAAACACACGAATCCCTGCTGCAACAGGAACTCGTTTAGTTCCGGCCCCGTCGCGCCGTCGCTGCCACATGGTGGATTCTATTTCTGGTTTGTAGCAAATCACGACTAAAAATAGTGTCCTCTAGTCCCGAATTGATAGTTCTAGGTCCAAAACCAGAACTAGAGCCCGTTACGTCGGGGACTAAAGACCTGTTTTCCATGTTGATTGCACTTTTGTGTTACGCGCAAGGATTACGTGTGAGATGTACCACTAATGTAGTACTTGAAAGTAGGGATGTCAAACGATGGGCCGCCGGCGTCACATAACGCCACATAAGTTTGTTATAGGCTTATTTTTTTCGGTTAGTTTTAACAATTACAAATCTATAACTAGCAGTAAGTATGTGGTGCTAAACGAGATGCCGTTTACGTCCCTACTTGGAAGCCAAGATAAGTCACTCGGGATAACTACAGCCGGCTGCGACTTCCGGTAATTAAGCAGTCGTACTAAAAGTGTGGGTACTTGTCGCAGACTGTCACACACTCGGGTGGTGGATTTCACTGTCTCCTTTACTTCTGCCCAGTGCCCCTGGCTGAGCGAGTACGCGTAAAGTCTAAAGATTAAGGCCTAGCTTACGTCACCCTGGAGTTCCGGTTATAACTTTGATACAGTATTCTGTTCTGTCACGGTCGATGTTACAGCAGCAGGGTCCTCCGCGCGCCAGTTACTGTCCTGACGGTGAGAAAGTTCAGTCCATTAATAAGTCGTCAGTTCTTCGGAGGTGAAAAAGTTACTTCTGGTACTGGTCTATTAGCAGTAGCTAATCGACATCATCTCCTTCTCATAGTAATGCTAGTCTGTCTACCATAATAGTAAGTCGTTTCAACGGTGACGACGGTGAGAAAGTTCAGTCCATTAAGTCGTCAGTTCTTCTGAGGTGAAAAAGTTACTTGTGGTACTGGTCCCTTAGCAGTACTTAATCGACATCATCTCCCTCTCATAGTAATGCTAGTCTGTCTACCGTAATATAAGTTGTTTCAACCTTTTACATGATGACACGGACAATTTATTAGCTTCACTGATGCAGGAAAAATCAGAGGTTTCTTTTCAATTTCTGAAATCAGACGACTATGCTAGGGCACTTGACATCTCGCTCTCCCGGCGACGCTAGCGTGTCCACTCTTCTAGAAGAAGGTGTTTCAACTTTCAACATGACGATGGCAGCTATGCTGAACTTCTCTACTGCAACAAAAAAGCAGAGGGTTCTTTTCAATTTGAGGAAAAGCCGGGGAATAAAGACAAGAGAAGCTGCACACTACTTCCCTGCATCGTCAAGGAAGTGCTCAAAGCGCCAAACACGAACTAAACTTTGCTATAGCTCATTGGCTTGGGTCGACTAAGCTGAACATGCGCTAAATCGCATGCTTTAACTCTACACTTTCCTTTCCATAGCGCCTAAACTGATCATTGATCACCACAGATGATTTTTCATTTCCTTTCCTTTCAAAAGGGAGCAGCATCATCTTTGGCCATTCGGGAGGTCCTACTCGAACATCATGCTCAGACAAAGTACTTAGTACTCCCTCGTTTTAAAATATAAGATGTTTTAAACTTTGAATCAAATGATTCAGACTATTTATGTTTGCAGATTTATTTTAAACCAAAAAAGTTTAGATACATTTGCTTTATAAACCTAAAACATCTTATGTTTTAAAGGAGTACACATCAAGGCACGGTGCCCGAGCTTTACGGCGTTTGGAGGATCTCGTTGCAAAATAGCTAGCCTCACACAGAGGCTGTCGGGCTATACACCGCGAAGCCAACTTGATACTCGAGGCCATGATGGAAAAGAGTCCCGGAATACTGCTCGAGTGAACTCCAGCTTCGTTCCCACGCAGCTACCGTCTCAAGTATTCATAGTGGTCCTTGCAAGTTCATAGGAAAATACAGCCGGGCATTTCGCAGCTGAGTGCCTTCCTGCTTTCCTTCCATATGTCGCGTGCCTGTCATTAGTCAAAGTACTTAGTGACGATCCTAGATTTAACTAGGCGTAGAGTGGTGACCATTAGTTGAACTAGGTTCATATGTTTTGGCACTTCGCTGACGATCCTAGATTTAGGCAGGTATGTTCTTTTTGGGTAGTTGAGATGTCCCGGTTTGTAGCTCAGACATGTGTTCATGTGTCCTGCTGGTGGTCCTTGATTCGATTCATCAAAGGATGCAAACAAAGTTTCGGGACACATGTCCTGCTAATTTAGAGTATAGATCCAGTGTTGCCGTCCACAGATTAATCTTTTCAAGAATACCTCCTTGGGGAGACATATCTTTTTTATAGAAGGAGATTGAAGAGGCCAAGATATACAACGTGCCGTGGCATAGACACCCCAGACGCAACCCCACATTGCCTCGAAAGCAGCATACACGTCCTAACCAACTACTTGCAATATCTCCACCTATCTTCCTGACTTAAACATTTCCGGAAGAGCCGCACACCTCTCCACAGGTTTGCCTCGTCAGAAATCTTTCGGACGGCCACTGCAGGAGATGCGGTGGCTCCTTCAAAGATGACATCGTTCCGGTGACGCCATAGCGCCCAGCAGACCAAGGAGACTCTAGTCCAGAGATCACGCTCGTGGCCTTTGCCGATGCGCCTGTCCTAGAGCCATGTGATGAGCTTCGTATCATGATCCGACATCTACTCGCTCTTACCCCCACCATACTAGGCAGGTCAAACATCACATGAGGAGATGGTCGATAGTCTCTCCACGCTGGTCATAGAAAGGGTACGTTGTCGGGTACTGCAACCCGCGCCGGCTCAACCCGTCGGCAGTCCGAGATTTGTTCATCACAACCAACCAAAGTGCGATATTGTAGCTGGCGGGAGCTCGAGAGCGCCAGATCTGCAGCGCTCCTACCATCAAGGTTCATCCTGCGAACTAGGTTTGCTAACAAGACTTCGTAGTGTAGCAGTTGGTCGGTCCCAGTTCCACTTGAAAATATCCCGTGTCCCCTCTATCAGGGTGATCTCCTCAAGTTAATGTGCAACTTCAAGGAGCTCTTTGATGGCCGCATAATTTAGGTCAGGGGGACATCGTGTAGCCAGGCCCCAACTAGGCCTTCGCGCACTCGGCGAGTCGCAATTGCGGTCGCTGGGACTTCTGCAAAGAGGTTTGGCACGGTGTCTCTCATACGTCCACATGGAAACCACTTGTCTGTCTAGAAAAAAAAGTAGTGGCTCCGTCCCCAAGCACCGAGGCTGTTGCTGCATCGAAAAGCTGCTCTGCAAGCACTGATACTCGGATGTCAAGATCATATCATGGCTTATCCACCTCCACAAGTTTCAGCCACAACCATCTGGCCCTTATTAGCGCGACGTTCATGAGGCGTAGGTCGGGAATGTCAAGCCCTCTCAACTCTTTGGACATGCACACCCTGTCTCATGCCACCAAGCAGTGTCCACCATGAACATATTTTCTCCCCTTAATGAGAAATCCGCGAATGATCTTCTCAATCGCGATGATGGTCTCTATAGGAATATTTAGGGACATCATGTCGAAAACTAGGATGGCCGAGAGCGTTGTCTTTACGAGCTCGAGCCACCCTTCTCTGTTGAGCATTGAGGCTTTCCACAATGGGAATTTGACGGCCACCGAATCGACTATAGACCGGAGCTGTGCCGTAGATGGTTTCCACAAGGAGAGCGGTTGTCCCAGGTAGCGAAGCAGAAATTGCGCGATTGGACAGCGCAGTTCTTGAGAAACCAGGTTCCTGTCCTCGTCTGAGCATGTGATCAGGTTAACCGAGCACTTGGCCTGATGCCGCTCAGAAGTCCTCGATGATCCCATAGATCACCTGAAAATTCACCACCGATGGTCTTAGGAAAGTGGCCATGCCATCTGCATAGATCGAGGTGTGGTGCTGGAGGCCTGTTGCCGCGAGCGTGGTGAAAAGGCCCTGACTTTCCAGAGATTAATCTCGTGTACTCCCTGTGGAAAATTTGGAGTTCTAATCCTTTGGAGTGTCGGACCTCCTCTGCATCTGATGATCCTATATGTATCGCAGCTAAATTATTTAGCTTAGACATTAGTGACCCTGCACCTGGCACAGCCCGTGACGGAGAACAGAAGAGAGAAGTCGAGACGGTGAGAGCGAGAGCGAGAGACACCTGCGCCTTTCAATGGAAACAGCAAAAGATGCATCGCACAAGATCTTTAAAGCACGCGCGAAGGGACCCATATGTCATAGAGCGCAGCATAAAGCAAAATGGTCACGTGCCTCTTTAATTCAGAATACTCCCTCCGTCCCGGTTTAAAGGACACAATTTGCAATTCTCTGGGCCCTAGGTGTTTTTTAATTGGTCCATTTAATATATGAAGAAGAACATGCATGAGGAGAAGAAGAGTTAGCAAAGCGTTCATATTTGTTCACACATGTGCATGCAAGCATTTTATTGTTTTCACACAGGAGTAATTACAGAGATTAAATGCTATTGTGTCTAAATATTTTGGGATTGCATGGTTTACAAATTGTGTCCTTTAAACCGGGACGGAGGGAGTAGTGGAGAAACAGAAAAGGGACCGTTTATTATAGAGCAGGCGCCACCGGTTCCGTGTCGACGCGGGTGGGCCCGCGGGGCGTAAATGATGCGCGGAGATATTTCGTGAGATATTTTGCTGAGGGTTAGCTATACCGGTTCTAAATGGTGATCGATGCGGTCGATCGTCCTAGATCACCGAGGTTGCTTCCCTGGTCTCTCACAGGTTTGATGGATGCAGATTTATGTCCCTTGCTTGCACATCTTTTCCGGCCTTGGGGTGTAGCTCCGGTTGCTTTACTGTGATATGCCACAAGTTTGCTGATGTGAGGTGTATTTTGTAGAGTGAAGATTTGGTGCATATGGGCAGTTTTAAATAAAAATCGAAAATCTTTTTATATTTTTAAAAAATCTGAAGAAAAGGAATGCAACCAATGATTTACCCCCACAAACGTGAAAAAATACAAGTTTAAAATACTTTGTATTATGAGCTACACAAAAATGTTAAAACTATGGATGTGAGTATGCGTAGGTTTAGATATCTAAGTTTTATTATAGTTTATTATTTTTATGTAACCCATAATATAAATAATTTCGGGTTACGAATTTTCTCGCTTATAGGATTCAACATTGACTATGCCTAGAAATTTTTTTTATTTTTTTTGAAAGTTATAAATATGTTTTTGAATTTTTTAAACGAAGAGAGGCACTTGAGCTCGGGAACCAGACACTTTCCGGTGGTATGCTTATACTACATTTTGTTGATTCGAGCGATTTTATTGCTTCTCGTTCTAGCGGATCCATAGGTTGACGTCACTCTTTTAAGTGAGTGGCAAGTTCATTGACGTCACTGATTTCACTCTTTGATCGGCTCGCCGCTAGGGTATTTACCTTATTTGAAGTCTTAGACAGGTGAAAGTGAAACTTGAAAGCGTCATCTTAGGGGTCATCTCATTATGATGTTTTGTGACGATTTAGGTAGAGTTCCAATTAGTCATGACTCGTGACGACCGATAACTCATACTAGCTCCATTCGATATGATGACTGGGTGTCACTCAGTTGATAGCAGTCTGCCTCCCTAGACACGGGCTCCCGCGGCCCGGGTTCAAGCCCTAGGCTCCCCGGTCGCTCCTAGAGCTCCCCGATGTCTTAATATATTGTCGCACTAGACTTTCTCTCATGCTGGTCTAGTTTTTTTCCAATCGATACATGGGCCCTCTATAAAATTTCCCAAACAATATCTTGCGGCGAAGAAGATAGCATTAAGCATGAGTTCACCCTAAACTTCTAAATACAACATCATTTAGTGTGGATGCTACATCTAAAACCATGACACCGAGAGGGGATGTCAAGCACCAGTACACCCTCAGCTTCATATCTTTCGCCGGGCACTCCCATGTTAGTCTCTAACTAGTGTGCTTCGTATCGACGATCTCTCCCTCCAAACACTGTAGAATTCTAGAGGGTGCATGCTACCTGTTGGTGGTTGGTCCTACAAGGGAACACGATGAGATGATAAATATCGCATTTGCAACATGATTAACGGGTGTATTTGGCTACACGACTTTGACCCCTCGAGTTGGGCTATGTTTGATAGTGTGGAGCCTTGGTGGAGCCATCTCATCCTCTCCCATCGCAGTCGGCGAAAAGCAATGGCATTAGCTCGTTATACTCGTTTCTTGGGAGCTTTGGAACGAGTAGAATGTGAGGCTTTTCAAGGACTCCACTATGCCCTCCGCCATTATTTCGAGAATTATGATGGAAGCTTGTTTGGCCCTTCGGGACTAAGCATATGGGTCATTTATTGCTAGGAGATTAGGCCTCCATATTTTTATTTGGGTGGCTTGTAACTCTAAGACCTCTATTGACTCCTCTATTAACGAATTAGGTAAATATTTTTTCCTTTCTTTCAAAAAAACGTAGGACATACAATAAGACATCTTTTTCCGTGTCACTGGCTACAATGCACTGCAAGCGACTGGGCTAGGTGACAATAGAATACTCACGACTCACGGGTGCAATTATCTGATGACCCAAATAGGTTTGTACAGAATTAACGGCCACTGGACTTTTCTCGGTTAAATCGATGTATAAGGACCTTAGGGCATGTACAATGCTAGAAAAGACGGGTCTTCTCTTAGCCTTCCACGTAATCTAGAGAAGATAATAAAAATAGTTGTACAATGGATCATCTCTTATTATCATCTCTAAGAATTAATTTGAATTGACTAATTATGGTAAGAAATTGTGTTGATAAGAGAATACATATGGTACAATGAAGAAAAAAGTCTTCTCTTATTTTTATGGGATCATCCCTTAGCTAAGGGAAGACAACCTTCTCTTTCTTTATTCTCTCTCCTCCAGCTAAGCAAAAATCCGACGTGGCAACCGTAAGGGAAGGCTGACATCACCGCATTGTACATGCCCTTATGAATGGTCGTACCACCTTACATGCGCAAATATCTATGGAAAATGAAAATCCAACTAAAAAAAGATATTATGTGGCTCCTTAGGGTATGTGCAGCGTGAGACGTTGCTAGACTCATGCTAAGAAAATTGCTTGACTCAAGTCTAAGAAATGAAATGTGCTCCACCGTTTAGCACATGTAAAGACCCCACCAACCAGAATAGAAAAAATCAATATAAAAAGTCTACCGTACACTGACAAGTGGGCCAGTCTGGCACATAATTCCCTTAGACATATGTCTAGTATTAGACTCAGAGTCTAAAAAAACTTGGCTAGACTCACCTCCTCCAGTGTTTAGACATAGGTCTAAGACTAAAAAGATTCTTTTAGACATAGCTTTTTCACCGCACTGCACATGCTCTTAGTACAAAGTCCTTCTCACAAAAGACAACTTACCAAAAGAAAATTGGAGGAGTGTAGGAAGTGTTGTTTTTGTGGGGGAGGAAAGTGTTGAACATTTATTTATCTCCTGTACTTTTGCTAAGCTTCATGGGCATATAGTGTACTTTTCTTTTAATCTCCCTCCTCTAGCCAATGTTTTAAATATGTTTGAAAATTTATCAAATGGAGTTGACAAAATCTCTAAGGCTAGAATTCGTATTGTTGTTTTAGCCTTATGTTGGTCAATTGGAGAAACAAAAATGATATAGTGTTTACACGACTAAAACTTTGAACTTTTTTTTGCATGTTTTGCATATGATGGTACATTGGATGCATCAATGGACACTCCTTTTTCCACCGGATCAATGGGATTTTATGGCCATCTGGGGACAATTGCACAAGATATCTCGTGTCGGGCTGGCTGACATCATATTAGTCGACCGTGTGATGCTTAGTGGCTGTATGTTTATGCTAGTTGTTTTTACACTGGTTGATTATGGTTTCAACTTTGAGCAACTTGTAATAATTTAAATATTAGACCATTTTTAATACTTTCTTGATCCATATTAGTTGACTCAAGTTTGTCTAAATTTAGATGAATCTAGACACTATTTAGTTATAGGTTTTTCTAAATTTTGATAAATCCAAGTCAACTAATATGGGTTGGAGGGAGTATTAATTTGTGTGCTACCCTGAAAAAAGTGAGAAAAATGCATGTCCGGTACGGTAAGGTCGTAACCGCTGGAGTAAACAATTTTTGTGCCACCAAATGTTAAGCTGTGCCATCGATTTGAATAATGCGGCAGCCATACCGGCGAAAACTGAACTTTTTAGTCAACATTTTCGTTCAAATATGGCTCCAAATTTCTTTTTCCTTTTTATCTTGCCATGTTTTCTTTATACTCGTATAGTAGATATTTTCACACTTTGTCCATCCCAGCCGACTTACCTCGCCCACGCTTTGCACTTCTACAATATTCAGAATACTATTAGATTCAACCACGGTCCAATCCGAGGAGTATTATTTTCGCACTTGTCATCAACAATGCCGGCGCTGCCGTCGATGGAGCGATCACATGTTCGCTTTCCGCCATGCGTGCCGGCGGCGGCTACCGTGTCCATGAACCTGCCCCCGCGTGGTAGGCCGGGCTTGTGTTTTCGGCGATGGAGCAGCCGGTGAAAGGACGGCTCGACCCAGCTACACGACGCACACGCAGTCGCTCAGGTGGCCAACCGAGGCAACTACGGTGGGCAGCTCAGCTCAGCTGTGCCACACGGTGATGGAGACTGAACTACGCCTGACAAACATTTCTTCCCGCCACTTTTGATCTGCCGAAACAAAGACGCCAAGGATGGCGATCGCTCTTTTTACGAGTAGGGATTACGCGTGAGATGTACCGCTAGCGTAGCACTTGGAAGCAAAGATTTACCCGGGATAACTACAGCCTGCTGCGACTTCCCGGAATTAAGCAGTGGTACTAAAAGTGTGGGTACTTATCACACACCGTCACAGACTCGCGTAATGGATTTCACCGTCTCCTTAAAGCATCTCTAGCACATATCGTATATCAGTCCGTCCGCAAAATTTTAGGTTGATATGTTGTATCAAGGCTAAAAAATGGTCTTTTGAGATACCTCAAACGGACAACTAACGCAAGGTATCTTGTATCGAGGCTCATTCGTCCTACATATATTCGATGTGGGGGCGCCTCGATGCGGTATCCCGCATCCATTTTCCTCTATCCCCCCCCCCACCAGAAACCCTCGCCGTCGTCGGTCCCCTTCTCCGATTCCGGCCACATCCACCGTCGAAAAACAAATCGTCCCCTCCCACCTCCGTGTTGACCGGCCTCATGCCATGGCCGGCCAATCGAGCCGTGATTTGGGCGAAGCAGCTACGCTTCTCTGCGCCGTGGTAGGAGCTCCAGCTTGCGAGCTCGCCCGCCACTGTCGTCGTCGGAGGAGGTACGTCGGCGCCGCTCCGACCAGGGACGCGATCGCGGCGCCCTTGGGCGCAACCACGCGACCTCGCCGACAAGGGTGGAGCTGCCGTTCTACTCTGCCGCGGACGATGCGGAGGATCTCTTGCATAATAAAATCATCGCGGCCCCGTTGGAGCCCGCTCCTGCCGATGATGCGGAGTATAACTCGGACAATGAGAGTGAGAAGCTCTTGGTGCACGAGGCGAAGTTCAACTCCCTCTACACCACTCTCATGGACATCATGGAGCGCCGGAAGCGCGGCCGCATCGCGCGTAGAGCGGAGAAGCGTGAGCTACGTCGTGCCATCTGCCTCTGTCTGCGAGCACCAGGTGTGGCCGCCGAAGACGAGTAAGTGCGCACAACCGCCGCCATAGTTGCTCCGGTGAGTAGGTACCGCCGGTGGAGCTACGTAGATGCTAGGTCTAGTCTGGGATGAAGGGTGCGACATCATTTTTTACTAAACATTTATCGATCTTGATGATCAAAACCTTCAATATGTATGAATCTGATGCGAATGTGTAATATTTTTTTAAATAAGTAGTTTGAATTAGCGTATATATTTTATCGTAGCGTTTTTCATACTGCAAAAGAGGTTTGCGGTATATTGTATTCACGAGATATAGTACCACGATATGCCGTATCTGCTAAAGATGCTCTTACTTCTGTCTAGTGCCCTGTCTGCGGTAGCAGCAGCAGTGCCTGGTGAATGAGTAAGCGTAAAGTCTAAAGATTAGCAGAGTTTATTTTCAGTCCTGGCTTACATCACCCTGGAGTTCCGGTAATGACTTCGATATCCTGTCACGCTCGATGTTACAGCAGCAGGCTCCTGTGGTAGTTCGGCGAGGACAATGAAGCGCGACAGTTACTGTCCTGACGCTGACGACAGGAGAGACCTGGTGAGAAAGTTCACTCCATTAAGTCGTCAATTCTTTGGATATAGAAAAAGTTACTTCTGGTACCGGTTTATTTATACTCCCTTCGTTTTAAAATAAAAAATACTTTAGATTTATAAAATAAATGTATCTAGACTTTTTTTTAGTATTTAGATTTATTCAGGTTTAAAATAAATCTACACACTAAAACAAGTATAGATATATTTTATTTACGAATCTAAAATATTTCATATTTTAAAACGGAGGGAGCAGTACTTAATCGACAACTCCTTTTCACAGTGACGCTAGCTTCTCTACTGTAATACGGTGTTTCAACTTTCAACATGACTCAGACAATTTACTATAGCTTCTCTAATTGCAAGAAAAAGTAGAGGTTTCTTTTCATTTTCTGAAATCTATGCTAGCACTTGACATCTCCCTCTCGCGCTGACGCTAGCTTCTCTACCGTAACAAGGTGCTCCAACATTCAACTTTGACAGCTATGCCGGCTTCTCTACTGCAACAGAAATGCAGAAGATTCTTTTCTTTTCATTTTTTCTGAAACCGGTGGAAAAGCAGGGGAATAAAGGCAGGAGAACCTGCACACTACTTCCCTGCATCGCCAAGGAAGTGCCTAAAGCGCCAGGAAACTTTGTTAGCTCTTGTCTTGGGTCGACAAAAGGACAAAACTGAGCATGCGCTAAATCGCATGCTTTAACACTATACTTTCCGTTCCATGGCGCCTAAATTGATTATTGATCACCACGGAAGACTTTTCTTTCCTCATAAAAAAGGAAGAGCGGCATCATGTTTGGCCACTCGGGAGGTCCTACACGAGACGAACATCGTGCTCAGACAAAATCTTCTCATCGATCCATATTGTTATTAAAATGGATGTCTGACTAAAACGTATACATATCCATTTTTGTACAAGAATAATATGAGAAGATTAACTACCAAGCATCAAGGCATGGTCCCCGAGCTTTACGGCATTCAGAGGATCTACTTGCAACTAGCTAAGAGCATCTTCACTCGTTGGGCGAACTTTGGCTAAAATCTGGACCAAACTTTGGCTGGACGGTGCAAGTTTTTGCCTTGGGTACGCTCAGTTTTACACTCGCGTACACAGTCCGAGTTTCCGGGTCGACGTTTCCGTTCAAATGTGGCTAAAGTTCGTCCAGGTTTCGGCATAGTTCGTCATACAATGAATACATAACATTTTAAGACCAAAGTTCGGCAAAATTTTAAACAGAGTTCGGCGTAAATGTAAACATAGTTCGGCCAGAAGTGAAAATACAACATATTTAAGTTCGACCTAGTTCACATTGGGCATCTACGACGTGTTGTCCCTACGTATCCATAGGTGCTCAACAAGATCATCCTGCAGCTGTTGATGAATCGTCGGATCTCGGATCTCCTGACGCATTGCGATGAATGCATCCCAGGTTGGAGACACCTGATGATCAGGCTCGGCAAGAGGACCATGTCGGTCGTATGGCTCGTCCTACTCGATCAAACTCACTCGATCCTTCCTCTCATCTTCAATGATCATGTTGTGCAAGGTCACACAACAGTTCATCACTTTCCACATCTAATCTTTTGACCAGGTCATAGCAGTGAACCAAACAACTGCAAACCTCTGCTGGAGCACACCAAATGTCCGCTCCACGTCCTTTCTGCAAGCTTCTTGTTCCTTGGCAAAGTGAGAATGCTTGGGGAGCATTGTGCTTGAGATAGTCTTCACAAATGTTGGACATCTTGGATAGATTCCATCTGCTAGATAGTATCCCTTGTTGTAGTGATGTCCATTGATCTCAAATTCCACGGGGGAGCATGACCCTCAACAAGCTTGGAAAAGACAGTTGAGGAGTTGAGGACGTTGATGTCGTTGTTCGATCCCGCCATGCCAAAGAAGGAATGCCAGATCCAAATATCATGTGTAGCAACTACCTCAAGTATTAAAGTGCAACCTCCTTTGTGGCCTTTGTACATTCCTTGTCATTCAAATGGACAGTTCTTCCACTCTCAATACATGCAATCTATGCGTCCAAGCATACCTGGAAATCCTCTACTTTCATTGGCTGTGAGCATCCGAGCAGTGTCTTCAACAGTGGGTGATCTCAAGTACTGTTCCCCAAACACTTCAATCACTGCCCTGCAGAACCTGTACAAGCAATCAATGGCGGTGGACTCGGCGATGCAGAGATAGTCGCCAGCCGTCACACCGCCCATATGCAAGCAACATCATCGCCACGGTGCACTTCAAGCGAGAAAAACCCAACCAAGCGGTGCGGTCCTTCTTGCAAAGGAAATAGGGTCAAACTCCGGATGGCATGCACGATCTTGAGGAAGAGCTTCTCATCCTCAAACAAGCTTGAAACACGTCCTCTCCATGGAGTGGCTGGTCGGCGAAGTAGTCGGCGTATAACATGCAGTAGCCCTCTATCCTTTGTCTTGCCTTGCACTTCCGGCGAAACACGTCCTCTCCATGGAGTGGCTGGTCGGCGAAGTAGTCGGCGTATAACATGCAGTAGCCCTCTATCCTTTGTCTTGCCTTGCACTTCCGGCGACCTGGCGCCGAATCACCGCGCTTCGGCTTCGCCATCTGCATGTACAACTGGGCGAGCGATGCGAGGATCTGTAAGTGATCTTCACCTTCGGCGACCTCGGCGCTGTCCTCCTCCAGGAGTACGGCGAGCATCTCCTCGTCGTCGGAGTCCATGGCGAGTATCTCGTCCTCGTCGGAGTCAATGGCGAGTATCTCGTCGTCGTCGAAGTCCATGGCCGAATCCGGCCAAATGCCGAACACTTGGCGGGCGTGGTGGTGGGAGCACGTAGTGAAGCAGAGCTACGGCGAGGCTAGGTCGGCGAGAGCGGCGGCGGAGAAGGGGTCGTGGTGGGCGGCAACTACGGCGAGCGTATCTAGAGGCGTGGGCATGTCTCGGCGCGGTGGAGCTCCGCCGGCGAAGTCATGGCGACAGGGGACGCTGAGAGCTCTTCGCGACAATCTGGCGAGTAGAGTGGGTGGGAATGGGACTGTCTCACCGATAGAGCTGGCCCACGTCTTTTTTGCGGCGTCCGGCGTCTCAGGCGGACTGAGCCCAGGTTCGGGTGGACCGAAGACACGCTTAAAATCCGACAACAGTTCTAATACGCGGCTGACCAATTTCGTCCGGATTGAGGTCCTGATTAAGCGAGTGGAGATGCTCTAAGAGGCTGTTGGGCTACACCGTGAAGCCAACGTGACGACGCTGGAGGCCACCAGGGAAAGAGTCCGGAAATGCGGAGATAAAGCAGGACGTTTAACCGAAGAACTCGCGCGAGTGAACTCCAGCTGCGCTCCCACATAGCCACCGTCTCCACTCTCAAGTATTCATAATGGTCCTTGCAGGTTGTTCATGAGTGAGAAATATCGATCCATCAATTAGTTGCCGTCCTGCTTTTCCTTCCATATGTCGCGTGTCTGTCATTAGTCAGGTACCCACTGACGATTCCTAGATTTAACTAGGTGTAGAGTGGTGACCATTAGTTAAACTACTTGGTGGGCATGTGTTTTGGGACTTCGTCACTTCGCTGACGACGATCCTAGATTTTGGCAAGTAGCTATAGAGCGATGCTCTTTTTGGTGGTTGAGATGTCCCGATTCATAGCTCGGACATGTGTCCTTCTGATGCTGGTGGTCCTTGATTAGATTCATCAAAGGATGCGAACAAAGTTTAAGGACACATGTCCTGCTAATTAGAGTGGAGTAGATCCAGTGTCGCCGTCTAGGGGTTTGTCTCGTATCCTCCTTGTGGAAAATTTGGATGCTCATCGAATTACTACCGCAGCTAATTAATTTACCGTAGCCATCAGCGATCCGGCCCTTAGAGCATCTCGAGTGTTCCCAGCAGGCCGTTGTCACGGCGATTTTTCGTCCGGACGCAGTAATTGATCCAGTCGTATTTTCAGAACCCTGGTTTTGTCCGAATTTAGGTCAACTTTCGTCCGAAGATTTTAGACCGATCTCGAGACGCTGGAAACGCCCTGAAATCGCCGAATGAAAAGAATTCGGCGGAAAAAAGGCTACGCGTGTGGCCCGTCACATCAGCAGTGGGCGAGTCATCGTCATTCCTCTGTCTCCTTCATGACGGACCTTGCAATGACCGTCGCGTGTATTGACGCCCTATCAGAACGGCCATGCGTCACTGTAATGGCGCGCCACCGCCGCCTAGGTTTTTCGCCGTTTCCCCTTTTCCTGCCTACGTCGCTACACCCCTCCCGCCTTTGCCCCATGTGAGTCGGCGAGAGGTACCCGAAGACCCTGCGGCGGCGAACGGCTTCGGCCAGCGTACGCTCCAGCCCTGGAAGGCCCAAATGCTCCACGACGTCGGGTACATGGCGCTGCCGGACTTTCGGTCCATGTACGGCTGGAAGCTCAGCGCCGGCGGCATCCCGGTGCCGCTAGTGCTGGACGACGATGAAATGGTGGAGGAGATCTAGGCCACCTTCGCTGCGATGGACGAACCGGAGCTCGCCGAAGACCTGGACAACCTCGCGTACTGGGAGCAGTACTTCGTGGGCTCGGGCCCCAAGAAGGGCCGCCTGGCACTTCGCTGAAGCGTAACAACGCGGCGGGGCGGCGGCGATGGTGTAGTGCGCTGGGACAGACGCTCACTGCCATCCTGGAGCACATCCACGCCGGCAACCGTCCCAGGCTAGGCGTCCCACGCTCGTCGGCGCCCTCAGCCAGGGCGAGGCGCCATCCTTCGGCGAACTGGCTTCCTAGGAGGATGGTTAGCCTCGGCTCCTCTTCTTCCGCCGTCTCGGCCTCTTGACAGGCCGCAGAGCCTCGCCGCTTGCACGCGCGTGAATGTGTCGACATGGACCCAGACAAGCGGGAGGCCGACACGCCGGTCCGCTCGACTCCGAGGACAAGATTGCGGGGGATCGTCATCAACGAGCCCCGCGCGCCATCGTCGCCGACTGACCGGCTTCGCCTGCGCCAGCCGAACCGGAGTCGACGGACTGGGCGGTGCCCGTCGACGAGGACTCTTTCGCCATGAAGATGGCGATGGCGCGCTCTCTCCAGGACACGGTCCCGCTGCCATCGATGCCGGAGCCGGATATCCTCGCTTGGTCCAGGGCTTACTGGGAGCAAGCGGAGCAATGCTGAGTTCAGCGCCGGCAAGAGGAGGCTGAGCGCCAGGCCAGAGCTCGCCGCGAGTGCGCCTACCAGGGTTCACCGCTCGTCGTCCTCGACGACGACATCGCTCCCCCGCTCACGATCGTGGTGAATGCGACAATGCCGGCCAGTAACCCACGCGAAGCGAGACGGCAAGGTGGACCCCGGCTACACAAGCTTCTACCGCAACTTCGGCATGTGAGGCAGAGGCCGACGGTATCGGAATCGACCTCGACCTTGTTAAAGTTGTTTTAGGTTTTTTAGCCTAAATGAAGTCAGAATTCGGGTGTTCGCCGGTATTTGATGTAATATTTATGAATTCGCCCACTATTAATGAAAACCATCTATATTCTCCAAATTTTGGCAAGTTTGATTAAAATTTGGCAAATCCAGGAACTCGGCCTAGAAACACGACTAGAAATTTGTCGTTTCTAGATCAAAACTAGCCTTTTCTAACGCTATTTAACTCTAGATTTTAGTATAAAAACACCGAACGAGTGAAGATGACCCGAGACAAGTGAGACCGAGAGAGACCCGCGTAAAGCAGAAGATCTTTAAAGCGCAGGATGGACCCACATGTCATAGTGCACAGCATAAAGCAAAAAGGCCATGGTCCTTTTTTTTGAAAGGGTCACGGGCCTTTTAATACGGAGCACTGGAGAAACAGGACAGTGACCGTTTATAGAGCGCGCGGCACCGTTCCCATGTCGACAGGGGTGGGCCCGCCTAGCACGTACGCGGGCGTAAATGATGCCCGGAGATATTTTGCTGAGGGGTAGCTATACCGGTTCTAAATGGTGATCGATGCGTGCGATCGTCCTAGACGGCCGATGTTTTACTTGCCTTGCCTGGTCTCTCACGGGTTAACGGATGCAGACTTGTGTCCCTTGCTTGCACATCTTCTCCGGCCTTGGGTTTTGCTCCGGTTGCTTTACTGCAAATCTGCAATGTGCCACGAGTTTGCTGATGTGAGGTGTATTTTGTATGCTAATGCTACGTTTTGTTGGATTTGAGCAATTATATTGCTTCTCATCCAAGGGATCCATAGGTCATGACATCTTCACCGGACGGATCCATTTGACCGGTTGCAGTCTGAGTCGGCTTGTCCGAACAAACCACACTCTTTAACGGGCAGATTCATTCGACCACTTTGTGTTTCTCCAGCAGGTCGAACCAATTTGTTCATCAAATTTGGTCTTGTTCTGGGTTGAGCTGGACAAGTCTGACTCTTTGGCCTGTCCTCCCTTGTCCGACCTACCCATGGACTGGTCCATCTGGCAGCCACGCACCCACCCTTTTTACGGGTCTCCACCGCCGGGGCACCCCTGATCTAAACAGACCTGGTCGATTTTTTATTCGCGTGGAGACCGAGTAGATCGACCCGCTGGAGATGTCCTCAACTTCGTCTTTAAAGTGAGTGGCGAGTTTGCTGACCTAATACGATTCACCTTATTAGCGTGCGTGCTCCTTGCATTGCATGGAACTCTCCATTTGCACGAGCAGCAACTCCGAATCCCAACATTTCCGTCGGAGAAGCCTTGGGATGGGGTTTGTTAGAGCATCTCCACTCGCCTACCTAGAAGGCCGATCCGGATGCCGAATTTCGGTCCGGACACCGAAAACTGGCCCAGTCGCGTATCCAAGGACCTGTTTTCGGCCGAATTTCGACCATTTTTGGTCCGGGCTACCAGCCGAACCGTGTTTTCAGGCATACAGGAACGCCGGACTCTGCGATTTCGCGAAAAAACAAAGCGGGCGTGGACCAGTAGTCGGTGGCCAGCCGAGTCGTCGTTATCCTCGGAACCACGCGCCGGCCGGGCAATCGCCGTCAGCGTCGCCGCGTCGATTTATGCGCCACCGTGGCCGTCTTGATCCATGACGGACCGGCGGTCACTAACTTCCGTCGTTTCCACTTTTCCTCGCTCACACTCTCTCCGCCTCGCCACGCCTCGGCCTTTATAAGTCGTCGCCTCGTCGGAGATCTTCGCATTCTCGCAGCTTCCCCACCCACAAGCCCAACTCCGCGAGCTCACCTCTCCCTTCTCACCACGGGCGACGCTACCGGCGACAATGCAAGCGGCAACGGCTTCGGCAGTGCACCCTCCAAACATGGAGGCGCGATCTGTCAGGCGAGGTACATGGCCGCCGGACACGCGGATGCCGCCGGAGTGGGCCCAGCCGGCGGCATCCCATCCGCGCGCCGCCGGAGAGTTGTCGTACGATGTCTGAGTACATCGCCGCATGGAACCCCGGCCGTGGCCGACGACCTCGGCTCGGCGCTTTTCGAGGAGCGGCGCCAGCGAACTTCGCCACGCCGAGGCGTCAGCGAAGTCACCGCTGCCGGACGCCGCCGCCGTTGGAGCACATCAACCGCGGAACACGTCGGTGGGCTTCCAGCGCAACCCGCCGCCGTGACCAGCAGGCGTGCTTCGCCAGCCGGGCGCCAGGATGGCGAAACTGCGCCCTCGCTTCAGCGTCGCACTCATTCGGCAGCAAGGCCCGCACACCCACGACGGTGAAGCGCGAGCCGCCGCTTTCGCTCCGCCACGGACACGCTGCCGTATTGTCATCCGAAGCCGGCTGGGCCTACGCCGCCAAAGCCCGCGCCACGACGTCCCAAGATGAAGGGTGGCGCCGGCCGACGCCGCCGAAGATGGCGTTGAGGCGATCGCTCCATGCGCCGCCGCCGCCGACGCTGCCGCCGTCGAGCCTTCCTCGGATATCCTGGAATGGTCGGGAGGGGCGGAGAAAGCGGAGACGCAGACATCCTCGGCTCGCAAAGAAGAGCGAGCAAAGCGTCGGGCGCTGGCTGGCGTCGGCTTCGCCTACCGGGCGCCCGTTATGCGTCACGGGCGGCAGCGATGACGCAGGCCCCTCCTACCAGCCATGGAGGTGCGGCGACCCTTGCCAGGGCAGCTCCCGCCAGAACAAGCCGCCGAGCGACGACAGCGGCGAGGATGACGGTCGCGCGGACCCGGACTACACGTCGTTCTACGACAACTTCGGCATGTAGGACGGCGAAGGCACCGGTGGCGACCTTTTTAAGTTTAGTTATTACTGGTTTCATTTAAAATTGATGTAATCCGCCTATATTTCGCCCAACTTAATGAAAATCGCCTTAGTTTGATGAATTTTAGCGAACTTGGGGACTCGGCCTGGGTACGCGGGTGGGAGAATGGGCGTACCCAGGTCGAAAACAAGTTCAGTCCGGCCGAAAAACAGACCAAATTTCGCTCTGGATTCGGCCAACGCGTGGAGATGCTCTTACACTTGCACAGCAGGTGGAGAAGCCTTTGGTACTTTCTCCTATATTCACCTGCGGTTCCACAATGAGAAGTGGGAATTAACCGGCCAGCTCCAAAAGAAGAGACTTTCAAAACTGATGAATAAAGCCCGCCGACCAACTCCACAACCACAAGAGGCACATCGTTCGCGCGCTCCTGCTGAACGTGTTGGGCCTTAGTGAAGTACTATCAGCCCAAAACCCTAATACTCCCTCCGTTCGGAAATATAAGACATTCTAGCTTTGTGAACCGAATGTATTTAGACAAATTTTAGAGTATAGGTTCACTCCGAACCTCTATGAACCTATACACTAAAAGACGTCTAGATACATTCGATTCACAAAATTAAAACGTCTTATATTTCCGAACAGAGGGAGTAAGTCCCAGTGATGGGCTTTGTGCCTTAGTGAATTACCGTCAGCCCAAAACCCTAATAAGACCCAGTGATAGCTTTCATCGTCGCAAGCAGCTATCATGTCCTTCGACAACAATAACAAGAACACTGACCTGCTAATCACGAGTTCTGAATATTTGGACAATTTGTACCATGGGTTAGGTGATCGACCACTATGGTATGGAGATCAATAAACAAGCGTGACAAGCAGTTTTGACAGTATTCACGCACGCACGCTAACTCCACTGCAAGCAGTTTTGACAGTATTCACGAACTAACGTCTATCTCGGTTAACCACCCTCATCCGTATAATGATCATGTGCCCCCAACGACCAACAGACCCCGGTAAAATCAACAATATAGTCCAATCTCCATTAACAATGGCCGCACTAGCTAAACTACTAGTCTACTACTACGATGATGCGTCCTGCCCAAAAGAATACCGTGATGTGAAGTGAACGCCGTACTCCCCCGTTCGTTTACAAGTGTAAAATCCCCTTTCCCAACAAAGATGTACTCCAAATTATTGGTGACAGGCAATGCAATAGTTAATGGAGAGCAGGTTTTGGTGCTATCTATCACGGTCACCTTTGTACGCAGCACCACTAGCTAATCTCTCCACTAGTGCCAACCCAATGTTAAAAATATTGCGATCGTAGCACGGACCAGGCTAGCTGAGCAGGTATAGCAGCCGGAAGACGAGTAAAATAACGGAAAGTGGACTCCGATAGCGGGTTCCCTGGATTCCAGCCAGCGCGTAGCTCACGCTGGGGAGACAGAGACGAACAGGTGGACGGACCCCATGATCCCTTTCTTTATGCCTAGATCTGGTCTATTAGCTAGTTGATTTTTTTTTTGGAAGATTTAATTTAGGAGTTGTGGTGGAGTTCTTTCTGAAGCTGTAGTATTGCAACATAAGTGGGTCTGCTACGTACCAGGGCAGATGTGTGAAATTCTTCACGCCAATACTGGCTGATCTGGTCTAGGACTCTCTATTTAGCTACGATCGGAATTAGACGCATATAAACAAACTCTAGAAACCTCTAATAGTTTTGTTCAATAGCACGTACTTGATCCTGAGGGTGAATCAAGCTCAGCTCGGGGGGTCCATGTTCTCCGGATGTGGATAGCGAATATTCCCTTAGCAGGAATCAAGTACTTCGGTCTTACTTTATGACATGAGTGGCGGGAAAAACAATAGCAGATATTGCTCACCGGTGCCACTTTCATTAGTTATCCCATTACTACTCAGGTTAAGTTGTTTAGGTACCTCGTTATCCATCAGACACTCACATACCCTACACATGCTGTTCTACGACTCGCATGGCTCAAACAACTCCTATAGTAATGGCTCATGGGATGGAGGAACAAGCTTGGTGGGGTTTAAAAGTAAAGGCTATGCAATACTTGAGATTCAGTTTAATGCAATCGCGACTCAATGATGCAAGAATAAGATAGAGGCAATATGTACTGTATGTATGCAAGCATGTGGTAGTGCTTGCCTGGCAACTCAGTTGAAGCGAGAGACGGATCTGGGTAGTGCTCCTGGTTCTCTTGATATATCCCCTGCTCAGTGTCTATTCGAAGAAGAACCAAACAAACAAGGGCCAACATAAATAAAGTGCGCAAGCATATGAATAAAATGCGACAAGCAAACAATCATGCTATGACGAATGATACACAAGTTGCATGGCAATAATGTAGCATGGCATGATTGAGGTGTAGAATACAAGAAATAACATTTTTATTGGATTTTGGTCACATTTTATTGTCATGATAGTTGCTGTACACTATATTTTTATATGATGCATGCTGCAATTCAGATCATGGAATGCATAAACAGAAAGGTCCTGTTCAATAGCACGTACGTTATATAACTCTATCTATATTGATACCAAGAATATTAAAATGGACATACCTGTACAGACGTTCTATACTAGTATGATGTGTACAAATTAATCTGCATTAAACAAGTTGTAATATTCTACTTCACATTAGCCAGATTTATGAAAAAAATCGGGCTTAGCAGGAAAACATTGGTATTGTCAATAATAAAATAACTTGGTTCTATTGTTTTTGTAATAAGTGGATTATGCAACTGTGGACAAGGATTTTAACATTTTAATATTTAGCACAAAATAAAACATGGTATGACGAAAAATGTGTGTACAACATTGAGCTAAATGGTTTATGAATAAAATATGATATGCATCTAGCAAGATGATTATTTTTAAGATTATATAAAAGTAAAAAAAATTATTATAAATAAGACAAGAACATGTTCGATGTGGCATGGCCTTTACTAATCGTGTAATCAACAAGAGCTACATAGTCTCATTATTTTTATATAAAGTAACTAAATGATAAAATTAAAATTATGTTGTATCATGTCATATTAGTTATTTTATTTGCCCCGTATCCAGTTCAATACCCTCACTACTTCCACTAAATCAGAACGTGTAGTCATGATCTACTATCGGAGGTACAAGACTAGGATCTAGAACAAGTTATTTTAAAGAGAATGAGTGGTGAAAAATTTAATGCAAAAGGGTTATTCACGTCGAGCTGATAACACATTAGAATATTTTCAAAACACAAAGCCATTGGTATTGCAAAGAAATTAATTGCTATAGAAACACGTAAAACGTAATTGTGATATATTTTTTCTATCATTATTCGAGAAAGAGAAGTTAATGGAATTAAGAATTTTGTTTGGGCGAAGAAAACACGTAACATCTGCCTCTAATGTTTGGGATTTGAAAGTTCGTTAGGAAAAGAGAACGAAATAAAAATATAAGACCAAATATCCTCTAATAACTGAACGTGTTGGTCTGCCGTTGTACGCATTGGGCTTAATGCATCACTGCCCACAATCTCAAAAGCTTTCTCGTTACATCTCAACTCTCGTGTCCTGCAACGATACTAAAATATAAACACCTGCTAATCATAAGTGACGAATTAGTGATGAGTATTTGGACAATCTGTAACATGGTTTAAATGATCGAACACCACGGTGATCTATAAAGAAATGTGACAGCGGATTGTTATGTAAGTAAGTCCACCGAGAGCAATTTGTACAGGATTCACGCATAGACGTCTGCCTTGGTCAACCACCCTCGTTCGTATATAGTGATTTCGGGCCTTCCAACTACCAACAAGACCTGAAAGTCCTTTTGGCTCGTGAGCTCCGGTGCACCCAATGTGTATTGAAAAAAAGTAAAAGTTGTATTTTTAAGTTTTTTTAAAAATAAAACAGCATCCTAAAAGTAGCTAATGATGTATCCAAAAATGTATAAAATCTCAATTTGAGATGTTTTGTATTATGAGCTACACAAAAATGACAAAGTCTTGTTGGTTTTTGATTTTAAATCACTATATGCTCATATCTACAATTTTGTCATTTTTGTGTATCTCAAAATACATATTATTTTAAATTAAGATTTTGCAGTGGTATATATCTTTGACCTATATCCTGATTTTTTTTTAGATTTTTTTTTGAAACTAAAAAAAAAATCTGATTTTTGATTTTCTTTTAAGAAACCGGGATACTAGTGCCCATGTGCACAAAATCTCTACTCCAACAAGACATGGTACAATCAACGGGATAGTTCACTCTCCGTTAAGAATGGCAATAGTACTAAACTACAACTATGGGGTGTCCCCACAAAAAAAAAGTTACTCCGATGTGAACACCGTACTCCATCCATCCGTTAACAAGTGTAAAATCACCTTTCCCAACAAAGGTGTACAAATTATTGGTGATGACGGGGTATTTGTTAATGGAGAGTAGGTTTTGGTACCACTAGTGTCAATCCTAGTCACCTTCGTATGCAGCACCACTAGTTAATCTCTCCGCTAGTGCCAACCCAACGTTTAAGAAATTGCGATTGTAGCATGGACCAGGCTAGCTGAAGAGGTATAGCAGCCGGGTACGAGTAAAATAACGGAAAGTTGACCCCGAGAGTTGGTTCCCCGGATTACAGCATGCGCGCAGTTCACGCTGGGGAGACACGGACGCAGAGGTGGACGGACACCATGATCCCACAGCAGCAGTTCACCTTCGTATTTGTTTTTTTGCCTAGATCTGGTCTATTAGACCATTTCTAACGAATCCCAATAATCGGTTACAAGAGCAAATATAGTCCAGCAGCGTTGGATTCGCACCTGACCGGAATCCTAAAACCGGTTAGAGGACCAAATATGTTAGACCTCCCCATAAAATCTCCTCCACTCTCCTATTTATACTTGGCGGCCAAAGAGGCGACTCAAACTTTTACCTCAGTTTCTCCCTCCGAGCCACCAATGCTACCACCCAATCTTGCCGCCAGTCGTCGGCGGCGCCACTGTTCTCCCCTCCCTAGGCGAGAATGTCAACGGAGCTCGGTTCCGCAGCCCCGCCGGAGTTTCCCGCCAACGGGACGCCGTCGGAATCAACCGCCAAGACACATCCGTTGCCGCGAAAGCGGTTAGGCACCACCGGCATAGTGTGGACAGGGGGAACGGCTGCCAAGGCCACCGGCAAGTCATCAGAGATGACAGAGAAGTTGGGACGGACGCCCCTTGTGCCAGTGTTGAGCGGCATGCAGGCGCGGAGGCTGATGGAGGCCATGATAGCCCATTAACAGGCAGCGGGAGAGAATAAGAAGAGCAAGGCCATGGAGTTGACCATGACAGCTACTCGCAAGGCCAAGCCATCGTCGGCGTCCTCCACGCCCAAGTCGTCTGCCTCCTCCATGGCGTCCGTCTCAAGTTCTTGGTCGAATTCTTCTTTGACATCTTCTTCCGCCAGAAGATCCGGCTTTGTGGTTCTCTTGTTCTTGTTCTTCTTTGCCCTTCTGTCAACCTTGACATGGGTGCTAGAGGCAAATACGGCTTTTGGTCCGTTATGTGGAGATATACTTTCGTCGGTACTTTCTTGTTGGGGGTGATGGAATGCTGGAGGATTCTCCAATCTCCATATCATCGCGTGGGATAGGATTGTCTTCATTATAATCCTCATCTGTACTATCGTATGCACTCAGAGGTGCTTCTTCTCCGACCTGCGTAGCTTTAGAGGTGTATTCTTCACCGTACTCTTCTAGTTTATTCTCGAACGTCCGGAGTTCTTCCAACGTCATCGATTCCTGAGGAGAACCGGGCAAGCCGGCATCCGTTCCGATGGCGTCAAGTACTAAGTCATTGTTGGCTCCACCATCGGTATGGATGGATTCGGAACCGACATAGACATCAAAGCAGTGTTTCTCCTTAGTCTTTAGATGATGTAGCCCGACCTACGGTCGTTACCACATCAAGGTCTCCAACTTATGCCAAGTCGTCATGGAACTCAAAAGGTGAATCCGTTCCTGTATGTCAGCCAACTTCCTACCCTATTGAATGGTATACTACTTCATACTCCGTCCCATATTCATGATAGATTCATACCGACAAGTACAGAGGCAAGGGTTTAGAGGCAAGAGAGGGTACTACAATCATCATGTATTAGTCCTTGGAAGAGGACTAATACACAAGGGTTTAGAGGCAAGCCATCTTCCGACAAGTACGGAGGCAAGGGAGGAAGCCCGGAGCACCAACCCCGACAAGACGGAGGCTTGGAAGAGGAGACAGAAGAAGCTGCACGAGAAGCACTGGAGTGTCTGAACCTGCAGACCAGATTCTCTGGACCGACGCAACTGAGTCTCTAGCCGACCTTCGGACTGACCCTAGAAACCGACCCGAGGATAGTCTGCATGCCCCTCCGGAGACAGACCAGAGATAGACCAGAATCTCCAGCCTGAATCAGAGTCTTCGGCTCTGCACACCGGAGTCTCCGGTCTACGAGATGGGCCTGCACGCCGCCAGCTAGGCCCTTGGCCCATGAACCCCCTTATTCCGTCCAAACCCTAGTTTTATCCCCAAACTACCCCTTGTTAAGTGGCTGGCCTATAAACTGATCCCCTACCCCTTCATGTATCCTGGGGGCATAAATGATAGACTAAAAACAACCCCCATTGTGGAATCTCTAGTTTTGCCTCATCCCCTTTACCAAGGGGACAAACTATCGTCACCAACCTCGATTGGAATTTGCATCACGACTCCATTGTTGTACAAGGCCTTGGAGTCAGTCTTCCTTCTCCAAGTTGTCAAGATCCTCCCTAAGGTGTTCTTCCCTCTTCAATGTGGATTTGAGGGAGCACGTTGACCGATCTTTCCTTGGGAGGATTCTATTGGTCCGGTGGGCGCCATTCAGGAGCAATAGGTCTTGTATCGTGTGAGTTTTGTGTGTGTTCATCGTGTTCTTCGCGGGATGTGTGTTTGCTTCCGCTAACTTCTCCCTTTCCCCTCGCTTTCCTATCGATTTCCACGGAGATTCATGAAAGATCGAGCAACCCTAAGGGGTCACCCCTAACATATTGGTATCAAGAGCCTCGTTTCTCATGAATTTCTCCACAATTTTTTCTTCTATCCATCATAATATAAAAAATCTCCAAAAAGAGCCCAATATCGTGTTTTGGAATTTATCTGTGATTTGTGTGAGTTTTGGTAGGTTTTAATCCATGGATTACTTGCTAAACTTCTGATCTACCTTCCCCTGCGTTCCAATGGCCTAATTCCTTGATTTTCCCCATCAATTTGAGGTCTTGGTTCGAGTTTTTTTCCAAAATCGTGACCCGGTCGAGTTATACACGTCCTGGAACCTCCGGACCGGAGATTTGGTCCCCAGACCGGAGATTCCACTCTAGACCGGAGATTCTGGCAAATATCCGGACCCCCATACAGACTGTCATCTAGTTTTCGTGCAAAAAAACAAATTTGACCTTCCTCACCGTTTTGAGCATAATTTTTAATTCGAACTCAGATTTGGTGTTCTTTAGCTTGTTTCGAAGAGGACAAGGAGATTTACATCATAATTCATGTTGTTAATACTATCTAATCCATCGAATTCCATGAGCAAGGCGGAATCCAACAATAAAGGGTGAAGATCGGCGACGAAAGGTATAAACATTCCGCGATTTTTCCCCACTTGCATTCCTTTGTGAACTGTACTATCTTTGCGACCAACAAACACCTATTAAGACTAGTTCCTCTTATGATTTCTTGGGCGCTATGCACATTTGATACCTTGCAGAATTCCGAGAAAACATTGTGAGCGCTATTGTAGGGTTTGCAGCATAGAAAACAAAAAATTTCCTACGATGGGAACTATGTACCAAGATCTATCTACTAGATACAAACAACGGGCGGATCTATATCCGTAGAAAACATACCCTTGAACACCGACAAAGCTTAACGAGTTCGACTCGTGGTTGATGTAGACGATCTCTTGCCGATCTCAAGATCGAGAGGAAGTCCTAGCGCCGCAAATCAGCAGCGCATCCGTGCTCGCACACACGTTCGAGGCACCGAGCAACCTCCGCCTCCTCGCTCCAGCGATGCAGCGGAATCACAACTCTTTCTTGCCGAATAGCCACCGGGAACATGTATCTCGCTAGTCCGAGACCATGGGGATAAATACTAGAGGGGGAGAGAGATCCTTCACGAGGAGGTGTGAGTGAGAAGTGAGGAGAGGGTCTCCTTATATAGGAGAGGGGGGAAGCCCAAGGAGGAATTGCCGCTGGCCATGGAGGGTACCCCTACCTCTCCCTCATTCATGTGGGTGGACACTCCACTCACAAAATGCCCCTTCAATTTTCTCCACTCAAAATCCCACTCAAATTCCCATTAAATTTCCACCAAATTTAATGCAAACTCTCATTAAATAAAACTCCTTTTATTTATTCAGAATTTTGTCAATTACTTTAATGACAAACATTCACATATAACCCCTTGCTAGTATTTCATTTCACATGCAGAAACACTTTCTGCAATTTCACCCGAAAACCCGTTTCGGTATCTAGTGAAGTAAATTCCTGTGCTTGTTATTCTTTCCGACATGAAACTTTTGCTCCAAATGGATGTCGATGTCTCTTAAGTGTGTCACCCTACGGTTTGCGAATAATGCGGACATGACCGAGACCCCTCTCGGATCAATAATCAGAAGCGGGATCTGGAGACCCATACTGACTCCCACACATTCAACGATGACTTTCTTGTGATCGTCGGAACCTTTTACGCTAGTATCTTAATCCTTTTGTTTCGTGATATATTACATGTCCAAGATTCGATCATCGGTATCTCCATACCTAGTTTGATCTCGTTACTGACATGCACTCTTTTCTCGTTCCCGTGATATAACATTCTAGTGATCAAATCACTTGCTTGCAAGCTAATCAATGTGATATCACCGAGAGGGCCCAGAGCATATCTATTCGTCATCATGATGAACAAATTCCACTCTCGATCCATGGGCCTCAACATAACACTTTAGTATTTTTGAACCTATCTTTATAATCACCCTATTACGGTGTGACGTTTGATGTTATCAAGAAACTCTTCCGGTGTTAGTGATTGACATGATCTCATGGTCTAAGGATTAGGATCACTTCGTAAGTTGTTATAGCAATATAAACTCAATGAATTTGATCGTAATGATATACTTTGGATGAATGTCCATCACACTATTACACTAATGTTTTGACCTCGTTATTAACAACATCCAATGTCCATGATCAGGAAACTTTGATCATCTTGTTAATCAACGAGCTAGTTTATAATAGAGGCATAACTAGGAACTTCCTTTTGTTTATTAAACACATATGTATTAACTTTTCCGTATTAATACAATTATAGAATATAAAATAAACATTTATCATAAACAAGGAATACGATAATAACCACTTTATTATTGCCTCTCGGGCATATTCCCTTCAGCTATCTCATATAGTTATCTTGTATAGTTGTTGGCATAAGGAAGAGGCAAGTGAAAAAAGAAAGAAAAAAAGAGAGAAATAAAAAATATAAAAAGGAAAAGAGAAAAGGAAACAAATAAACAAGTGCCTCATAGAATAGTAAGCGCACACTTGATGAACATCATATAGGTGGTAATTATTGTGCATATCTTATAGCCCACCAATTTTATTGCAATCGAACTAGCGTATCTCCTTGTAATTTTGCGACACAAGCTTATAGTCTTCGCTAGGTAATCATTTGGTTCTTAGCTCACTTTCTCCGTCGCACAAGTCTCATTTATCCCACCATGTGAGTTTCCTTGTACATATTTCCTATCGTGTGGATTGACTTCTTTTGCTTTGTGATCATTGTGGTTCTTTACTTGCCATTACAACATCATAATCTCGGGTTGTTTCTTGACATGCCACTTTCCATACCTATCCACCATAGGCCTCGTGTGTGTATGTTTTTTCAGTTGTTAGTTGGTTTTGGTATTCCGCGTGAACTTCACTTTGCTTGGTTTATTGTTCTCAAGTGTGGCCACTTGCACGATACGATCTTACAAGGTAAGGTTTGACGTTGCATATCTAACACCCACTACCACTTCCATATACACCACTTGGTCTTGTGAATCATGTTTAGGGACTCCGGAACTGAGGATGATATCTATTAAGAATCCATGATGAGACACCATGACTACGACTCCACAAGTATAGAGGACATGACAGAGCACTACACCGACAATGGCTCCGCATTCTTTGAGGACCCGGAGCACTACACCTACGATGACTCCACATGCATGGAAGACATGGAGCATGACATCAACTATGGCTCCTCAAGCATGGAACACTTTGATACGTCAGAAACGTATCTATATTTTTATGTTCCATGCTTGTTTAGTATCTACTTTGCTTTGCTTTGTGTTTCTTTGAGGTGTTTTTATATCTTTTCTAGAACTAACCTATTAACAAGTTGCCACAGTGCCATTTGCCTGTTTTCTTCTGTTTTTGGTTCTAGAAAGGCAGAAAATCAATATTCTCGAAATTGGACGGGACAAAAGCCAAAGTCAATAACTTTCCGTGAGGGACACGAATCCAGAAGGAGGGACGGAGAGGCACCAGAGGGTGGCTGACCCCTGGAGCGGCCAAGCGCCCGCTGGGAGGGTGTGGGCCCTCTGGCTGCGTCCTCGGCCTCCCCCTTCGCCTATAAGAAGCCCCATATGAGAAAACCCTAAGTCGCCAATCATACTTCCATAAAAAGGTCCGCAGCGCCGGCGCCACCAAAAGGGAGTTTCGGGGGACATAAACTCTCTGTCCTGGCACCCTGCCGGGACGGGGAAGTGTCCCCGGAGCCATCTCCATCGATCTCCATCGTCATATTCATCACCATTGCTGATTCCCATGATGAGGAGGGAGTAGTTCTTCCTCAGGGCTAAGGGCTCTACCGGTAGCTATGTGCTCATCTCTCTCTATGCATGATCTTGTGGTCATGACACTACTAGGAAAACAACGTTTAGTGGCGCACTTGAAAACATCATCTGTGGCGCACTAGCAGTGCGCCACGTGCCTTGCGCTACGGCTATCTCTCAGCCGTGGCGCACTGCGCCACTTGTGTCGAGATAGGCGTAGCGCACCTGCTAGTGCGCCACGGCTATGTGGGCAGGTGCGCTACGCGTAGGATCTTCTGTGGCGCACTTCCCAGTGTGCCACTAAGCTTCTATAGTGCGCTTTAGGTGTAGTGCACCACCGAAGGTAGATCATGTGTGCCACAGGTGTGTTTTTTGTTTTTTTAATTTCCGAGCCAAATTATATACAATACAAATTATATACAATATTACAGCAGATATATACACACAGATACAAGATATACAATTATATATAAATACACAATATGAAAAACAAGATTGAAACAAATACATATAGATAAGTCTCATACATGAATACATAGTATAAGTTACATTGTTTCGATTAAGTTACAAAGTAGTAGTTGGTGACATGCGAATACATGTGTCGATCGAACAAGTTAGAGCTCGGAAGCTCGCCTAGACATCTAAACTAGCTAGACACAAACGCGGGATAAACAACCAAAGAAGATAAGCATGATCACCGCGACGAAGGTGTAGGTCTTCATCCGGTTCCTTGTCCTAACTCCCGCTAGATAGCGTGTATCTAGCTTCCGCCATAGTGTTGTACCTTTGTAGCTATTGCACTAAACGGTGCACCTGTCTCCGTGTCTTCCCAATCATCGTAGACTCGAACCCGCCCTTGTACACGACGTACCACGTCATCTACAAGTTGACAATAATAATTAACCGGTGATTGAAAAACATGTATAATTAAAGTCGCATATGAATATACACTTATAGAAAGTACTCCTAAATCAAAAAGAGCAAACTCAAAAAGCATGCCTCATATATAACTAGGTTGTTGGACACAGGAATATGCTACGATGGAACCGTACGCCAAGTAGGATGCACAACACCTGGACTTGTGCATAGCACAAGGCGTACAATCCCATCGTAGCACATTCATATATATATAGTGTGCCACGACATTTCAATCATCGGCATTATTCTCGAAAAAGACCAAAGTAGCTCGAAAAGAATGTCTCATATATAACTAGCTAGGTCGTTGGACACAGGAATATGCTATGACAGAACATTTAGCCAAGTAGGATGCACAATTCCTGGACTTGTGCATATCACAAGGCTAACTATCCCGTCATAGAACATTCACATATATATTGTGTCACGACATTTCAATCATCGGCATATTTTCGAAAAATACAAAAATAACTCGAAAAGAATGCCTCATATATATACATAGGTCGTTGGACACACGAATATGCTACGACGGAACGACCAAGTAGGATGCACACACGGACTTGTGCATATCACAAAACTAAATATCCCGTCGTAGCACATTCACATATATATTGTGCCACGACATTTCAATCATCGGCATTATTCTCGAAAAAGACAAAAATAACTCGAAAAGAATGCCTCATATATATACATAGGTCGTTGGACGCAGGAATATGCTACGATGGAACGGTGAGCCAAGTAGGATGCACAAGACCTGGACTTGTGCATATCACAAGGCTCACAATCCCATCGTAGCACATTCACATATATAGTGTGCCACGACATTTCAATCATCGGCATTATTCTCGAAAAAAGAGTAAGGAAAAAAAGAAGGACCAAAGTGAGCAAAGGACCAAAGAGTAAGCAAAAAACCAAGCATTGATTGATATATAATAATAATAAGCAAAATAAGTAAGCGATGATTCATAAACCTAATAAGATAAGTACACTTGTCCACACACACACAAAGGTCATCTAGAGTTTGTAACTACAACTATGCCAACATCAAGCCTTCCGGCTTAGGAACGGAGGACGCTTGTCTCGTCATGAACTTCCTATAGTCGCCGCATCTCTAGGCGATCTTCTATGTCACGGTTATTCGGGATATTTCCTCCGTAGAAGATCCCCCCCGAAGTCATGACATCACGAAAGATGATTACCCCAAACTGCTGGATGCGATACATCTCTTGTCTAATATCTGAATCATTGATCTTGGCCTTTACTTCGCCCACTATTTGAGATGATCCGCAACAGAATTCTGCTGGTCATAGGAACGCCTCATGTGATGGAGTGCGTAGTAGGCTTCCTTCTTCAAGTTTTCCGCTGCTTCACGCAGGGGAACTCCGTTACGTGGTTGAAGACGTGCTGCCGAACTTGACCTTCAGACGCACAAAGGTGGTGCCTCACGAGGCAAAGCCGGAGAGCATAATCCGTAACTTCCTTGATCTTGTCGTAGTTTTCTTCTTTTCTAGACTCCCGAGTCGAAATACGTGGCGTGGGAATGCTTGGCGATAAGGAGATGGCGTGTAGTGTTCATCTCTGCATAAAAAATTCAAATGGAATGTGTTGGAAAAGAATTATGATGATCTAATAAAGCCAATCGACGGTGGCGAGTGAATAACGACTTACTCGGAAAGTAAGGCACGAGAATGTATTCCTTTGTCTTGTTCGCCACGAGGATTCTTTTTAGGTACGAGGCCACGATCGTTGTTCACGGGGAACCCAAGCAGCCATCATGCGTAGTAGGGGTCCACTATAGCGATGCTCGGTGTGTTCTCTCTAATGATCTGCATGGCCAGCCGAGAGAAAAGACGGACCATGGTATAGTGCCGGTATAGGTGGAACATATTGAAGATGTCATCGAACCGCAGGAAGAACAGATCCGAGGGCATTGTCGACGAAGCCCAAGCTGGTGGCACCTTAACCACGAATAATGCGGGGATCTTTCTCCGATAGAAGGCGTCTCTATCGTCAAGACGTCATGCACACTGCAGCTAATCTGGCGAGCTCGCAAATTCTTAGGTAGCATGGGCTCACCACATGAATCCTCCACATAATACCCTCGGGTCTTGGTGGCCCGTCCGAAACCTGATCGGATTCGCAGCTTGTTGACGCCACCGGTGGCTCGAGCCGCTAGATTTTCTTTTCCTGCCCTTTTTCCTTTTGGAGAGCGGCACCTCAATCTGAGCACCGGACGCCCTATGTAGTGTGTCAGGGCTTAGAATAAAGGGCCGGTTGGTTGTATCAGCTGGCTCTGTAAAGGCGCAAGCTAGAGGCGTCTCCTGAGAACCAAACAAACGCTTGGTGATAGTGGCTTTCTGTGGGGCCACCAGCTAGGTCTTCGCTAAACCGAGTCTGAAGAAGTGATCATTCCTCGCCGTCCTCGTCCGGATCTCGTGCCATGTGCATATCATCAACATGATCATCCGACCCACCGTGGAGGTGACGGGCGCGGTAAGGGGTTTTTGCCACCGCTTGTCGCTGGCACGACAAGTGGTGCTGTTGTCTGTGGCGTGATGGCCCCCGCCGTCCCCAAACGGATCATGCTCTTTGGCCATATCAAGAATAAGCCTAAGCAAGTTCTGAGGACAGACGACTCTTCTTCATCCGCTCCTAGGGGTTGAATGGGAGGTTCCCGGTTGTTGCAGCCCCTTAGCACCCGACTAATTTTAACCCTGTGCACGCTATATGACATCGGCCTTGAGTGGAACGTGCGCTGCAAGGGTTGAACGATGGTACCCTTGGCAACATCCCTCAGCTCGTTGTTCACGTAGCATAAGATAGTGCAAGGAACATCCGTGTAACACCCTCAGGATCGGACCTATGCAAGTTTGAGCAAAATTCGCCAAACCCGCATAGAAACGATTCAAAGGTGCCCACCAGGCACTTTCATGCAGGTGGGAAACGAAGTAATAACATTACACAACAGTCCTCGATGGGACCCACAGAACAGATATATACAACAGCGACTCAAAGAGTCAAGAATACAGATACATTATACAAAGATCCAAATCACCTTGAAAACGGTTGAGCGTCCGACTACGGACAAGAAGCAAATGGGGCTAAGAGCCCTGAAGAATAACCAATGGCGTCCATAACACCCCAAAGCCGGAAGGGTAACCGCTAACGGCGCTCTCAAAACCTGCTTAAACAAAAGGGGTGCCGGCAAAGGGCAAAGGAAAAAGAAGGAGCGTCAATACTGAGGCCAGTACACGGCGAGGCTAGAATTCGGCGGTCCTCGCCTACATAGGTATGGTGGACTGCGCGGCAGCGGCAGCATACACTAAACAACCTATAGAGACCCGATACAACTGGCGGTAATCAGAGAGGGGTAAGAAGGACCTATGCGGATCCAGTCTGAAGCTAGCACCAAACAAACCCATCCTGGTGTTTCCCCCTCGAGACCAAACGAGGAAGTCAACCGAGGAACTCACACAGTTGGCAGTTTTACTTATTCAGTTATAGTTGCAGCACTTTACTAGTCAGGTGTAGATAATTGTCCTGATAAAAGAAGCAGTGGGCCCTTTTAGTTAACCATTCCGTTATAGTTGCAACAATTACTAACCAGATACAAATAGTATGAGATAAACCCAAAACCCAACAGTTGTTGGTACTTTTATTCAGCCATTCCGTTGTAGTTGCAATACTTACTAGTCAGGTACAATGGTCGCGAGCGACACTCCAAACAAGCAGTTGTGGGCAGTATTAATTAGCCATTCCGTTATAGTGAAGCTGATTACTAGTCATTATAAGTCAAATTTATAACAATAAACTTTAGTTATGCTTGTCTATGATCGAGATACTGTGCTCCAAGTCGTCCATATCCGCGGACACGGCTTTCAGAAAGTTTTACCCGGCCGGGGTGCACCAATAGCAACACATGCTCGATCAACCTCGGAAAAACCAAATCAAAACCCAACGAGGCTTTCACGACTGAACAATCACAGGATTCAGAAATATTTCAGGGGCCACCCCTTGAAGTACACCCGCAACGGAGTAAGCAAGCTCCGAGACGGACTCAAGGTTTGCGTCAATGGTCAGAACGATGCAGATCCCCAATCGGGGATCGCGATACCGCAAAACATTCCGACCTAAATAAAGACAAGTGCTCCTCGCACAATTTAAATACGAAAGTAACATGGCATAAGCAGGATCGTAAATAAAACCTCAAACTAGTTTGTGGCCCCAAGAAATAAGACGGAATCAAGCTCGCTCTCGGGGTCCCATATACCTCCCGGATGTGGATAGCGCGATAAATCAAGGAACAGTATCAAGTACTGGGTCTTACGGACACAAGTGGCTCGAAACCAAATATTTTCTATCACCCACCGATGCCTCTGCTTATTTCAATTTTAGTTGTTAAACAGAAATTAAAGTGACGATAAGTAAAACTAGAATCATCTCCAACATCAACATGCGGCAATACATCAACAACTGTGGCACTGACGACACACATCAGCACTTGAGCAAGCAACTACGACGCGCAAGTCCAACTATCTACCAAACAACAGGTAATAGGGTGTGTCCAAGGCAATATAAGGCTGCAGGGGATATCACAGGTACGGAAACTAAAGCATCGCAACACAGATAGTAATAGATCAACAGGAGGGAGTAAATACTATAAAAGTAAAATAGGTAGAAAGGGGGAGATGCTCGCCTGAAAACATGTCGAAGGGTTCAACCGGAGATCGGGGCGAAGCTCACATCAACTCAACGGCCTTATCCGCGAAGAAGCAAAACACTAGAATAAACACCGGGTGCAATATTTAATACAACGGCAGAAGATCGACATGATGCATGTATGATGCATGGCATGGCAAAGAGGCGATGCAATTAGGTCATATTAAGCGGAACCGGGGTCCCGACAATTAATTAGATGGTTCCAGTTGTTTAACTACCCCGCAATTTAAATGTTGTTATGACAAGGCAAGATAGGATACCGGTTCGCTACACAAATTTAAATGAGGCCAATATAAGGCTAGATTTGCCCGCATATGGGCCCCATATTTAATTATTAGGTGAATCGGCATAAGGCCCCAAACCACGATAAGGATGCATGTATGAACAATTAAGATGCGACAAGTTGTATGTTATTATAAAATAGGTTTCGGGGGGTTCACACTTTAGAGGGGTCTCGCGAACTCGGGTTCCGGTTCGGGTCGTCCGTGGTTCGACGGGATCGATCTCGGTTCGTGGTTCGACGAACTTGACGGGATCGTTCTCGGATAGCGGGGGTAGATCTTGTCGTTCGAAAGCGGACTTGGTTTGGCGTCGAAAGGGTCCGCCTCGGTCGGTGCCGTTCTTGTCGCTGCCAGAGATCTTGTCGGGTCCCACGGGTCAATCTTGCCGTTCAGGATCTTGTCGAGCTCGCGCCATCGAGTCGGTGTCAACATTCGGGGCGTTCTCGCGGCAAACTTGGCGTCCTGGGGATGATCCTGGCGATTCCATGTCGTGGACCCTGACGGTCGGGAAGGCGAGCTTGACGCACCGGGGTTCGCTCATCGATGTCCATGAAGGAGTTCCTGGCGCTCGAAGGCGAACTTGTGTTCGCATCGGTCGTGGGTCGATGCACTCGCCACGGGTCTCGGTTCAATGGGCCCACGTGGAAGAACTTGGCGTTCCGTTGTAGATCTTGGCGCATCCGTGGATCTTCGGAATCCGTGACATAGGTGTTGCCGCACGGTGTCCAGGACGAAGATCTTGGTGGGTCGGGGTCTTCGGGTTCACGAGTTGGTTCACACGCACAAGATTCCGAGGCAGACACAGAGGTAGGCAGGGACATCCGGAGGTCTCCTGGGCGGTCAGGCGCGATCAGGGAACACCAACGAAGCACGGTAGAGGCTGATGGCGACGGCGGCTCGGTCGACGACGCAGGCGGGAGGAAAGGAGGCGGCCCGGGCGGGCGCTGCCAGCGGGCTTCTTGGGGACCAGCGCGACGGAAGCTCGAGGGCGGACGCCCTGGACGCGCCGCCGGCAGCAGAGGAGTTTCAGCGCCGCCGAGGGAGACGGCCCGAGTGAGGGGCCAGCGGTGGCGCTAGCCGGGCGGAGGGCGACTGTGGCGGGCTTGCCGGTTCTTCGGCGCTTCTTGAGGTTATGGGTGCGCCGAGGCAGAGCCGCAGTGAGGCGAGGTGAGCGCGGCGCGCGAGGAGACCGAATGGGCGCCCGGCGACGGCCGGAGATCTTGCGCTTCGGCTTGAGCGGTGTGGAGGCGCTACTGCTCGACGGAGACGGCACCGCGGGGAGAGGCGCCGCCCAGGGAGGAGGCGGCGGGCGCTGGGACCGTCGGGCACGGCAGGCGCAACGAGGGAAGGAGGCTCGCGGTGGGGAGGGCCGGCGGACGGAGGTCGATGGCGGCGCAGAGCTCGAGCTCAGGCGAGGGGGAAGCTTGCGAGGTCGCCGCCGGCGACGCGGCGACGCGGGCGGTGCTTGGGGGAAGGGGCCGGAGGAGAGGAGGAGCCACGGGGCGGCGGCGCAGGGGCCTGGGGCGGAGGCTCGGTCGGGGCGGAGGAGCGGGCGACGCCGGGGAGACGGGGAGAGGCGGTGCTCAGCGAGGAAGAGGGAGGAGGAAGGAGAGGGCCACGCGGGCGTGGCGGGCCAGCCGGGGGTCTGCAGTGGGGCCAGGGAGGACAGGAGTGGGGTCGGCCTGGGAAGGTGGGAACCGCCAGGGGGTTAGCCAGGTGTGGGTGTGTGGGCACTGGGTGAGCTGGTGGGGAGAGGAAGTGGGTAGGTGGCAGGCTATGGTTGGTTAGGGAGAGAGGTAGCTGAGGTGGCGACTAACCATTGGATGGGGATGTGGAGGGGAGAGGGTAGAAAGTTGGGTAGGTTTAGGATAAAGGGGTGGACCGTTGGACCGCTAAAATTTCGGGGCTGCTCGGGTCAATCGCCTGCTCGATCGCCCGCCAAAAAATAATTTAATATTTTATTTGTTTAAAACAGGTTTTTGGCAAACCGTTAGCCGACAAAACAATTAATCCGGAGAACCGGTTTGAATTTGAAAACAAGACGGGGCGTTTTAGAAAACAAAATAGGGTTTTCTGCAAATAGTTTTATGCAAGCAAATGCAAGATGATGCGGTGCTCAAATGCAATGTGGCATGATGACATGAGCATGCGGTCATGATGATGCCATGCACAAAACAACGCGATTTTCTAGTAGTGGTTTTTATGGATGCCACACCGACACCACTAACAAGGGATCGCCTCGAGATCCGCCTCTGGTACCAAGGAAGGTCGGCGAATCAAGCTTTCTCGCTGTAGTTCCTCGCGACACCACTAACAAGAGGTCGTTGTCCGTGATCGTCGAGGGAACACTCCGGGGACAAAAGGTCGAAGGTAGAGGTATCAACAAATAAAGCCACCTCTAACTTCGGTGGGAAGAGGGATAGATGCATTCTCGTCCAGTTCAATGTACAAAAGCGAATAGAAGGGGTAGTCGGCATGGGGGCCAATCCATCACGCACCCGAATGTAACACCCTCCGAATCGGACCTATGCAAGTTTGAGCAAAATTCGCCAAACCCGCATAGAAACGATTCAAAGGTGCCCACCAGGCACTTTCGTGCGGGTGGAAAACGAAGTAATAACATTACACAACAGTCCTCGATGGGACCCATTGAGAGATATATATAACAAATACTCCATGAGTCAAGACTACATATATAATATACAAAGATCCAAATCACCTTGAAATCGATAGAGCGCCACTACGGACAAGATGCAAATGGGGCTAAGAGCCCTCAAGAATAACCAATGGCGCCCATAACCCCTGTGCCAAGCCGGAAGGGTAACCCTGCTAACGACGCCGATCTCGTAACCTGCTTAAACAAAAGGGTGCCGACAAGGGAAAAGGAAAAGGAGCGCCAAGATCGAGGCCAAGACACGAGGCTAGAATTGCGGTCCTCGCCTACATAGGTATGGTGGATCGAGCGCAGCAAAAGATGCACTAAACAACCTATAGAGACTCGATACAACTGGCGGTTATCAGAGAGGGATAAGATAGACCTATCCGGATCCAACCTGAGGCTAACACCAAACAAACCCATCCTGGCGTTTCCCCCTCGAGACCAAACGAGGAAGTCAACCGAGGAACTCACACCGTTGGCAGTTTTACTTATTCAGTTATCGTTGCAGCAATTACTAGTCAGGTTTAGATAATCATCCTGATAAGATAAGCAATGGGCACTTTTAGTTATCCATTCCGTTATAGTTGCAACAATTACTAATCAGATACAGATAGCATGAGATAAACCCGAAACCCAGCAGTTGTTGGTACTTTTATTCAGCCAATTCGTTGTAGTTGCAATACTTACTAGTCAGATACATTTGTCGCAAGCGACAACCAAACAAGCAATTGTGGGCAGTATTAATTAGCCATTCCATTATAGTGAAGCTGATTACTAGTCATTATAAGTCAAATTTATAGCAAATAAACTTTAGTTATGCTTGTCTATGATCGAGATATCAGGCTCCAAGTCGTCCATATCCGCTGACACGGCTTTCGAAAGTTTTACCCGCCGGGTGCACCAATAGCAACACACGCCGATCAACCTCGGAAAACCAAATCAAAACCTAACGAGGCTTTCACGATCGAACAATCACAGGATTCAGAATATTTCAGGGCCACCCTTTGAGTAGATCCCGCAACGGAGGCATGCTCCGAGACGGCCTCAAGGTTAGCGCCAATGGTCAGCGATCGGGAACCCAAAGTGTGGCTGGGCTTGTCGACACCAGAATCACTCCGCCTTCCTAACAAGACAAAGGTGCTCCTCGCACAATTTAAATATAGAAAGTAGCATGGCATAAGTACAGATCGTAAATAAAACCTCAAACTAGTTTGTGGCCCCAAGAAATAAGATCAATCAAGCTCGCTCGGGGGTCCCATATACCTCCGGATGTGGATAGCGCGATAAAACAAGGAACATGTATCAAGTACTGGGTCTTACGGGACACAAGTATGCTCGAAACCAAATATTTTCTATCACCCACCGATGCCTCTCGCTTATTTCAATTTTAGTTGTTAAACAGAAATTAAAGTGACGATAAGTAAAACTAGAATCATCTCCAACATTAACATGCGGCAATACATCAAGAATCGTGGCATATGACGACACATCAAGACTTGAGCAAGCAATCGACGCGCAAGTCCAACTATCTACCAAACAATGTAATAGGGTGTGCCCAAGGCAATATAGGGCTGCGCGGTATGTCACAGTGGAAACTAAAGCATCGCAACACGTATAGCAATAGATCAACAGGAGGGAATAAAGACTATAAAAGTAAGATAGGTAGAAAGAGGAGATGCTCGAAAACATTGTCGAAGGGTTCAACCAAGATCGGAAGCTCACATCAACTCAACGGCCTTATCCGCGAAGAAGCAAAACACTAGAATAAACACCGGGTGCAATATTTAATACAACGGCAGAAGATCGGCATGATGCATGTATGATGCATGGCATGGCAAGGTGCGATGCAATTAGGTCATATTAAGCGGAACCGGGGTCCCGACAATTATTTAGGTGGTTCAAGTTGTTTGGAACCCCCGCAATTTAGATGTTCGATTAACAAGGCAAGTTGAGTTACCGGTTCGCTACACAAATTTAAATGAGGCCGATATGAGACTAGATTTGCCCGCATATGGGCCCCATATTTAATTAAGAGGTGAATCGGCATAAGGCCCCCAAACCACATGACAAGATGCATGCAAGTATGACAATTTAATATGCGACAAGGTTGTATTTCATTTATAAAAATAGGGTTTGCGGGGAGGGGGTTCGCACATTAGGGTTCTCGACGGTCTTGGTGTTCCGGGGTCGGGGTTGGTCTCGTGGTTCGTGGTTCACGGACTTGGGGTTCCGGTTCGACGGAACGGTCTCGGAAGCGCTTCGGTCGGGTAGGTCTTGGCTCCGGAAGCCGGACTTGGTTCGGCGTCGGGCGATCGCCGCCTTGTGCGTCGTCGTCGATTCGCGGCCTTCGGGTCATGTCGACGATCATGGCGTTCAGGGGGAGTTCTCGGTGTCCTGGACGGAGTGCTTGTCGCCACGGGGTCTCGGGTCGAAGAACTTGGCGCGCCCGGGTTCGGGGTTCACCGCTCCGTGAGGTGAATCTTGTCGATTCGGCGTGGCGGCATCAGGGTTCCGCGGGCTTATGCTCCGGTAGAAGTACATGTCGTGACGGGGTCGTCGGGCATGTCGCCGGCTTCTCGTCCGGGCACTTGGCTCGAGAGACGAACTTGGGGGTTCGACGTTCGGTTCGGCGGGCCACGGATCGGTCTTGATGTCGATGGAGAACTTGGATCCAATCCGTGGTCATCAAGATCTTGTCGGTGCCGGATCATATGTTCTGCTCATCCCTACCGTATCCACGCCCACAACATCAACATGTGCACCCAACAACTTCTTCGTAACAAAACAACACCAAAGTGGAAGTCCTGTGCCATGGCCGCACATGGGCCGATGGTGGCGCCCTGATTGGCGAAGCTTACGGCGCCGGGTCGAACGATCGAGGCGAGGTCGGCGAGGCGACGCCCATCACGCTGCCGGAGGAGGCCGCAGCGAAACATGGGAAAACGGGCGGGCTGCCGGGCGGTTATCGAACGAGGCGGGCCGACAGAGCTCGCCGCGAGGACCGGAGGCGCGGCTCGCCGGGACGGCGGGCCGGACGCGAGGCGGGCGGACGCGGGCGGAACACGGGAGGCGAGCGCGGTCGGGACGAACGGAGGGGCGCGCGAGGACGAACGGAGGGGAGGCGGCGAGGTTGACCGGAGGGCGGAGCGAGCCGGAGGAGAGGAGGGGGAGAGCGGGCGCGGGCGACGCTGAGGTGCTCGGAGCGGGAGGCCATGGCGTCGCGCGGTCGGCCCGACGCGGACGTGGTGAACGGGGGCGAGGCGGGCCGGCAGGGCGCGGGCTAGGAGCGGCGGGGGGGAAGCCGGGGAGGCGGAGGCGCATGGAGCTCGCTTGAGCGGAGGCCGCGACGCGAGACGGAGGTCGGGAGGATGGTCGCGGCGCGGAGCCTCGGGGCGAGGGCCTGGGCGGGCGGAGGGAGGTGGCGAGGCAATCGGGAGGAGCGCCGACGCGCGCGGCCTTGAGCGGAGAGGTAGCGGGCGAGCGAGGCGCCAGGAGGAAGGGCGCTGGCGTTGCACCGCGGGAGGGAGGGGATGAGGACTGGGCGGGGGATGGGTGGCTGTGGGGCCAGGTGGGTCGGCCTAGGGTGGGACACAGGTTGGCGGAGGTGAAAAGGGTCAGGCCGTGCAGGTGGGTGTGTGGGTGGCGTGTGTAGCTGGGTGGGAGAGAGAGAGAGTGATTAGGCCATGTGGCACATGGTTGTTGGGATAGAGAGGGGTGAGGTGGCGCTGATTGGGTGGAGTGATGTGGCTGCTAGGTGTGGGTAGGGTTTAGGTAGCTATAGTATTTAGAGGGCTGGTTGGGGTGGACCGCTTATATTTTCCGGGTGGTCGATCGGGTCAATCGCCCGCTCGACCGCCTATTAAAATACTTTAAATTTTTATTTATTTTCAATTAGCTTTTATAACTAGTTTTAGGCAAACAAATTATCCGGAACATCCGGGGGGGTTTGGCGTTTGAATGGAGACGAGGCGTTAGGAAAATCAAACACAGGTTTTCGAAATTAGTTTTTGACAAACAATGCATGATGACGATGCAATGCACAAATTCAACGCGATTTTCTAGTAGTGGTTTTGCGGGATGCCACACCGACACCACTAACAATGGATCTCGCCGATATCCGCCTCGTGGTACCGGAAGAAGGCCGGTTCGATCCTTCGCTATTGTAGATCCTCGCGACACCACTAACAAGAGGTCGTTGTCCGTGATCGTCGCGAGAACACTCCGGATACAAAGGACGAAGGCAGAGGTATCAACAAATAAAGCCACCTCTAGCTTCGATGGAAAGAGGGAACCGATGCATTCCCGTCCACTTCAATGTACAAAAGCGAATAGAAGGGGTAGTCGGCATGGGGGACAATCCATCACGCACCCAAACTATTACTCCGCACAATCAGTAGAAGAGCGTGCAACCATTCTCGAATCGATCAAGATCTCGACAAGCGAGGTTCGAAACAAAGGAGTGATGCACTCGCATCGGATCTCGGGCGATGATGTCGTCGCGTCGGAAAACACCGGAAGGCACAAACAAGGAACAAAGGATGGTAACACCGTAGACGGATTCCTCAGGCAGCTTGAACACCGGATGGTAGAACACCGTTATCAGAGGAGGAAGCGAAACCCTGAAGGTACGACGGAACCCAACCACGAGAAGTCCTGGACTCGAAGAGAGAGAAGAGAGCGGATACAAAACACGTAGAGGTAAGAGGAGAATAGCAAGGGGCAAGGAGTAAAATCAGACCTAACGTAACTATCCAACCGATTTTGCAAAATAGTTTTGACACTCTACTGCCGTTAGCTAGGTTATCCTACAGTGGACTTGTGGGTATCGCAATCGCCGAGCTCGATACCACTCAGAACACCCTCCGATCGGACCTATGCAAGTTTGAGCAAAATTCTCCAAACCCGCATAGAAACGATTCAAAGGTGCTCACCAGCACTTTCGCGCGGGTGGAAAACGAAGTAATAACATTACACAACAGCCTCGATGGGACCCACGTAAGATATATATATAATAAATACCCATGAGTCAAGACTACAGATATAATATACAAAGATCCAAATCACCTTGAAATCGATAGAGCCCAACTACGGACAAGATGCAAATGGGGCTAAGAGCCCCAAGAATAACCAATGCCCATAACCGCCTGTGCCAAGCGGAAGGGTAACCCCGCTAACGACGCCGATCTCTAACCAGCTTAAACAAAAGGTGCCGACAAAGGGCAAAGGAAAAGAGGAGCCAAGATCGAGGCCAAGACACGGCGAGGCTAGAATTCGGCCTCGCCACATAGGTATGGTGGATCGAGCGGCAGCGCAACATGCACTAAACAACCTATAGAGACTCGATACAAGGCGGTTATCGAGAGGGATAAGATAGACCTATCCGGATCCAACCCGAGGCTAACACCAAACAAACCCATCTCCGGCGCTTCTCGAGACCAAACGAGGAAGTCAACCGAGAACTCACAGCTGGCGCTTTACTTATTCAATTATCGTTGCAATTACTAGTCGTTTAGATAATCATCCCGATAAGATAAGCAATGGGCACTTTTAGTTATCCATTCCGTTATAGTTGCAACAATTACTAATCGACATGATAGCATGAGATAAACCCAAACCCAAAGCTTGTTGGTACTTTTATTCAGCCAATTGCTAGAAGGTAATACTTACTAGTCGATACATTTGTCGCGACAACCAAACAAGCAATTGTGGGCAGTATTAATTAGCCATTCCATTATAGTGAAGCTGATTACTAGTCATTATAAGTCAAATTTATAGCAAATAAACTTTAGTTATGCTTGTCTATGATCGAGATATCGTGCTCCAAGTCGTCCATATCCGCGACACGGCTTTCGTAAAGTTTTACCCGCCGGGTGCACCAATAGCAACACACGCCGATCAACCTCGAAAACCAAATCAAAACCCAACGAGGCTTTCACGACCGAACAATCACAGATTCAGAATATTTCAGGGCCACCCTTTGAGTAGATCCCGCAACGAGTAAGCAAGCTCCGAGACGGCCTCAAGGTTAGCGCCAATGGTCAAGCGATCGGGAACCCGAAGTGTGGCTGGGCTTGTCGATACCAAGGTAATCACTCCGCTTCCTAACAAAGACAAGGTGCTCCTCGCACAATTTAAATACGAAAGTAGCATGGCATAAGCACAGGATCGTAAATAAACCTCAAACTAGTTTGTGGCCCCAAGAAATAAGACGAATCAAGCTCGCCTGGGGGTCCCATATACCTCCGGATGTGGATAGCGCGATAAAACAAGGAACAGGTATCAAGTACTCGGGTCTTACGGACACAAGTGGGCGTCGAAACCAAATATTTTCTATCACCCACCGATGCCTCTCGCTTATTTCAATTTTAGTTGTTAAACAGAAATTAAAGTGACGATAAGTAAAACTAGAATCATCTCCAACATCAACATGCGGCAATACATCAAGAATCGGCATATGACGACACACATCAAGACTTGAGCAAGCAATCGCGACGCGCAAGTCCAACTATCTACCAAACAATGTAATAGGGTGTGCCAAGGCAATATAGGGCTGCGCGGTATGTCACTGTGCGGAAACTAAAGCATCGCAATACGTATAGCAATAGATCAACAGGAGGAATAAAGACTATAAAAGTAAGATAGGTAGAAAGAGGGAGATGCTCATCGAAACATTGTCGAAGGGTTCAACCGAAGATCGGGGCGAAGCTCACATCAACTCAACGGCCTTATCCGCGAAGAAGCAAAACACTAGAATAAACACCGGGTGCAATATTTAATACAACGGCAGAAGATCGGCATGATGCATGTATGATGCATGGCATGAAAGGCGTAATTAGGTCATATTAAGCGGAACCGGGGTCCCGACAATTATTTAGGTGGTTCAAGTTGTTTGGAACCCCCGCAATTTAGATGTTGGATAACAAGGCAAGTTGAGTTACCGGTTCGCTACACAAATTTAAATGAGGCCGATATGAGACTAGATTTGCCCGCATATGGGCCCCATATTTAATTAATAGGTGAATCGGCATAAGGCCCCCAAACCACATGACAAGATGCATGCAAGTATGACAATTTAATATGCGACAAGGTTGTATTTCATTTATAAAAATAGGGTTTGCGGGGAGGGGGTTCGCACATTAGGGTTCTCGACGGTCTTGGTGTTCCGGGGTCGGGGTTGGTCTCAGGGTTCAGGGTTCGACGGACTTGGGGTTCCGGGGTTCGACGGGAACGGTCTCGGCGGAAGCGTTCTCGGGTTGCGGGGTAGGTCTTGGCGTTCCGGGAAGCCGGACTTGGTTCGGCGTCGGGGCGCATCGTCCTCGCCTTGTGCGGTGTCGTTCTTGTCGCATTCGCGGCCTTCGGGTCATGTCGACGATCATGGCGTTCAGGGGGAGTTCTCGGTGTCCTGGACGGAGTGCTTGTCGCCACGGGGTCTCGGGTCGAAGAACTTGGCGCGCCCGGGTTCGGGGTTCACCGCTCCGTGAGGTGAATCTTGTCGATTCGGCGTGGCGGCATCAGGGTTCCGCGGGCTTATGCTCCGGTAGAAGTACATGTCGTGACGGGTCGCGGGCATGTCGCCGCTTCGTCCGGGCACTTGGCGTTCGAGAGACGAACTTGGGGGTTCGACGGGGTTCGGTTCAGTTCCGCCGGGATCGGTCTTGATGTCGATGGAGAACTTGGATCCAATCCGGTGGTCATCGAAGATCTTGTCAGTGCCGGATCATATGTTCTGTTCATCCCTACCGTATCCACGTCCACAACATCAACATGTGCACCCCAACAACTTCTTCAGAACAAAACAGCACCAAAGTGGAAGTCCCAGGTTTCGCTCGCGCGCGCACAGGGGCTGATGGTGGCGTCCTGGATTGGCGAGCTTGGCGGCGCCGGGTCGAACGACTGGAGGCGAGGTCGGCGAGGCGTCGACGTCAACGACCGCTGCCGGGAGGAGGACGCAGCGAACATGGGGAATGCGGCGCGCCGGGCGGTTATCGAACGAGGCGGGCGGCGGAGCTCGCCGCGAGGACCGGGAGGCGGCTCGCCGTGGGACGGCGGGGCGCGAGGCGGCGGACGCGGTCGCGGGGAACACGGGAGGCAGAGCGGTCGGGACGAACGGAGGGGGCGACGCGGCGAGGACGAACGGAGGGAGGCGGCGAGGTTGACTGGAGGCGGAGCGAGCTTGAGGAGAGGGGAGGAGCGCGCGACGCCGAGGTGATCGAGCGGGAGGTTGATGGCGCTGCTGTCGCCCGACGCGTAGAACGGGGCGAAGCCGGGCGGCGCAGGCTAGAGCGGGGGGGCGGGAGGCGGAGGCGGCTGGCGGAGCCGAGCGAGGAGGCGACGCGAGACGGAGGTCGGGAGGATGGTCGCGGCGGAGCGGGGCGGTGGAGCTCAAGAAGGGCACTGGCGGAGGGAGGTAGCGAGGCAATCGGGGAGGCCGGCACAAGGCAGTGCCGGAGGAGGTAGCGAAGGCAGCGAGGCGCTGGAGGAAGGGCGGGCGGTTGCTGCACTGCAAGGGAGGAGGGGATGAGGGCAGGTTGCGTGGGGATGGTGGGGTGGCTGAGGGTGGGGCCTGGGGTGGGACAGGTTGGTGAGGGTGGAAAGGGGCAGTGTGCGTGGCAGCGTGCTTGGGTGTGTGGTGGGCGTGTGTAGCTGGGTTTGGGAGAGAGGAGACAGATTAGGCCATGTGGCAGCACATGGTTGGTTGGGGATAGAGAGGGGGTGAGGTGGCGGCAGTTGATTGGGTGGAGTGATGTGGCTGCTAGGTGTGGGTAGGGTTTTAGGTAGCTATAGTATTTAGAGGGCTGGTTGGGGTGGACCGTTTTATATTTTCTGGGGTGGTCGATCGGGTCAATCGCCCGCTCGACCGCCTCATAAAATACTTTAAATTTTTTATTTATTTTCAATTAGCTTTTATAACTAGTTTTAGGCAAACAAATTATCCGGAACATCCGGGGGGTTTGGCGTTTGAATGGAGACGAGGCGTTAGGAAAATCAAACACAGGTTTTCGAAATTAGTTTTTGACAAACAATGCATGATGATGACGATGCAATGCACAAATTCAACGCGATTTTCTAGTAGTGGTTTTGCGGGATGCCACACCGAACTATTACTCCGCACAATCAGTGGAAAAGAGTGCAACCCTTCTCGGAAACAGACTGAAGATCTCGACAAGCGAGGTTCGGAACAAGGGAGTGATGCATCGATCGGGTCCGCATAGATGAGGTCGCCGGCTGGAAAACTCCGGAAGGCACAAACAAAGAACAAAGGACGGCACCACAGACGAAGGATTCCTCGGATAGCATGGAGACCAGATGTAGCAACATCGTTATCGAAGACGGAAGCGAATCCCTAAAGGTACGACGGAAACCCAACCACGAGAATTCCTGGACTCGAAGAAAAAGACGAGAGCGGATTCAAAACACGTAGGGGTAAGAGGAGAACAGCAGAGGGGTAAGGAGTAAAATCAGACCTAATCAGAACTGTCCAACCGATTTTGTGAAAATAGTTTTGACACTCTACTGCGGCCGTTAGATAGGTTATCCTACAGGCTGGACTTGTGGGGTATCGCAACTGCTGAGCTCTGATACCACTCTGTAACACCCTCAGGATCGGACCTATGCAAGTTTGAGCAAAATTCGCCAAACCCGCATAGAAACGATTCAAAGGTGCCCACCAGGCACTTTCGCGGGTGGGAAACGGCATAACATTACACAACAGTCTCGATGGGACCCACGTAATGATATATACAACAGCGACTCAAAGAGTCAAGAATACAGATACATTATACAAAGATCCAAATCACCTTGAAAACGGTTGAGCGTCCGACTACGGACAAGAAGCAAATGGGGCTAAGAGCCCTGGAGAATAACCAATGGCGTCCATAACTCGCCCAGGCCAAGCGGAAGGGTAACCGCTAACGGCGCCGTTTCAAAACCGCTTAAACAAAAGGTGCCGCAAAGGGCAAAGGAAAAGAAGGAGCATCAATCGAGGCCAAGACACGGCGAGGCTAGAATTCGGCGTCCTCGCCTACATAGGTATGGTGGATCGGCGGCAAAGATACACTAAACAACCTATAGAGACCCGATACAATGGCGGTAATCGAGAGGGGTAAGAAGGACCTATGCGGATCCAAAAGCTAGCACCAAACAAACCCATCCGTGTTTCTCGAGACCAAACGAGGAAGTCAACCGAGGAACTCACAGCTGGCGCTTTACTTATTCGATTATAGTTGCAGACTTTACTAGTCGTGTAGATAATTGTCCGATAAAAGAAGCAAGGCCCTTTAGTTAACCATTCCGTTATAGTTGCAACAATTACTAATCGATACAAATAGTATGAGATAAACCCAAAACCCAACAGTTGTTGGTACTTTTATTCAGCCATTCCGCTAGTAGTTGCAATACTTACTAGTCAGTACAATGGTCATGCGACACTCCAAACAAGCGATTGTGGGCGTATTAATTAGCCATTCCGTTATAGTGAAGCTGATTACTAGTCATTATAAGTCAAATTTATAACAATAAACTTTAGTTATGCTTGTCTATGATCGAGATATCGCTCCAAGTCGTCCATATCCGCGGACACGGCTTTCGAAAGTTTTACCCGCCGGTGCACCAATAGCAACACACGCCGATCAACCTCGGAAAAACCAAATCAAAACCCAACGAGGCTTTCACGATGAACAATCACAGGATTCAAATATTTGTGGGCCACCCTTGAAGTACACCCAACGGAGTAAGCAAGCTCGAGACGGACTCAAGGTTTGCGCCAATGGTCAGAACGACAACAGATCCTCAATCGATCGATACCGCGAAAACATTCGCTGACCTAAATAAAGACAGGTGCTCCTCGCACAATTTAAATACAGAAAGTAACATGGCATAAGTACAGGATCGGAAATAAAACCTCAAACTAGTTTGTGGCCCCAAGAAATAAGACGGAATCAAGCTCTGGCTCAGGGGGGTCCCATATACCTCCCGGATGTGGATAGCGATAAATCAAGGAACAGTATCAAGTACTGGGTCTTACGGACACAAGTGGGCTCGGAAACCAAATATTTTCTATCACCCACCGCCCTCGCTTATTTCAATTTTAGTTGTTAAACAGAAATTAAAGTGACGATAAGTAAAACTAGAATCATCTCCAACATCAACATGCAATACATCAACAATCGTGGCATCGACACACATCAAGACTTGAGCAAGCAACTACGCCGCAAGTCCAACTATCTACCAAACAATGTGTAATAGGTGTGTCCAAGGCAATATAAGGCTGCGGGGATATCACAGTACGGAAACTAAAGCATCGCAACACGATAGTAATAGATCAACAGGAGGAGTAAATACTATAAAAGTAAAATAGGTAGAAAGGGAGATGCTCTTTGAAAACATGTCGAAGGGTTCAACCGGAGATCGGGGCGAAGCTCACATCAACTCAACGGCCTTATCCGCGAAGAAGCAAAACACTAGAATAAACACCGGGTGCAATATTTAATACAACGGCTGAAGATCGGCATGATGCATGTATGATGCATGGCATGGCAAAGAGGCGATGCAATTAGGTCATATTAAGCGGAACCGGGGTCCCGACAATTAATTAGATGGTTCCAGTTGTTTAACTACCCCGCAATTTAAATGTTGTTATGACAAGGCAAGATAGGATACCGGTTCGCTACACAAATTTAAATGAGGCCAATATAAGGCTAGATTTGCCCGCATATGGGCCCCATATTTAATTATTAGGTGAATCGGCATAAGGCCCCCAAACCACAGACAAGGATGCATGTATGAACAATTAAGATGCGACAAGTTGTATGTTATTATAAAATAGGTTTCGGAAGGGGTTCACACTTTAGAGGGGTCTCGCGAACTCGGGGTTCCGGTTCGTCAGGTCCGGTTCTCGGGGATCGATCTCGGGGTTCGTGGTTCACGAACTTGACGGGATCGTTCTCGGATAGCGGGGTAGATCTTGTCGTTCCGAAGCGGACTTGGTTTGGCGTCGGGCGCGGGTCCGCCCTGGTGCCGTTCTTGTCGCTATGCCAGATCTTGTCGGGTCCCACGGGGTCGATCTTGCCGTTGCGAGGATCTTGTCGAGCTCGCGCCATCGAGTCGGTGTCAACATTCGGGGCGTTCTCGCGGCAAACTTGGCGTCCTGGGGATGATCCTGGCGATTCCATGTCGTGGACCCTGACGGTCGGGAAGGCGAGCTTGACGCACCGGGGTTCGCTCATCGATGTCCATGAAGGAGTTCCTGGCGTTCGAGAAGGCGAACTTGTGTTCTGGGCATCTTCGGGTCGGGGGTCGATGCACTCGTCACGGGGTCGGTCTCGGTTCAATGGGCCCACGTGGAAGAACTTGGCGTTCCCGTAGATCTTGGCATCCGTGGATCTTGAATCCGTGACATAGGTGTTGCCGCACGGTGTCCGTGAAAGATCTTGGTGGGTCTTCGGGTTCACGAGTTGGTTCGCACGCACAAGATTCCGAGGCGCAACGCAGGTAGGCAGACATCCGGAGGTCTCTGGGCGGTCAGCGCGATCAGGGAACACCAACGGCACGAGAGGCTGATGGCGACGGCTTTCGGACGACGCAGCGGGCGAAGGAGGCGGGCCCGGTGGCGCGCGCCAGCGGCCGCTGCGGGACCGGCGGCGACGGGAAGCTCGAGGCCGACGTCTTCGACGCGCTCTGGCCGGGCAGAGCGAGGGAGTTTCGGCGCTGCCGCTGGAGGGAGAAGGCCCGAGCAGGGGCTACAGGCGCTTAGCCGGGCGCGGAGGGCGGCTGCCCGCGCGGCGCGGGCTGGGTTCTCTGGCGCGCCGGGCCGGAGGCTGCGGGTGCGCCGAGGCGGCAGAGCTGCAGTGAGGCGAGGAGGCGGTGGCGTGGGCGCGGAGGAGACAGTCAGGCGCTCCGGCGATGGCGCGGAGATGCGCGGGTTCGGGCTTGAGCGGTGTGGAGGCGCGCTGGCTCGACGGAGTTCAGCAGGCACCGTCGAGGGAGGCGGCCGCGCCTGGGAGGAGGCGGCCCGCTGGGACCGTCTGGGCACGGCTGGCGGCAACGAGGGAAGGAGGCTCATGGGGAGGGCTGGTGACGGAGGTCGATGGCGCGCAGAGCTCGAGCTCGAAGCGAGCGAAAGGCGCCGCCATGACGCTGGGCAACGCTGGTGCTTGGGGAAGGCCGAGGAGAGGAGGAGCACTGGCGGGCGGGCGCAGGGCCCGGGCGGAGGCTCGCCGAGGCTACTGGAGGAGCGGCGCACGCCTGGGAGACGCGGGGAGAGGCGGTGCTCATCGCGCGCGAGGAAGAGGGGAGGAGGGAGAAGGAGAGGGCCACGCGGGCAGGTGGCGGGCCAGGCCAGGGGTCTGCAGGGGCCAGGGAGGACAGGGAGTGGGCCTGGGAAGGTGGGAAACGCCGGGGGGTTGGGCGTGGGGTGTGTGGTGAGTGGGGTGCCTGGGTGAGGTGGCGGGTGGGGGAGAGGAAGTGGGGGGTAGGTGGCAGGCTATGGTTGGTTAGGGGAGAGAGGTAGCTGAGGTGGCGACTAACCATTGGATGGGGTGATGTGGAGGGGGAGAGAGGGTAGAAAGTTGGGTAGGTTTAGGATAAAGGGGTGGGACTGGTTGGACCGTTTTAAAATTCTGGGGCGGTCGTTCGGGTCAATCGGCCCGTTCGACTGCCCCGCCCAAAAATAATTTAATATTTTTATTTGTTTAAAACAGGTTTTTGGCAAACCGTTAGCCGACAAAACAATTAATCCGGAGAACCGGTTTGAATTTGAAAACAAGACGGGGCGTTTTAGAAAACAAAATAGGGTTTTCTGCAAATAGTTTTATGCAAGCAAATGCAAGATGATGCGGGTGCTCAAATGCAATGTGGCATGATGACATGAGCATGCGGTCATGATGACGCCATGCACAAAAACAACGCGATTTTCTAGTAGTGGTTTTTGCGGGATGCCACAATCCGTCTGCGGAAAACATGTACGGCGTCGTCAGAGATGCTATAAGAGTAATAGATGGCATGAAAGGCGGTAACTAAAGCAATTTGTTTACCGTGATGGCGTCGAGATCGGCTAATGTCGACGCACCGCATAAGGCGACAGGCGTGCAAGAGACGGAAGGGTTGCTTGATGGCGCGGTGCTGGCCGCCGGTGTATTATCCCTACCGACGGGTGCTTGGAGCTCCGGTGCCGCCGCGACGATGACAGGTGGGAACCAACATGTACTCCGGCGCTGCGGTGATGGCAAGGGGAGTCACCAACACTTGCGGCGCCGCGGTGCTAGCGGGCGGAGTCACGAACACGTAGTTCGCTGATTAAATCGGCGCGCGTTGTTCGAGTGGCTGCTGACCATGCTTGGAATCGGGCACGGACCTACTCGACCACCCGCACTCTAGTTCGCTATTGACTCCACCAAGGTAGGCAGGAAGGACGTGAGGGTGATTGCCAGGTTGTCTTGGATGATCTGCGGGATCCGCGCCACTTTTGCCTTAAGTTCTTGAACCTCGCAGTTTTCCTCCTCGCTCCTTCCCGACGGCGCCACATGCGTCCTCGGCGGTGGACCAAAATGATCCACCCAATTATTACCCCCGAGGCTGGCGGGACGGCGACGGCAACTTCTTCAGTAACGGCTCTATTTTCTTGGCCCGGTTCATCGCCCTGTTAAAAGGGTTATCCCACCGGGTGGCCACCGTCGACCCCTGGGATGAGGAACCCTGGGATCCATGACTAGCAACAATTTCCTCCTCCTGCAGAAGAAGTAACAGTGAATCGTTTAGATCATCGATTAGATTGCAATCGAGTTGATCCACGATAATTAGATTATACTTACACAATTTCCTCGAATTCCTTCACCGCAGGATCCGCGGTGAGTTGTTTGGTTTTTGGGTCCACATGGTAACGGGCCCTGATGAAGTTTCAACCTGCCGGGTTCGAATTTAGCAAAGGGTTTTCTATCCCTTGGATCTATACTCTTCGTCCTCCTTATTCCATTTGGCCTCCGGTTCAGATCCACCAGATCCGAGATGGTGATGACCTATATTCATCGCTGCGACCTTTCCCCGATTACTATTGGCCGGATCTTTCGGATTCACACCTCTCCTTGAACTCCGGAACTGATCTTCGGTGATCTGGTCAATCTTCCGGATCTCCTCGAGACTTTTGCCTTCTTTATAGATCTTCTTCTTTATCCGGTTCTCCAACCGCCAAGGCGGTGCTCATCTTTGTGAGGGCGGATTTGTTTACTTCGTTCCCATGATAATTTGTGTTCGACATTTAGCGAGAACTTGTATCTTATGCGGCTTATCGAAGAGGAGTGTGCGCAAGTGGCCATTATATTTATGCCGAGATTCTCGTGTTGATCGAGATGGTTGTCCGGTGATCGCCGCCACTTGCCCACCGCACTTTGACGACAAGGGCGGGCTCCAAAGGAACCCCGATGGGCTCACTTGGTAATTTCCTCCGACCGTGTCGACCGTGTTCGCTCCGGTCCTTGACTCTTCTTCTTCTTCTTAGGAGGATTGCTACTACTCCCTGTGCCCTCGCCGCCATCAGTGGTTTCATCGTCCGCCATTCCTTCGGCTTCTTCCTCCGTGTCTTCCATCTCATCATCCTCGCTCTCCGAAGGATGGTATTCTTCATCGTCTTCTAGCCGCTGGGCCGCCTCCCAGAATGTCAATTGTTTATTCGGAGGTCTGAGTTCTCCTTCAGCGCTGATGCGCTTAGAACATCCAGCCTCGTCGTTGTCACACATATTCGCACTAATAAAAGACAAATAATTAGTTAAATGCACGGAAAAATCCGGCATGACCTTTGCTAATTTTCTTAAACTAGGAGTGCCCGATTTCTGCCGAAACGGAAGTTAATCAACATTCCGGCAAAAATCGGGACTCATTTTATACAAGAACCTGCATACACACATAATAAAGTGCTTCATATACAAGCACAAGCACAATTTCAAGTGCTACAATTATATCACCATAGATTATATCAACTGTCATTGACAACAAGTATGACAGCAAGTATATGACACCAAGTATATGACAGCAAGTATGACAACAAATATGACAGCAAGTATGTATTATATGACAACAAGTATATGACAGCAAATATGACAGCAAGTATATGACAACAAGTATGGATTATATGACAACAAGTATATGACAGCTACTGCTTGCTAACAGCAACTACACAATCTATTTCTTGACAGCAACTACACAACCTACTGCTTGCTAATAGTAACCTAATTCTTGACAGCAACTAACTAAACCTAAAAAAACTAACCTACTGCTAACTTGAGGACAAAGATCATGCAAAATTTACATAAGATGCAAAATTTAGATAAACTAACCTACTGCTAATTCTCTACTCCTACTCCTACGCCATTCTTTGTTGCTGCTCGGGGCGGCAAGGAGGACAACTCTCGGTCACACACATACACACAGGCCACCTCTCCAGGCAAAATGTAGCAGTGAAATGTTGAACTAAAGAGTTAGAGCAAGTTTCCCAAATTAACTTAGATGTCCCTTGTCACTACTTTAACTCTGACCTTAATCATATTTGATGTTCTAGGGAGAAACCTCTACATTTAAGCCATATCTTCACAGATATAGAACACCATATTTGTCATCGAGTAGCAGCTCCCAAATGTGGTATGCAACAAAGCAGCATCTGCTCATATTATTGTGCTCTCTAGCTATTCGCCATTCGGTAAGTTCATTTTCCTGCTTGTTTTGTCCTTCCATTAAGTTTCTGATATAGCGCCAGGGTATGTTATTGGTTCTGGTGACTTGGGAGTTCCAAGTTCTTGGCCTTGGTCCAGAACCTAGGTCAAGCAGGGGTAAAAGCCGTCCTTTAAAAATTGTGGCTTTATTGTGTTCTTAATGATACAATTGATGCTGTAAAATACCAGAGCAATTGCTATTTGTTATGTTGATTCATGAAACATTTTACCATATCTCACTACAGAGACTGATAGTTAGATCTTAGCGATCTAAAAGAAGTGTGTAATTTCATTGTAAGTCTGAAAACGTTGTTAACCATTTTTCTCTTCAAGAGACACCTTTTCTGGGGTATAACTGTAAGATATTGCTAAATTATTAACAATCTCAAGTAATATTCTTACACTGACAACATGTTCTGACCATTATATATATTATATTTTAGAAACATGCATGATTGGACAGATGGATGTTCTTTTCTAGTGTAGACACTTGAAGTTTTTGTTGATTATTATGCTTATTCTGATGCAAGTATGTTTTGTAAACTTGCATGTGGTATTTACCAGTAAAATATACTCCCCAATGGATGTGGCTGAAGGGTGAACTAAAGTGTGTGGACAGAGAGAAGACACCCTGGCTTATTGTTCTCATGCATGCTCCCATGTACAACATCAACGATGCGCACTATATGGAGGGAGAGAGTATGAGGGCTTCTTTCGAGAGATGGTTTGTCAAGTACAAGGTGGACTTGGTTTTTGTAGGCCATGTCCACGCCTACTGAACCCTAACCATGGCCTGCAGAGAGAGGGGAGAGAGGGAGAGAGGGGGAGAGAGGGAGAGAGGGAGAGATGGGAGAGGCGACGCTCACCTCTGACGGGCGGACGACGGGCGGACGATGACGGGCGGACGACGGCGGCCTCCACCTCCTGAGACGCGGCGGCTGCTCCTTCTCGGACACGGGACTCCTCCTGAGACGCAGGCCTCCTCCTCCTCGGACACGGGAGGACCTCCTCCTCCTCGGACGCGGGCAGGCCTCCTCCTCCTCAGACGCGGCGACGGCGGATCGTGCTCGATCGGGCTGAGAGATGGAGAGATGGGGATGAGAGAGGGGGGTCGAGCGCGCGTGTGGATAAAGCCACTTAGGCGTAGCGCACTGGGGCATAGTGCGCTACGGATATCTCAGAAAGACTATGGGCTAGTGCGCTACGCCTATCGGGTTCTAACTCTTGTATAAGAAAAGCAGCCCCACTATCTAACAACTACACTAGCCTATCCCATTGGTTCCGCCTTAGCTCTATTCTAAACTTGTGAGCACCTGTGTTCAATCTTGGTGCACACCTTTTTTGTTTTATTTCAAAAATACTTTTAAATGTTCCAAAAAATGCCCAAAAGTGGTGATATATGCCATAGAAGTTTTGTTTTGATTTTAAAATACTTTTAAATATTCCAAAAATGCCCAAAAGTGATAATATATGTCATAAAAGAGGTACAAATATGATTCAAATTATAACTAAATTTCATAAGAACAGATCCATGAATATTACAATCTTTTTCGACCACGCGTTTTACAATATTTTTTGAGCTAGCGTTTTACAATCTTTTTTCCCTTCTTTGTCGCGGTTGAATAATTTAGCCCCGGCACTTTAATATTTCTTCTTTCGAACGGGCTACCTTTTTTGGGTAGGGTTGTCCTTTTTCTTCTTGTGATGTATGTTGCTGCATCGTACTCGTCGTCATCTTCAATCTTTGGATCGCCGTACTGGTCGAAGTCTTGCTCGTTGGCGACTCCATCCATTCTGATGATGTTTCTTTTTTCCTCTACTCACGACAACATGGCTAGGCTTTGTCGGGTCGGTAATGAAAAAACATTGGTCCACTTTGGTAGCCAGTACCCATGGTTCATTTTTCGCGGCCACGTTTGCACCGGCGGCCTTGGATTTGGCTGCTTCGGGTATAACCATGGTTGTGAAATACCGGTCTTCTCTTTCGATGCTATTTGCCCATCTGACACGGAACATCGACACCTTTTCTCCACAGTAGTCGAGCTCCCAGATCTCCTCGATTCTTCCGTAGAATCTTTCCTTCACGTTGTCATCGGTGTAGAATTCCGACGTTATGCCTGAGTTCTGATAATCACACTTGTTGTCCTTTTCCTCCGTGTAGAATGTGTAGTCATGATATCATACCGATAGGTCACCAGGTTTTGCATCGGTCCCTGCGACAAGGTGAATATGATCTTTCCGTGTCGAAGAATGCGATCGCGGATTATCAAGGAGCGTCGCCTAAACCAACGCGTGAAATCTGAGTTGTGCTCTTTGATTATTTCTCCTCGCGTCCTCTGTATGCCCCGGCCATCGTACTTCTTCTCGATTAACCTTTTGTGCTTCGCACTCAAGGATCGACCAGTTCTAAATGTTGTAGCGACGAGGTTTGCTCGATCAAAGTCTCGCGTCGAAAATCAAAGTCTACATGCGATGCGACGACCTCTCGGTGACCAGATCCGTAGAGCTTGCCAAGGTGCTCGCTGACGGGAAGACCGGCAGGTTCTCGATGTCTAGATAATTCGTGCGTAAAGAGATGCACTCTTCGCCGTAAAACCCTTGGCTATGCTTCCATCCGACGGACCGCTATAACGTATCCTTTGATGTGTCCGTTCATCCTTTCGAACGCCATCATGCTGCGGAGGAACATCGGCCCGAGTTGTACGATGTCCTCCATGACATGGACCAGCAGATGCACCATAATGTCGAAGAATGCGGGTGGGAAGTAGACCTCAAGCTCACATAGTATCACCACGATCTCCTCCTGTAGCCTCCCGAGCTGATTCACACCAATCGACTTCCTAGAGATGACGTCGAAAAACTTGCATAGGCCAAATAACGTTTCACGGACGTGCTCGTTCATAATCCCTCTTAGTGCGACCGGAAGTACCTACGTCATTAGCACGGCATAGTCGTGAGACTTCATGCCACTGAACCTCTGCTTTGCCTCATCTAGGTATCTGCTTATCTTGCCCGCGTAGCCGTAAGGAAATTTTACTCCTAGAAGGCACTTGAAAAACTGTTTGATCTCATCCTGGCTTAGAGTGAAGAAAGAAGGAGGACAGTAATATTTGTTCTTCTTGAACTTTTTACCCTTCCGACGACCTTGTGTCGTCTCCGACTCATTATCATCGTCATCTTCCTGATCATCAGGAGTAGTGCGTCCTCCGTGAAGCTCCTTCCGGATACCCAAGCATATCAGGTCGTGCCTTGCTTTCGGGCCATGTTTCGTCCTATCTGGCATGTTGATTATGGTGGCGACCAGACTCTCGCACATGTTTTTCGTGATATGCATGATGTCGAGGCTATGAGGCATGCGGAGAAACTTCCAGTATGGCAACTCCCAGAAAACAGACCTTGTTTTCCATACGTTCATCAGCGGCTTGTCTTGTTGCTGCCTCTTTCGCTTCTTTCCGTGCTTAGGACAATCGTTCTAGTTTTCAAAGAACTCTTCCACTTCTTCGCTCCTACGCCTCGGGATTCCTCGGTCTCGATTTGCCATCGAACAGGTCTCCACGCTTTCTCCATGGATCATTCTTGCCGAGCACCTCCGTGCGCCATGAACACGGTTTTCGATGACCCTAGATCTTTCTCTAGTTGGAGATAGCTTGTGTTATCCATGCACCTAACGCATGTGCGTAATCCTTGGATAACCTGCCCGAGATATACCCGCAACTGGATAGTCTTGCACCGTAGTGACCAACGCGCTCTCATAGTGAAATAATCTTGTGCGACGGCCGTAAGTATTGGCTCCAGATTCCCATAATGTGGCTAGCTCCTCTTTCAACAGCCCGAGATCTGATTGATGTCGGTGCCAGTTGTTTCGCCCTTGAATTAGCATACTCATTTGTATGTACTTCTTGTTCATGCACAACCATGGAGGAGGTTGTACATCCATACAAACACGGGCCAAGTCTTTGTGCGCTCTTCGCTCTTGAACGGATTGAGTCCATCGCTCGCACCAAGCCCGATGTTCCTCGAATCTCCACCAATTCTAGGAATTCGAGGTCCAATGCTTTCCATCGCTAGCATCCGAAGGTGCGCCGAAGCTCATCCTTTTTGGGGTCATCATCATCATCTCCTGGCTTCTTCCTTTACGCATGCCATCGCATGAGCTTCGCTTCCTTAGGGTCCGCGAAATAGCGCTGCAGACGAGGAGTGATACGAAAGTACCATACCACTTTTCGAGGTGCTTTCCCTTTCTTGTATCGACTCACGCACACCGGACATGTGGTTTTCTCCGCCCTCGCCGATAAATGATGCAATCGTTGATGCATACGTGATATCTAACGTCGGTAGTTCGAGAGGATGACGCTTTTCTTGGCGCCTCGATACTAGTTGGACATTTGTTCTCCGGAGACGATCGTGCTGTAATGCCATCATATCGTCAAGCTTGCATCGCTCAATTTGTGTTTTGCCTTCATCTCCATAGCCTTGAGCATTACATTCAATCGGGTATCATCGGCATGCATCCTTCATACAATGGAGTAACCGTCTTTCTCAAGTTGCAAGCTTGGCTTTTCTCTAGCGGCAGCTCGGCGTTACTGCCCTGCGTGAGAAGCAGCTCTTGCACATAAGGGTCACGCACCCACTGGCGTTGTTCCATCGTCGTCGCTCCTCCCATCTAGATCATCATCATCCGTGCGCTCGCACCTTCACCATCTCCAGAGACTCTTCATCATCTCGCCCGTTCTCGCCGTGATGATGATCATCGCCATGTTGGCCACCTTCACCGTCTCCATCGCCTTCGCCATCGCTATCCAACGAGTGTATCCATCCATGAAACCATGGCGAGCAGTGCGCTGCAGATTCTCTAACTGGTCGATCACCCAGTTGAGTTTGCATCTTCTGCATGGACATCTTATATCCGTCTTGTTATTTCGTATCATGTCGGCCGCCGCAAATTTCAAAAATCTAGCCACAATGCCTTCGCTCATTATGCGGACCATTTTTGCCTGCACGGTGTACACGGTATAATTAGAAGTCTATTAGAACCACATAATGAATGCATGCATGCAATGGTCGATAGAAAATTTCGGCATGACTTATCCTAAAATTAGGACCTTTGCGAAATGCCAAAGTCTTGCCAAAATGGAAATGAATCAACATTTTGGCAAAACAAATGGCAACTTGTTCACATACAAACACAAGAGAGAGAGAGACCGATCCATACACACATGAACATATCATTATCCTCTCCATACACACATGCATGAGCATCATCGATACTCTCCATATAGACACACATATGACCATCGATCCTCTCCATACACACATCATGAGCATCAATCATCTACATACATATGAGCATATCATCCATATACACATGAACACATCCTTACATGGACAACTTACCGAGATGAGAGACCGATCGCGAGAAAGATGGAAAGGAGAGGTGCGCGCGCGAGACCGGAGAAGGAGATGAGAGACCAGAGACCTTCCTCTATTACTTATTTAACATCCAAGGCAAGTTCTACATGCTAAAAATGGTGAATGGGTGGAGAAATTGAGGTGGGAAGGAGAAGATCCCGACTAGATCTAAAGACGAAGAAGAAGGGGAAAGTGAAGTGTGGGGTGGTGGATGTGGTCACACATGTGCACATAAATTGCTGTCAAAAAAATCGACACATCCATGGCGCACTCTGCCCTAGTGCGCGCCACAGAAGGAGAATCCGTGGGCGACATGCCATAGTGCGCCACGGATGTGTCTGGCCGTTTCACAGCAGAGAGGGGCATGCGCTTAGGCGTAGCGCACCCCCCATGTGCGCCACGGTTGACACAAACAACTGTAGCGCACCTACCCTATGTGCGCTACGGATGTTTGGCGTGCGGCCAACAGGGCCCTGGCCCACACATATCTGTGGCGCACTATGGTCATGTGCGTCACGGTTGTTCTAGTTACTAGTAGGGCACTGCCCATAGGTGAGCCACGCCTGTTTTAGTCGTGGGGCACTTCAACCAAGTGAGCCACGGATGTGCTGATTACCTGTAGCCATTTTCCTAGTAGTGTGAGCTTTGTAATCAAGTAGATATACCTTGCTACTCAAATGCTTCATTAGATCTCTGCTCTCCTCATGTGTGTGAAAGTGACAACGTGCACGCCATGGTGGCACTTAGGCTTGAGTCTACATAAATACTCTTTGCGCTTTAATAGATCTATGTTTTTCCCCACGTGTGTGAAAGTGACAGCGTGCATACCGTGTGTGGCACTTTGGCTAGATTGAATGTTTGTTATGAGTTATATTTGGAGTTGGATGTCTCTATGAAATTGTGGTGTTTGTTGGAATCATCTAGTGCTCAAGGTGACAGTGTGGGGTTATCTAGATTGGGGAAGGCGGACTTTGAGGAGTGCTGTTATAGCCCTACCAATGATTAGAGTGTTCAACCGGAGAGTAGTTAAGAGTAGTATCATGAAGAGAGGATATTTATATGAGAGAATGTTCACTAGTGAAAGTATGATCCCTAGGCCTTGTTTCTAAACATTGAAACACCGTTTGCATCTAGATCTGTTGCATGTTTGCTTGCTTCCATCTTTATTCCGTTTGTCGGGGAGGTTACCTTTCCTCCACGTCAAGCTCTTTTCTGGCACCGTTACCCCACGTCAACAACAAGTCAGAAGCTCTTTTCTGGCACCGTTACCACTTTTATTTCACTATACCTTCGCCGAACTAGTGCACCTATACACCTGAGAAGTGTATTGGGTGTGTTGGGGACACAAGAGACTTCTTGTATCTTGATTGCAGGATTGCTTGAGAGGGAATACCTTTGACCACTTCCTCCCTGATTTCGATAAACCTTGGGTAATCCACTTAAGGGAAATTTGCTGCTGTTCTACAAACCTCTACACTTGGAGGCCCAATAACTGTCTAGAAGAATACAAGTGCATAGACATTAAGCTATTTTCTGGCGCCGTTGCCGGGGAGGTAAGGTAAAAGGTACTCACATCCTCCGGTGTGAGTGCTCGAAGTTATTTCCTTTAGATTCTATAGTTTTGTATTTTTTTTCTTGTTTTCACTAGTTAGGCTTAATGGAAAACAACAACAAAATTAGATAGATCTATAGCATTTATATTGAGTTAGGACATGAAGTGTTTGAAGAGAAAATTAAAAAACCTATGGAACTTTATATGCATGCTAATAGCAATGTTATTAGTATGCATTCTTTGGACACCATTATTTCTAATTCTATGGAAAAGTCTAAGCTTGGGAAGCTGGTTTTGATGAGCATGATATTTTTAGTCCCCCAAGCATAGAGGAGAAACTTTTCTTTGATGATAGTTTACCTCCAATATATGATGATTACAATGATGATATTGATATTTTCAGTCCACCTACTATTGAGGAGAAAATTGATTATGATTACAATGTGCCTCCTATTTTTGATGATTATGGTGATGAGAATAACAATGATAGCTATTTTGTTGAATTTGCTCCCACTACAATTAATAAGAGTGACTATGCTTATGTGGAGAGTAATAATTTTGTGCATGTGGCTCATGATAAGAATATTTTATGTGATAGTTATATTGTTAATTTTATTCATGATGCTACTGAAAGTTATTATGAGAGAGGAAAACATGGTTTTATGCATCTCAAAAATATTAAGTTTCCCCTCTTTATGTTGAAAATCTTGAAGTTGCACTTGTTTTGCTTTCCTATGCTTGTTGCTTTGTGCTTTCATGATTTGTTTCTTTAAAAGATTTCTATGCATAGGAAGTGGGTTAGACTTAAATGTTCTTTGAATTTGCTTCTTGATGCTCTCTTTTAAATCAATTCATATTTCCTATGTGAGCATCTTTAAAATTATCATGCCTAACTTAAAGGCATTAAAGAAAAGTACTTGTTGGGAGATAACCCAAGAGTTTTCTTGAGTCTTGGAAGTTATTACTTCAGTAATAGCCTCTCCTTATCCTTTTTGTTTGATTTTTGTGCCAAGAATGGCCTCTAATGAGAGGGAAGTAAGATTTGGGGAGTTGCTGTCCCGAAACAGATTTCTGTCCTCCATAATAAATATTCGTGAGGAGTCTCTGTAACTCGTATTGAGCTGAAAATTTACAAATAAATACCCCAGTATGTTAGCTCACTTTCATTAGTTCAACACGTTTTGATTTGATCAACAGAAGGTCTTCGAAAAAATCAGTTTCTACCTGCTGGTCTGTTTTGACAGATTTCTGCCATTATTTGCATTTGCTTCTTATTAATTCCTTTTTAAGTTCTTTTTGGGAAATTGAGCTTTTTGAGGGAATTGCTACAGTATCTTGTGTTTTTAGTGAAAGTTTTGCTGTTCTAAAGATAAACCCAAAGGTCTAATATCTTTTGAATACACTAATGTTGCTAATGAAGATTGTGTGAAGATTTGTATGAAGGAAAAATTTTAGGCGTAGAGAGAGAATGATGTAATGAGATGAAGAATGGACAAAATCTCAAGATTGGGGATGCCACCATGGTGTCACCCCAAGAAATATCCAAGAGGTACAAGCGTCAAAGCTTGGGGATGCCCAAGGCATCCCCTTCTTCATCAATAAAAAGCTCAGGTCTGTCTAGACACTTCGTTTTTATTGTTTCATGCACAGTTGTGTTGTTCTTGGAGCGTCTTAGTTTTCATATTTGGTTTTTGTTTGCTTAGTTTGCTTGAGTAAAGTTGGTTTATCACACCACACTTCTTTTGGAGAGAGACACACTCTGTTTCCATTGCCCAGAACACTCTAGTTTTCATTCTTATTGTTTTGTGAGTGTTTTCTTTTGCTAGCACTGTGTTCAGCCTTATTTTTCTTGTGCTTCCAGCTTATAAATTTTTAGTTATAGTTTGTGGATTTGTGAGACAAGCTCACTGTTTTTATTGATTATTATCTTTGTGAGTTGTTTCAAATAAGTTGCTTGGTGTTGGAAAAGAGTAGGAAGCTTCATTCTTAAGTGGTATAAAAGGGAGCTTGCATTGGCTGTGACTTACACTTTAGCATGACATGCTAGGTGTTGTTTTGACCTTATGCTTAGTGATTATTGATGCAGCATGTCTTGTTCCAAACAATTAGGATTGCTTAATGTGCCTTGAAGAAATTATGCGTTGTTTTAGCATGCCAAAGTATAGTATTGTGGTATTCTCCTTTGATGATTTTCTTGGGTTGAATTGGCACATGCTTACACCATGTTATGACTATGAAAAGTCACCATTAGCCTCTATGATCATTTAGTCCTTGACTTGTAGTACCACTCTTTGCTTTGATTAGTATGCTTTGTTTCTCTACATGATTATGGCCATTATGCTCTCTTAGTTGGTTTCTCCCAGTCTTTTGCTAGCCTACACTTGTATGAGTAAGTTATACTTATGCTTCCAACTTCCAAGAAACCAAGTTATTCCAAAGTGTCCACTATAAACTCCTATGCATGGTGTGTTACACCATTCCAAGTATATTCTTGTTTTCAGCTACCTTCCAATTAAAAACTATTTTGTTATGTGAAAACTTAGTGATTAAAGCCCTCACGAACTTGATGTCACACTTTATTCTTTTCCCCTAATAAACTTGAACCATTGTGACAACTTTTTTGTATATGCTTGCACTTATAAGTTGGAATTAGCGAATCTTTGTCACGGGAACGTTTTCAACATTGCACTTGTACTTTTGTACTCCGTTGATATCATGCTCTTTTGTCTATGGATATTACCGGTGTGAAATGAAGTGGGAACTTATAAGTCCATGGAGTTTGTATTCTGTGTTAGAGAAATGCCTAGGCCGCTAGCCTAAGCCATGCCTAATCATGGTGGAAACTTGCAGCATCACCATTGTGAGCTATCTATGAAGCATCCTCAATAAAAAGCTATGCATATGTTAAATAAAAAGATTGTTGAGATTCTCATTGTCTGCTTGCCTTGTCATTTTGGTTATGGGAAAACTCCTGTACCATGTGCAAGGGGTACCCCGTTGGCGGTTCTCAATGATATGCAAATACTTATAGTGACAAGAACTTGCCTGGGCCCTAAGTTGAGTATCCATGAGGTGTAGCCCTCATATTCAAGGGACTTGAGATTGCCAACTTATACTTCATCAAGCATATACTCCAGCTTTGCCACTTTAACCTTCACCAATTAAAGATGCTTATGATAGGGGCAATGAGGGCTGAAAGCTAACAAGTACCATAACTTATGATAGGGGCAATGAGGGCTGAAGCTCTTTTTGAAACTTGTAATCCCTGCAACCTTTACAAAAAGGCCTTTCTTCCACCACTATTGAGTCTCCACCTTCTACCTTTAGGCACCATCAAGAGATCATAGCTGTCATTCTGTGTGTAGTGTTCCAAAGCTTATTAATTGATGCATATTGTGTTATTACTTGTTCTTGTGCTACTTGTTTCTAGTCACCCTTGTGAACTTTGAAGGTGTCCTATGCATCTATATTGCTACTATATGAGGGACAAGCTGAATGCCACTATGCCATGTTTTCTGTATGTGAAACTAACAAACGTTTTTCAATGCATGTTATTCATGATCTTTGTTTGTAGCCTTTCATGTTGCATGCATAGTTACTATGTCCTATTGTTAGAACTCCATCTTTCATGCACATGTTTAGAGTTCTTTGATCCCAACTTTCAATGCTTGCAAATGGTTTGATCTTGGTTTTGATGGTGCATGTCACCTCAAAAATTATTCTTTTTATCACTTACCTACTCGAGGACGAGCATGAGTTAAGCTTGGGGATGCTTGATACGTCGAAAACGTATCTATAATTTTTGATGTTCCATGCTTGTTTAGTATCTACTTTGCTTTGCTTTGTGTTTCTTTGAGGTGTTTTTATATCTTTTTTGGAACTAACCTATTAACAAGTTGCCACAGTGCCAGTTGCCTATTTTCTTCTGTTTTGGTTCGAAAGGCAAAAATCAATATTCTCGAATTGGACAGACAAAAGCCAAAGTCAATAAATTCCGTGAGGAACACGGCCGAAGGAGGGACGGAGAGGCACCGAGGGTGGCGGACCTCGGCTGGGCCAAGCCTAGCCCGCGCCTGGGGAGGGTGTGGGCCCTCTGGCCGCCTCCTCGGCCTCCCCTTCGCCTATAAGAAGCCCCCGATGAGAAAACCCTAAGTCGCCAATCATACTTCCAGAAAAAGTTTTGCAGCGCCGCCGCCACCGAAAGGGATATTCGGGGGACAGAAAGTCTCTGTCGGCACCTCACGACAGGAAGTGCCCCCAGAGCCATCTCCATCGATATCCATCGCCATCTTCATCACCATTGCTAATTCCCATGATGAGGAGGGAGTAGTTCTTCCTCAGGGCTAAGGGCTCTACCGGTAGCTATGAGTTCATATCTCTCTCTATGCATGATCTTGTGGTCATGAGCTTTGTAATCAAGTAGATCTACCTTGATACTCAAGTGCTTCATTAGATCTCTGCTCTCCCCATGTGTGTGAAAGTGATAGTGTGCACGCCATGGTAGCACTTAGGCTTGAGTATACATAAATACTCTTTGTGCTTTAATCGATCTATGATTTTCCCCACGTGTGTGAAAGTGACAGCGTGCATACCGTGTGTGGCACTTTGGCTAGATTGAATATTTGTTATGAGTTATATTTGGAGTTGGATGTCTCTATGAAATTGTGGTGTTTGTTGGAACCATCTAGTGCTCAAGGTGGCAGTGTGGGGTTATCTAGATTGGGGAAGGCGGACTTTGAGGATTGCTGTTATAGCCCTACCAATGATTAGAGTGTTCAACCGGAGAGTAGTTAAGAGTAGTATCATGAAGAGAGGATATTTATATGAGTGTTCACTAGTGAAATAATGATCCCTAGGCCTTGTTTCTAAACATTGAAACGTCATTTGCATCTAGATCTGTTGCATGTTTGCTTGCTTCCATCTTATTCCGTTTGCCGGGGAGGTTACCTTTCCTCCACGTCAAGCTCTTTTCTTGCACCGTTACCCCACACCAACAACAAGTCAGAAGCTCTTTTCTGGCACCGTTACCACTTGTATTTCACTATCTCTTCGCCGAACTAGTGCACCTATACACCTGACAAGTGTATTGGGTGTGTTGGAGACACAAGAGACTTCTTGTATCTTGATTGCAGGATTGCTTGAGAGGGAATACCTTTGACTACCTCCTCCCTGAGTTCGATAAAACTTGCGTAATCCACTTAAGGGAAACTTGCTGCTGTTCTACAAACCTCTGCACTTGGAGGCCCAACAACTGTCTACAAGAATAGAAGTGTGTAGATATCACACTTGGAGCTCTACATCGACAATGGCTCCTCATGCATGGATAATATGGAGCACTACACCGACAATGGATCAACATGCTTGGGTGATATGGAGTACTACAACAAAAATTACTCCCCAAGCTTGGATGACTTTGAGTGTGACATTGATGACGCCTCGCCAAGCATGGAGGACACAAAGAAATTCATTAACTTTGATGGCTCTTCCACGATCCATGAAGAATTCCTCCATCGCTTGGAGATGGAAGACTACTTCGCCAAGCAAGATGAGGCACATCTTCAAGAATCCATGACCTTCAAGGCCAAGAGTGCCACACCAAAGAGCACCACCTACTTCGATGATCCACCTCCAAGGCGTCAAGTGCCACCACCTCCAAGGCGTCAAGCACCACTATCCACAAGGCATAAAGTGCGAACACCTAGATGGCATCAAGCTCCACCATCTCCAAGGCGCCAAGAACCACCACCTCCAAGGTGCAAAGCACCACCTACCCCAAGAAGAGTGGCGTCAAAACATCATATACAATAAGAGGCACCAAGAAACAAGAATCTTCATCGACAAATATCCTCTCATGAGCATCGCCACCATAAAGAAGATACAAGACATCGTCAAAGGCACATTCACCACCAAGACGAAGAATTCGTGATGAGCACCATCCATAATGCTCAATCAAGCTCAAGAAGGCACCACAAAGCACAAGAAGAGTTCCAAGGCAAGTGATCATCGTCATGGGCATCATGTGGATGACCAAGTGCGCTAGCTACATTAACCTTCATCAAGGCGCGCCAATGACCTCCGTCGACACCACTGATACCTTCGATCCGGATTACGGATGTAGTATAGCTCTTTTTCCGTAGTAGACCTAGGTTTATCGAATCCTCGGGAAGCAGAAAGCAAAGTGAGATTACTTAAACGAACCTTCGAGAGTTTTAGAATTACTTTTGTTTTTTCATCGGACCAAGAGTTTGCGATATTTTTGTTGTTGTTGACGATGGAGATAGAGAGGGCCTAGGGTCTTCGATTTTCACCAATAGCTGTGCAAAACATCTGATGAGAATAATAGATAATAATAAAGTATGCATGTAATTGTTAGAGCAAGATAATTATATGTGGGTAGTGCATCCATAATTTCTATCGCATCCACAACCTGTTATAGCAATATCCTACTAGTCCCATCCATAGAAGAAAGATAACTAATGATACACAAAGGGATGTCACTGTTTAATCCCAAGTAAATTCCTCACATACAACCGTACTACCCCTTCTGTCACTGCCCCTTCTTTTCAACCTCAACTCTCCCTGCCACCAGAATCCGACACGCCGGAGGAATAGATCTAGATCTAAACCTCTAAACCGTTCTCCATTTGGATTGTATAAATCCACAACAAGTACTTGTAGGTTCATTAGTCCTTATATTAAGGCAAGAGAGGGTACTACAATCATCATGTCATACAAACTAGTACATGATCCCATCTATGATAAATAACATGCACAAAAAGCTACATGGCTAGTCCAAAGCCCTTATCCCAAGGAGAATTACTCACACATAGAGATGAAATCAACAATCATAAACATTGTAATATAGATCATAAGTTTGATAGCAAATAGTATTGCAATGTCATCAATTAGAGAAGAGATCTACTATTACAAGTGGTGGAAGATGGCTATGGTGGTGGAGAAGGGTTTAGAGGTTTAGATCTAGATCTATTCCTCCGACGTGGCAGCTTCTGGTGGCAGGGAGAGTTGATGTCGAAAAGAAGCGATGTTTCCCGTCGTCCGAAACCTCTTTATATAGAGGTACCTTCACTAAAGGTGTTTTGTTTGACCTAATGAAGTCGATTTCTAATAAGGATGGCGATTTTACCCATATGGGTAGGGTATGAGCACACTTTTATACCCACGGGTAATACCCATAACCTACCCGTTAAGTTACGCGTATGGGCATGGGTATAGACTTGTACCCATGGGTACACCCATATCTTGCCCGTTTAAACTAACATCTCAAACTTACCTGTAGAGTGTCAATCTATGCAGAAAGAGGCCTAGGGACAAGTATGCGATTGCGAATTCTAAACTTTGATACGTTCATGTACTTGTCTACCTATTATTAAGTAGAGAAATTGTATTTTTTTCAAATATATATTATTGATGAACGTAAAATTGTGAATAACTCGTGTACTGTTGGATCTACCCACCGGGTACTCAACTAGTATGGGTATGGGTAAAGTTTTACACCCGCGGGTACGCGTATGTGTAAAGTTTTAAACCCATTGAATACACGGGTATGAATATGGTATTGCTCTACCCTGCCCATACCCTACCCATTACCATCCTTAATTTCTAACGACTTACCCTCTACCTCTAGTGTGTTCTCTTATGTTGTCCTATGATCCATGGATGAAGACGCACCTAGCCATGAAGCAATGATGCCTCAATTGGAGAATATGTACATGGTGGATGAAGAGGATGTTACGCCATGGCTACATCAAGAAGACGAAGTCGTCCACAAGGAGGCCACTACTACCACAACACCCACTTCATATGAGAGGTATGAACGAGGTAAAAATAAGGGTGTTGATGATGCCATGATCCCACTAGTGGACATGATGACTTGTGATGATTTGCATGCTATGGATGATATTTGTGACATCGCATATGATTCTTTCATGTTTCCATGTGATGATTTTCCTTTGCATAATGTTGATCGTGTGAAATTATTTGATTGTGATTACGTTTCCATAGACATGCCATGCTATAAACGTTCATTTTCCCATTGTTGCTTGCAATATGATGAAAATTGCTATTTCAAATGTATTGCTTGCAATAATGATGAAATTACTTATAGTGTTGTGACAAACTTGATGAATAATTTCTCTTTGCCTATGTTTGTCGGCAACCATAATATTGCTTTGGACATGCTTGGCCATGGTAGTATCCAATTTCTCCCGTTGCTTGCAATAAGTTGAATAATTTGTCTATCAATTTTTTGTTTGCAACAATACCTATCATATGTGTTACAATAAGATGCCCCCATAGCTTTCTCAATGTTTAGAGATTTTGATGATTGCCGTGATAAGCATGTTCCCCACTTGCATACTCATCGTGCATATATTTCATACTTGATTGACATTAATGTGCACAAGAAGAGATACGTCATGATGGATGATGTGTTTCTCTACCATGAACACACACATTCTTCCTTTTGTGTATGATGTGTGTAAGTAACCACACTATATTGTCAACCTCGGTTCATCACGAGTTGACAAAAATAGCTCTAGAGAGCATCCCACAAGTGATTTCAAGATCAAACCCAGCTCTGATACCTTTTGCATGCTTTGAATCTTTCATGTTGACAAATTGCTCTTTCCTATGGTTTGCTTGCAAGAATGTCGATGGTATTATCTCACCTTGTGACATTCATGTTTTTTTGTTATTGGATATTGATGCTTTGTGTGTTGCAACAAAATGTTGAAAATTTTCTCTTTCCGATGTTTTGTGTGCAACCATAATGCCATTAAGAGCATGTGTTGTCATGAGAGCTTCGAAGTATCTCGTATAGTTGTTGCATCAAACATAATGAACACTTGCTCTTTCATATGGTTTGTTTGCAAACATGTTGTTTTTGCTTCCACTTGGGATACTCATATTCCCATGATTTTTGGATGATTTGTGTGTGGCATCCAACATGTCGAACAATTTATATTTCCAATGGTTGGTTTGCACACATAATGATGTTGCTTTGGACATTCTTACTCATGTTTTTTGTCAAATTCTTCCATTATCATATCAAAAATGTTGATATATATCTTAGTCAATTGCTTTGAGTGCCACACTAATAAGTTATATTGATTTTTTGAGTTCCCACATTTGGATGATGTTCAAACAATTTCCATGCACATTGACCTTGCATATACATTACGTTTGCTATCCGTGTGTTGTGCTAATAGTGTTGTGAACAAGAATGGACATGCCACAAATGACATGCTCCTCTATCACGCACGAAAATATTTTGCTTGGTCTTTGTTGTGTGAAGGTACAATTGCTTACTCGTCAACCTCTACCAACCAAGAGTTGACAAGGAGAAATGAAGAGGATTACCTATGTATGCGTTTCTTCGAGCTATCTCTACAACATAAGGTGAATTCCTTCTACTTGATAACTCATGCTATAATCTTCATGAATTGTCTACTCTTTGAGTGTTGCTTCACTTTTGTTGTGAGCTTTGTAGGCTTCATGGAAGTTGAAGGAACATTGAAGTGTTGTCAAATCAATCTTCCCGAGGACGACTATATGGTGAACCCTAGGATAAAAAATGTCTCTCGACCTATTCTACTTTGTGATGAGCATGTAGAGTCAAGGAGGACTCTTTTTGAAGGGGGGAGCTAATGTAGCCTGACCTATGGTCGTTACCACATCAAGGTCTCCAACTTACGCCAAGTCTACATGGACTCCAAAGGTGAATCCGTTCCTCTATGTGAGTCCACTTCCTACCCTATTGAATGTTATACTACTTCATACTCCGTCACATTGTCACATCCCAAGATTTTCCAAATCTTGTTATGTGAAAAATAAATGAATAAAATAAAACTTTGTTGATTTTTAGGGTGAGAAGAAACTTTTTGAATCCAACTGGAAACTTTCAAAACCTATTTGGATCAAATAAAATCCTAAAGGGATTTAAAAGGTTAAGCAAACAATAAAGATAAAATATTTGGAACTACTATTTTGGATCTTTTATAAAAAGATTTGGTTTTCAAATGAAAAGGTAGAATTATAAATAAGGGTTATTTTATAAAGCCAAATTAAAACTTGGCCAAACCTTTGAAATAAAATATTTCCATTTGATAAATTAGTAAAGGTTTATTTAAATAAATTAATAAGGATTTAATATCCAAGTTTATTAAAAATAAAGGTTTTACTATTTTAATTAAAAATAAAACTTGTTAAATTATTTTAAACAGGTTTTCCAAGTATTTTATATTCTAAAATAAAACCTACTGAAGTGTTTTTGGTTTTACATTTAGATTTCAAAAATAAAGATTTTAATAAAACAAATCCTATTTGAATTAAATGATTAAGGTCTATTCATTTAATTATAAATGGACCCTAAACTAAAAATATTATTTTGTTTTGGACCTTGGTTTATGTTGTTAAATAGAACCAAACTCAAATGCAAAGTTTGGTTTGATTTGGTTGTTTGAATTGTTGTTTGAATTTCAAAACAAAAAATCAAATAGAAAAAAAAAAGATTACTGAATAAAAAAATGGAATCAGACTCGACCCAACTAAGCAGGCCCAGCAGCCCAGTTCCAGCCCAGCTACTTACCCCACGTGCGAAGCATTTTTCACACACACACGCACCCGCGCAGTCCCAGACAGGTGGCCCCTCTCCCCAATCTCTCTCCCTCACTGACAGCAAGGCCCCACCCCTCATGTACATCGTCTCCACACGACCCCGTCGCCCCTGCCGTTGCAGCCACTTACTCCGGCGATCAATTCGCGTTAACAGCGGCCATTACTACACCTCGCGACCACGCTGTCTTAAACGCCTCTATCTCCTCTTCCTTTCCCCTCAAACCCCGTTGCAAGTGAGCCACCAGGCTGCCCCAATTCCATTTGCTTTGCCACTGCTCCGACGACGTCTTCGACCAAATTCCGGCGCCGTCCAACCGCCCCTTGCCTCCCTGAGCACACGGCCGTGACTCCCAGCCCCTAGCGCTTCTCTCTGTGCTGTCCGTTCACTCGCGGGCGCCCCAGAATGTCGGCTTCGACAACCTTTGAGCGCCGCCGCGTCTGCTTCTTACTCCGGCGAAGTTTCCTGGTAAACACCAACCGCCCCGAGCCGTCTCGATCACGCTCACGTGAATCCCACACTCGCCCGCATCTAACCCTGCCCCTATCTTGTCTTAGGGTGGACTGCAACGTCGCCCCGACGAAAGCAGAGCCGTCGGCGTCGACGACGTCTCGTGACGATTACTTCCACTCGGTCGCTTCGCCGGTACCACCTCGAGCTTCAGCAAGCCTCTACGAGTCTGGTAAGCCTCGCTAACCTCTTCCTTGCTTCCTGTAGCCGCCGCTAGCACATCGTCCGACCACGCGCCGCCGCTCACTGCCGTCAGCGCCGCTCGAGTATGGTCAATACGATTTTCCTGAGGCTAGAATTAGAACCTGAGCGAAAGGGTATGAGCACACTTGAGCCGTGCGATCTGTTTAGATCCAACGCCTCACAGAGGCCGATCCACCCGAACCGGTATCGACCAGTAGAAACGTGCCGCGTGGCCAGCCTTTGATTTAAAACAGATTTTAGAACCTGAATTAGATGCAAATTTGAAAACCTTGTAACTTTTGATCCACACGTCCAAAATTTTCAAACTTTATTTCAATGGAATCAGTGGATCAAACCCTATCCAACCATGCAATTTGTTTAGTAAAAAGCATCTGGTAAAATGGTTGTTTTTGCAGAAACTTTTGTATGCTTGTTTAGGTTATAAAAATTGTTCAAAAATGATTTTGTGGATGAAATCTTTGCAAATGGTTTGTTGTGAACCTACTGACCCTAGGAACCAACCCATGGATTGAAAAATGTATTTGGTGAAGTTTAGGAATAGAAACTTGAATTAGCCCATTTCTAGTCAAATAAAAATGTTGATTTTGTTATGGAAATGATTTTTGAGAAGAACCTTTGGAAAATATTTTGATTCAAACCTACTGACCCAAAACACCAAGTTTTGTGAATTAACAACTTATTTGGTGAACAATATAAAATTGTTGCTTTGCTAAAAACATTTTCCACCACATAAAATAATGATTGGATTTAAAAATGGTTTATAGATAAAACCCTTTTGAAAATGACTTTGCCACTTTGGAAAATGAACACTTTGAACCTTACAAAGTTTAGAGCCTAGTGGAGACCACCTTTGCAAATAAAACTATCTTTTGCATGCTTGCATGTATGACTTTGTTTCTATTATTTTATGTGTGTTTGATTGTTTGAAAATTGGTTGGAATGCTAGTTGAATTTGTGTTTGCTTGATTGATTTGTAGTGAAGCTAGAAGAGTGTGATTTTAGCAAGATCAAGAAGTGAACCAACATTCCCTACCAAAAGGCAAGTGACACTATCATCCAAGTCCTACTAGTTTCATTATACTTAGTGGATTTTTGAAACATGCATGAGAAGGATTTCTATACTTTATGCTATGCTAAATCCTAATAGGATACCCCTATATATTCCTTAGTGAAAACAATGTAGTTGTAGTATGCTTAGCCCAGCTATATATTGGGATGGGATACATGTTATGATTATATGAAGTATTGAAAAGACTTATGTTTTATATAATAAAACAAGTACTCAATGAACCACCTGGATGGACAAGGATACTCAAGCTTTTGGACAAGGTGGCAACAAAGGAACCATGTTTATATGGCAATCTTTTGTTGTGCACTAGAAGAAAACCACCAGGACTTAGAGATTGAACATGTTTCTCAAATGCTGGCTTCCGTGTCTGACCACATGCTAAATGGGCTCTAGCTTAGTCAACTACATAGTGGAAGACCCATGCATTGGCATCTTCAGGTTAACTAGATTTGTGTAAGGGAGCTTGAAACCCTACATTGGTGCCTGGTAGACAAGCTAGCATTGTGTATTGGGAGGACTCCTATGGAAAGACTTTGTCACATTCTCAATCTGCCAGTACTCCATCTTGGTGAGTACTTATCCAGCGGCCACTGGTGGCATCAAGATGAGATTGTGTCATGTGGGTAAAGTGTACAACTTTTGTAGAAGATCAAATTCTAAGTACTTAGTCGTGTCCCCGGTTATGGACAATACTGAGCAACTAAGGCCTGAAGCTATGGAAGATCTCGACATTCCAATTTCTCCAAGTTAAAACTTGAGGGTGACAACAAGGGAATTTGAAACACTTGGTGGATTCCAAGGAGTTCAGAAAGATTTGACAAAATATCAAAACTATTTTGAAAAGATAGGATAAAACTATATTGCTTTCTGCAAATGAGCCTAAACCCCACTTAGCCAAATATGCATGTATTGATAGGATCCACTTATATTCTACATAGTAGTGAAACTTGCCAATACAATTCAAATGTATTGACCCTTGTGGCTGCAACTTGTTATGTTGCAGGTTTGTTTGATGTTAGTGAAGTTTATTGATTAGGATTACAAGTCTACAACCAACATGTCTGCCTGTGGCACTTTGAAGATGAAGGACCCCATGCTTATAGATATTCTGTTGCAATGTAATGTAATAGCCAAATGAGCTATGTAAGATGCAATGAAATATTTTATTCCTGGTTATAAAGTTGTATTATGACCTTTGTTTCTTGATATTACATCTTAACTGTGGATGCTAGCTATTGATCCAGGGACTAGCATTGTAAACACAGGGATCTCTACCTTATTAAAGGTTGGGAACCTTACACACATATTCATGATAGGTTCATACGGACAAGTACGGAGGAAAGGGAGGAAGCCCGGAGCACCAACCCCGATAATACGGAGGCTTGGAAGAGGAGACGTAAGACGTTGCACGAGAAGCACCAAAATCTCTGGACCTGCAGACCGGAGTCTCCAGACCGAGACACCAAAGTCTCCGACCGACCTCCAGACCGGCCACAGAAACTGACCCGGGGACAGTCTACATTACCCTCCAGACAAGGACCTGAGATAGAACGGAATCTTCGGCCTGAACGCAGTCTCCGGCCAAACACCCCGGAGTATAAGGTTTAAGAGATGGTCCTGTGCGCCGCCATCTTGGACCTTGGCCCATGAACCCCCCTTATTCCTTCCAAACCCTAGTTTTATCCCCAAACAACCCCTTGTTAAGTGGTTGGACTATAAATGGATCCCCCACCCTTCATGTATCCCGGAGGCATAGATGATAGACTAAAGACAACCCCTATTGCGGAATATCTAGTTTTGCCTCATCCCCCTGTAGCACCCAGGGTAAATCCACTACTAGAAAATCATTGTTGTTATATTTTGTGCATCATCATGACATCATCATGCATATTATTATTTTTGCCTCAAACTATTTTACAAAGTATATTTTTGTTTTTCTAGATATTCCTGTCGTATTTCAAATCAAAACTTCGGTCTATTCCGGATATTTTATTTGCCTAAAGCCTAGTTACGAAAATCCTATTTAAAGCTAAATAAAAACAAAACCTATTTTGTCCGGGGAGACGGTCCAGCCGGTTAGGCCAAAGGCCCAACCAGACCAGACCAACTACCACCCAGCCCATATAACTAAAACCCTAACCCTAATCCCTGTCTATCCCCAACCATACTCCCACCCACCCCTGTCACCGCCGCCACACCACAGCTTCCACCTAGCCGCAATCCCTGCTTTCTCTTGTCCGTTCCTCATCTGTTTTTCTCTCTGCCCGCTGGCCCCACCCTGCCGGCCCACTCCGTGTGACCCCGCTCGTCCCTCTCCTCTCGCAGACCACAATCCCCTCCCATACCCGACCTCCTCCCCCGATGCTCCTCTCCCTTCTCTCGCAAGAAGAAACCGCCGCCGCCCTCCCTGATTCCTCCTGCGGATGTCGCCTACCCCGCCGCTACAGGCCACCAGAGGGATCCTCCACCCCTCACCACCGCCTCTACCGCTCGGGCCTGGCATCGCCCGTTACTCTCGAGTCGGCCGCCGACCAGCGCCTCCCCGGCGCCCGGACCGCCCTCTGCACCGTCTCCCCGAGCACCCCCCTCTCTCCGTGCCTGCTGGAGGCCATCGTCGACCGCCATCTATGTTCCCTGCATCCCCTCGGCGGCTCGCCCCCGCCAAGCTCTACCAGGAGCTCGCCGCGTCCTCCTGCTCTCCTTGCCCCTGGCCCGCATCGCCAGTGAGGCCGCCCCGAGCCGCCGCCGGCCTGCAGCCGCTCTCCTGGCCTCCTCCTCGCCCACGTGCAGGAGCTCCTCTGCCGCCGCCTCATGTCGTCCTCGTGCCCTGCCTTCCACACGCGTGGTGCCCGTTGTCTCTGTTCCTACAACGGCTCCGTTGCCCACTGCATTTTGGTTGGTGGTACGTTGATGGACGTGGTGTGTTGATGGTAGATGGTGTGCTGATGTGCCAGCCCGGTGGTTCCTCCAATTCGTTTGATAAGATGGTGTTGTTGTTTGTGATGACCCAATGTTGATGTTGCTGCACGAGACCCTTCCGAGCATCAAGATCTTCGTCGCCGACGAGACCGGATTGATGCCGACAAGGGATGCCACGGTGCCACTCAAGAACCCTTCCCGAACTCGCAACCCTCGGTACACCAAGATCGCCACCTCGGGTACAGAGCCGGGACCCGTCGAACCTCAAAACCCCAAGATCACCGATACCCATGTGTGACCCCTTTCTCAGACCCATATTTTTATAATATATAACATCGACCTGTTGCATATAATTATACATGCTTGCGTACATCTCATCCTGTGTGGTTTGGGGGCCTTATGCCGATTCACCTCATGATTAAATATGGAGACCATATGCGGGCGAATCTAGTCTAATATTGGTCCCATTTAAAATTGTGTAGCGAACCGGTGATATATTTTTCCTTGTTAATACAACATTAAATTGGGGGTATCTAAACAACAAGAACCTATTTGTTAATTGTCGGGACCCCGGTTCCGCTTACTATTGCCTAATTGCATCGTATATTTTCCATGTCATACATCATACATGCATCATGCCCGATCTTTTGCCGTAGTATTAAATAGTGCATCCGATGTTTCTTCTAGTGCTTTGCTTCTTCATGGATTAGGCCGATGAGTTGATGCGAGTGTCGACCCAATCTTCGGATGAACCTTCGGCAATGTTTTTCAGGTGAGCATTCTCCCTCTTTCTACCTATTTTACATTTCTAGTCTTTATTCCTTCATGTTGATCTATTGCTACCTGTGTTGCGATGCTATAGATTTCGTACCCCTTTATACTTCCTTGCAGCCTCTATATTGCCATGGACACCTCCTATTACCTGATGTTTGGTAGATAGTCGACCTTGTGGGTCGTAGTCGCGTGCTCAGGTGCTGATTCGTGTCGTCGATGCTCCATCATTGTTGGGTGGTTGACACATGCTTAATGGTGGAGAGGATCAAGGCTTTAATTATTGTTTAATAGCTAAAATTGAAAGTAGGTAAATAATGCAGAGGCACCAGTGGGTAATAGACAATATTTGGTTTTAACGCTCCAGGTGTCTCGTGGGAGGAAGTTCTTGACACTGTTAGAGATCGAGCGCACTAACCACAGGTGGGGTGTGTGGGAACCCCCATCGATTTAGTACCTGATTTCAAAGTACTGTATCGGGAGCCACAAAGTAGTTTGAGGCTTTATTACTATCATGTACTCATGCCATGCTTTACTGCTTTATTTACGATTGCGCGTGGAGCGCCTGTACTGTTTAGGAACCCCGTGATACATTTTCGCTGTATCGACAAGCCCAGTCACACTTTCGGGTTCCCAGTCGTTTACAACCGTCGACACAAACCCTGGGTCCTTCTCGAAGACCGGCCAACTTCGTTACGGGTAGCTTAGTGGGGTGGCCCCCTGTGCTTGCTTTGGGTCTAGGAAACGTCGTGTCCGAAACCCCGTCGACATACCATTGGGTGTATGTTTTGTGATCTTGTACCTACCTGATCTGACAACAAGGGTGTAGGTGCGTGTGGAAACTGTGGTGCACCCCTGCAGGGTTAAATCTTTTCGAGAAACCGTGTCCATGGTTATGGACGACTTGGAGCATAGTTCTTGATCATAGACAACTATAACTAAAGTTTACAGTTATAATTTGATTTGTATCCGATATGACTAGTAATCAGCTTCACTACAACGGAATGGCTAAATAAAAGTACCAACAACTGCTGGGTTTGGGATATCTCATGCTAATTGTATCTGACTAGTAAGTGTCGCAACTACAACGGAATGGTTAATTAAAAGTGCCACTGCTTATTATATCAGGATGACTATCTATACCTGACTAGTAATTGCTGCAACGATAACTGAATAAATAAAACTGCCAACTGTGTGAGTTCCTCGGTTGAATTCCTCGTTTGGTCTCGAGGGGGAAATACCAGGATGGGTATGTTTAGTGGTAGTATCAGGTTGGTTCCGAATAGGTCTTTCTTATCCCTCTCTGATAGCCGACAGTTATATCGACTCTCTATAGGTTGTTTAGTGCATGCTGCGCTGCCGCTTCAGTCCACCATACCTATGTAGGCGAGGACCGCCGAATTCTAGTCTCTCCGTGTACTGGCCTCAGTACTGACCGCTCTATTTTTCCTTTTCCCTTTGTCGGCACCCCTTTTGTTTTTAGCAGGTTTTGAGATCGACGTCGTTAGAAGGGTTACCCTTCCGGCTTGGCCTGGGCATGGTTATGGACGCCATTGGTTATTCTTCAGGGCTCTTAGCTCAATTTGCATCTTGTCCGTACTCGGACGTTGTATCGTTTTCAAGGTGATTTGAATCTTTGTACTGTATATCTGTATTCTTGACTCATTGAGTCGCTGTTGTATATATGTTTTGTGGGTTCCATCGAGGACTATTGTGTAATGATATTACTTCGTTTTCGACCCGCACGCAAGTGCCTGGTGGGCACCTTTGAATCATTTCTATGCGGGTTTGGCGGGAAGCGCTAAAACTTGCATAGGGCCAATCCGAGGGTGTTACACCCCCTTACCAAGGGTACCGACTATTGTCACCAACCTCGATTGGACTTTTCATCATGCCTCCATCATTGTACAAGGCCTTAGATTTGATGTTCCTTCTCAAAGTTGTCAAGATCCTCCCCAAGGTGTTCTTCCCTCTCGGATGTGGATTTGAGGGAGCATGTTGACTGATCTTTCCTTGCGAGGATTCTATTGGACCGGTGGCCACCATTCAGGAGCAATAGGTCTTGTATCGTGTGAGTTTTGCGTGTGTTCATCATGTTCTTCATGAGGTGTGTGATAGCTTCTGCTACCTTCTCCTTTTCCCATCGATTTTGCATCGATTTCCACGGAGATTCGTGAAAGATCGGGCAACCCTAGGGGACACCCTTAACATTAGAGATCAGCATCCGAGAAGCACTAGATTGTATTAGAAAATTCACGGAAATTGACTCGTGGATGAGCCATCATCTGGTTTAGCCTATGCCTTAGTAGCAATTTTCCTGCTCTAGCATCGGCGAAGCTAGATCTAGAGCTGTTGTATTCATCCTCATCTGCAGATCCGATCTCAATAGGGAGAATAGAATCGAACTTGTCCTCCACCACAAGAGTGGGTTGGGTGGGTTTAGGGATTTCTGAGATTACACTAGTGGAAACAGCCCCATGTGTCCCGGTTGGTAAGGGGCTTTAGTCCCGGTTCCCCAACCGGGACGGGGCAATCGAGACTAAAGCCCCAACCTTTAGCCCCGGTTGCCCCACCAACCGGGACAAAAGGGCGTACACGTGGCCGCGGAAAAGGGTGAGGGGGGAGGAGCAACCGCCCCGGTTCGTAACACGAACCAGGACAAATAACCCTTTGTCGCGGCAGAGATTTGACACATTTCTCCGCCGCGGCAGAGAATTCATTTTGGCAACTTTTGTTGCCGCGGGAGCATTTTGGCCACTTTTTGTGCCACGGCAGAGAATTCATTTATGTTGTTTTATTGTTTATTTAGTGTTTTGCACTCATCAATGAAAGAACCATTATATTACACAAGATCATCATGACAATATAGATCCAAGTGTCAAACATATTACATTCGATACACGGATCGAGTTCATGCACTACATACAAAATAAGCTCTTTGTACAATCCCTATTGTTTATACGCACCCGAATAGTATTCTCCTTTTGGGTTTAGGACTTCTGCATCCAAGAATCCCGCCAATTCCTCCTGAATTGCTCGTACGCGATCCTTTGGCAGAAGACCGTCCCGTAGGCGTTCGATCTGATTTAAAAACGGAGTCAACCTATATGAATGAAACTAAACACAATTTGATGGTAATTAAAAACTATAGAAATTGTTTACGTATGTGGAGTTGCTCTAAATTTCTTCCCTTCTCACAACATGTCTGACGGATGAACTCGCAAACATAGTATCCACATAAATTGTTCCCTAGTCCCTGTGTTAGGCACTTTACGAGAACAAAGTTCAATCAAAAATATAATCAAGCATGATAATAACGGTATCAAAACTAGAATCAAAGAGATGCGCGGATATAGCTAGTGGTGCTTACATCTAGTGGTTGAAATGTAAGCTCCTCTTTCCAAACACCCCTAGACTTGTTGGTAAACCGTTTCCAAGCACTGACCGGCGAAGAAAACGAATAAAAGAAGTTATTAATTACTTGATATCATAAAATTCACGAACATTGCTGATATAGTGTCGTAATGATTAGAATTACCGCTGGAGAAGCATCTGCATGTCCTTCCACTGCTCAAGGGATTTATGTTTCGAGTCCATGACTAGTACACGCCTTTTGTCAAGTTGAATGATTAACAGAATATAGTGGAAGCTGCGGATGCATAACTAATCAATTATATACTTAACATCGAGTAAGCAAAATAGAAAGTGTATACAAGATAATAACACTCACTCGAAGTTGTAAGGAAATAGTATTTCCCTTCTGGTTTCTTGAAACCTTAACGCGTGTACGATATTATCCTCCGTATCCTAGGGGTTTGTTTTGAGATTAGCTTGATGAACCCAATATGGGTCAATGAACCCAATTTCATAGATTTGTCCTCTGCTGCATTCCAGAATCTTCATTCTGCATATTATAGTATGAGTATATACATGCAATAAATGAGGTGAGATAGCTAGAGACTAAATTAATTACAGAATTAGTACTTACAGACAATAGGCACTGATGATAGATTTGTCCAAGGCGTCGTGATTGAATAATTTAAATAGTTAATCAAATTCAATGGATATCATGTCATATATTTCTTTCCCATAATGCTTTTTTGTAACCCTCAGCACTATCCAGTTAGCCCTGGCCTTTGTGGCATGCATGTACCAGTTATGCAATCTTCGCATTTTTATTGGAAGATTATTTACCTCCTCAGGTTTGACGAGAGGTTTGCCATACTGGTATTTGTATGCTACTTCACACACGGGGAAGTACTCTAACTGGGATAAGTACTGGGCAATACTCATACCTTGAGCAGCGGCAACTTCTCCGCATTGTGCAACTACCTCTGGATCATACTGCTCTTCGGCAACACATTGGTATGGGAAATCACCTTGAGAGGGGCGCAAGACTGTTTTGCTTGTTCTCCGAGCTGGGCAACGGATTTATCGCTTGCATCAGTACTGCTCTTCGAGGCTTGTTGTGCCGCATGTGACTTGAGAATAGAACGATCATAGTCTGATGACAGCTTTGGCTCGAGTTGATGAAGAGTCTTTAGCATTTTGAACACTCGGGCTTTTTCTTCTTTATTGCTGGGGAACTCTGGCTCTTTCGGCCGCCTCATCTTAGCGAAAAACGCTGTCGTTTCCGCATCAACGATAGCCGTAGTCTCCTCTTCAGTACAGTCATAAGCTCTCTTGGGAGGAACCTTTGGTACTTTTGGAAGAGGCTCTTGTTTACGTTTCGGTGATCGCTTACCACGACGCAGAGTAGAGGTGGTACGCTTACGCTTTTTATCCTGAGGCGTCGGCGATGGCTGCGCCGGAGATTGGTGAGGCGACAGAGACGGGTGAGGCGACGAAGACGGCTGTCGTGGCGACGAAGACCTCGCTGGAGACGGGTGAGGCGGCGGAGAAGATGGCCTTGGCGTGTGATTTAGAAGCACGATACATTCCTTTGGCCATAGAATGGTGACGTTTGTCGCGTCTCCCAGTTCAGTCAGATCCCCTTCACTTGCAGGGTAGTCAACCTTCAAAACTTCAAAGGTGGGCATGATTTCATCCACCCCGACAACAGCGTAGCCCTGTGGAACCGGACGACAGTGGTAAGTTGGTGTGGGTCCAATTGGGAAGGCATAGCCGACCACCACCTTCATTGATATGTTCACAACTTTGACATGTAGTTCGTAGTGTGTCATCTCTGTGATATCATCCACTGGGTAGCCAACAGGAGCCATCATCGGTGCACCATCGTCATCGTCATTGTCATCACCCAGGACCTTGGTGGAAGCCACACTACTTTTTCGATTATTAGATAAGCCGGTAGCATCGAATGCAGGTTCTACCACCATGTGCTGCTGAGATGGGCCGGTAGTACTTTGCTCTTTAAGTGCGTTAATTTCATCTTGTTGTTGCTTTATTCGTTCTTCAATTATACGCATTCGCTCTTTCTGAATATCTGCTTCAACTTCCGCCTTGTCCTTTCTCCTGTGACGGCTTCTATCAGGATATTTCTTCCTCTCTTCGGGAAACCCAGTCCTCCATGGTTTGGAGCCGCTTGTGCCTCGTGTTCGTCCATCATGTTCCTTATTTCCAAGGGCGAGTGTGAGCTCATCATTCTCTCTATCGGGAATGAAGTCCCCATCTTTAACAGCCTTTACTGCTTTTCTCATCTTCTCGATTGGAAAGGGGTCTTCTTTATGTCGTATGTTATATATACACTTCTCTTCCGAGTCCAACGTGCCCCCATGCCCGTAAAACCAATTCCTTGCACGTTTGATCCAATCGTCTGTCTCTGGGATGATTTTTTTAGCACGCAGTTCGTCCTCAAGTTTCTTCCACTTAGGAATGCCAACCCTGTAGCCACCTTGCCCCATAGTATGGTGATACTTCTTGTTAGCAGCATTCAACTTATTCGTTGCAGACATTTTCTTAGCTTTTTCTGATGTCTTGTAATTCACAAACTCATCCCAGAATGGTTTTATCTTCTCAAACTGAATCTTCTTGAAATACGGAGTCATCTCTTTCACGACATAGTCAAGGTGCAATCTTTTCTTCCAGTTGGTGAAACACTGGGCCATCTTCTTCATAGCCCACTCCCTGACCTTAGCCTCCATGGCTCGCGCATGTTCTAAGGCATCCTCAACTGTATCCTCCGCATTTGGATCCAGCTCTATCTTCGGTAGTTTGAAATTAACCATGAGCCTCTTCCACAGTAAATATTTGGCCACGGTAGGGACAAATAAAGACGTTCCCTCTTCTTCCGCATCAGCGGGCCTATTACAATTTCGAACGGTGATCGGGATGAAGTCCCTAACGATTACTCCGCATTGTGCCACAAATTTGTTTGCGACAACTTCGGGAGCAATCGGTTTGTCATCTTCACCGATATCTTCGATCCTGAACCTCTCATGGTCTTCCAAATTTTTGGTTGGGCCTCGTCCGCTATTTTCAGTAGATTTCTTTGATCCAGAGGGCTAAAATAAGAAAGATCATCGTTACTATTTCTATATAGATAGCAGATGATTAATTAATGAATTAATTATATTACATGCACCTCTCTAGAGCAGTCGTCTTCTCGATCACACAAGGCATCGCATTCTCCCTCGTGGAAGGCAGCACCTTCAACCTCAAACAAGTCGTATCTTCCAAAAAAAAGAGGATCACCCACACCGGAGTTGTTCAGAAACGTTGATACATCTAAATTTTCTTCCCCGCGGATCACACCTTGGATCAACTCTTCCTTTTCTTCGTCTCTGTTCTGTGGGTCCATATTTTCTGCATAGGTGGAAAAACGGATAAGTCAAAGCGGCTAAGGGAGAATGTTAGGTAGGGTGTTGAGAGATATAAACCCTAATTCGGAGAAAGCCTAATATATACATACCTAATAATAAAAATGAATTTAAAATATTTACAATTATAAAAATCAACTAAAATCAATATTCTGGAGTTTCGAGGGGTGTAAAACCTAGTTCGGAGAAACCTCGGATGCATATGAGAGGGTGAAAGTACCGACTTGATACGACTAGAGGGGGGTGAATAGGCGTCTACCCAATTTTAATTTGTTTCTCACGTTTAGGCTCAACGAGAAAGAAAGTTATCTAGATGTGCAATTAAGTGAACAACCTAAATGCAAGAAAACTTACAACAACCACAAGAACGGTAAATAGCAAGAAATAAAGGAAGGGAACAAAGTAACCGGAGCGGGGACACGGAGATATAATTCCCGTAGTTCACTCCCAAGGAGCTGCGTCTACGTTGGAGAGGTGTCGAGGCCACACAAGGTCACCCGAGCGCCACAAAGGCCTCACCTTCTTCTCTCGAGATCTCCCCCACAAAGGAGGCCTCACAATCCACTAACCGGTGACCTTGAAGGCGCAAACGGAACCCTTTACACCAAGGTTGAGGGGGAAGCTCCACAACTCAATTGGAGGTCCTCAACGACACCTCGAAGCTCACAACACAAGCCTTAGCTCCGAGGATGCCCTACACCGTCTAGGGTTTCAAGAAACCCAAGAGCAACAAGATCCACAAAGGATGGGTGGGGGAAATCAAATCTTCTTTGGTGGAAGTGTAGATCTAGGTCACCTCCCTCACCTCTCAAAAGATCAAGTCATTTGAGTGGCTAGAGAGAGAGAGATCTAGTGAGGTGAAGCTCAAGCATTAATGGAGGAGAGAGAAAAATTCGAAGTAGGTGGGAGGAAGAAGAGGGGCGCCTTAAATTTGCCCCCTCCGCACTGAACCGTTATAGTCCCCGCGACCTCACCGGAACTTCCGGTGAGAGGCCGGAAGTTCCGCCCAGCATGCCTCCAACGGTCATCCCACCGTTGACGCCTGCTCCAAAAGCTCAACCGGAAGTTCTAGTCATAACATGCCGGAAGTTGCGGTGGACTTCCGAGGCAAGTTCCGACCCAAGTTCCGGCAAATAGAACGCTTCAAACAGAAGGTTACTGATCCTTCAGTGGCTTCAGCGGAACTTGGAGCGGAACTAGGGCGAAACTTCTGGGTCGCGAACCAAGTCTGACCGGAAGTTCCGGTGGCTGGGCGGAAGTTCCGCTCAGGAACTTTCTGGCAAGACAAGTTCCGATGCAAGTTCCGGCCCAAGTTCTGGCAAATAGAACACTTCAAACAGAAGGTTACTGATCCTTCAGCGGAACTTGGAGCGAAACTAGGATCGGAACAAAGCTCAGATCAGCCCACAGAAAAACCCTGAGCGGAACTTCCGGCGCCAGGCCGGAAGTTCCGGTGAGACAAAAAGGCTTCCACAGATCAGAAACACACTCTCTCACGGAATAGTAGGATGGCTATGGCAGTGCATATAGGTTTGTGCAAGAACAGGTGATTTCCCACAGCCTTCCGGGATGGACCCCCTCTTAATAGTACGGCGACCTAAATCAGCAACAAGAGAGAAACTAGGAGAAAACTAAAGGCCACCGTCTTCATGAGATCCCAAGAGAGCATCCACGCCGTTTTAATGAAACATCAACAGTGTTTTCCCTGAAACTCAAGTGCACAATTAAATCACAAATGGGATTGTCATTAACACCAAAAACAGCATGGGAAGATATAGTCCTTTCAATCTCCCACTTTTTGGTGTTAGATGGCAATCCCAAAGATTTGCATAAAATAGAAACAATATTTGCAATGGATGGGACAATCCCCCATATATGTGTGCGAGGTAAAGAGACTGACACACAGACAAGGAGGCTCCCCCTTCCAATGCAAAGATAGCACAAGTGCAAGGTGCAAGAAAGGATAGAAATCATACCAGGTACCAACCAACTGTGGTGGAGACAAAAAATTAATAATAACAACATGAGCTACGAGGCTCCACCACCATATGCATATGCCCATAAGATGACAACAAGAATACCACATACACGACATTGCATAAGATACCACATAGTCTCAAACATAATATGGTCCACAAGCACACATAAGTTCACAGACATAAAAGGTCCACAAGCACACAAATAAACTAGAGATTTCACGAGCTAGAAAAGATCAATCTAATCGCCCTAGCCATGAAAGGGAGGAGGAGCAGACTCAGGGACCCAAGAACCCCACTCAGGCGGCGGACCAGTGACCTCCTCCTCAGACTCAACCTCATACCAACGGCAGTTGTCGCGAATCCAATCATCCTTGGGAGTAGTGACCGGCGAGCTAGGAATGTTGAGAGCAGTCATGATGGACTTCTGGCGTTGAACATTGTGACGTTGGTCGACATACGACTGATACTCGCGGTCCTGGAGAAAGCAGAAAGTCTTATTCACCTTCCCAAGCAGCTTCTTTGCCCAAGACGACTGCCTCTGAAGAGAAGGACCACCAGCACTAGAGCCACCAGGAGTAGAGGAGGGACCACCAGCTTCATCTCGAGCCTTCTGGAGTTCAGCTTCCATTTCTTCTTGAGAGCGAGGCTTTTGGTGTTTACTCACACACAGCTTCTTCTCCCCATGAATGGTGATGGTGTCTTCAGGAAAGCGAGTGCCAGTCAACTCAAGCCACTTGTGATTAATGAGAGTCTGAATATAGGGAGCATAGGGGCAAGAGCGCTTGTCAATAATAGCCTGCCACATCTCTGTGTAGATAAAGTGCATAACATCCATTGGCCTGTCAGTTTCACAGCGGAGATAAGTCTGATGCATGAGGTCAACCTGATAGGCATGAAACTGGTCAAAGTTGCCAGCCTTGGGAGAGATGGTGTTCAAGTACACCCTACGCATGATGTCATAAACTGGCAGCAGATGATTCACATACCCAACAGTGCCCCACCCTTCAATATAGAGAGGCTCCAGGACCTCAGGATCAGCAGCTTGGGTGGTATGAACACGCCAACCATTTGCCCCTTTGCCAGGCTGAAGGGGATAGCCAAGGAGCTCAGCAAACTCAGACCAAGTGGCGGTAAGAAACACTCCCTTGGTCATCCACTTCAACACACCTTCAGTAGAGGAGCTCATGTGAATATACAGGGTAGTGTAAAACTAAGCAATAGCAGCCTCATCAAAGTTCTGACGGTGCTTTATGAGGGGAATCAGCCCAAACCTCTGGCAAATATCGAGAGCCTCGCCAAAATATGCATGTTTCTCTTCCATGTGAGTCACATTGATGTACTTTTGAGGAGCAACCACAAACTTGGTCTTCGTTGCATAGATCTCAGCAAAGATTTGTTCCTGACGATAGCTGTGGAAGAGAGGATCCAAGCAAAGACGGTCACGAGGAATGAGGTAGGGATCCGTACGCCTGAATTTAGAGTAGGCCTTCTGAGTCCACTTGGAGATTTTGGCCTTGGATTTGTCAGGCCCAGCAGCAGTGGCCTTCTAAGAGGCAAGAACAGGCCTCTTTCCTTCAAAGAAGAAGACGACGAAAGCGGCAACTCCTCTGACGGGTAGTCTGAGTGGCTGGACGCACTACCTCAACATCTTCTTCATCGATCTCAGGAGGAATATCAGAGGATGGTTTACGGACATGCTTGCCTTTGCGGGAACCACCTGGACCTAAGAATAAAGCACAAGAATAGGGAGGGAAGGTGGGGGTAAGTGCACAAGTTCGGAAGAGGAAACAAAAGAAATAGATTGGAAAAATACATTCAGGAAAAAAATTCACTGTCGCAACTTCTGGTGAAAATGGTCCACCGGAAGTTCCGGTTGTGGCTCACCGGAAGTTCCGGTGAGACCACGAACTGGCGGTTCAAAGCAGCAGTTCACTAGATCTAGATCTACAAGCCACAACTGCAAAAATTTCCAAGAGTGTATTGGACCAATCTACTCTAGCATGATACCCTAGGCCTACCAAGATCTCCCAACGAGTTCTAGCCAAAGAACTAGCCTAGACAAGGTGAGCCCTAACTCAAGCAATGGTGAGAGAGCTATATCTCCATGAATGGAGGGAGTTGAGGGCAAATACCGGAGTCCATGGCGGGAGATCAAGGTGGGGAAGGTTCCAACGGAGCAGATCTGCGGAGAGGGTGAGGCGAGGCCGAGCACCTTCGTGAAGACCTGCCGTGGCTGCTCCAAATAGAGGACGGGTCTTGGGGGGGAAAGAAAGAACATCCCGTTTTCCCCTAGGGCTCGCCTTATATAGGACAAAGAACACCACCGGAAGTTCCGGTTAGGGATCGGAAGTTTCGGGTCAGGCTGAAAAGATTCCAGGTCAGCATGTGGTTCAGACGAACAACAAGCTGACCGGAAGTTCCGGCAGCTGACCAGAAGTTTCGGTGACGCCAGAAAGATCTTCTCAGGTTTGGAAGAAAACAAGGAAGAACTTGTGCAGGGAATAGAGAGGGCTTGAGGAAAGGAAAGGCTTAGGATAGAGAGCTCAAATTGTGAAAAACGCAAAAAGATCAAAAACGCAAATAAAAATGGGTCGGTGGCCAAGGCCACCTTATATAAGAGTAAATGGCTTGACACCGCGAAGATATATCTTGGTTTCATTACCAACACTCATCATGAAGCTCAAATGGTCTCCTTTAGAGACTATAGAGTATGAAAACATTAATGTGCGCATAATAGGGATAGCGTTTGTTCATAAGAGGAACTACACTCCCCCTAAATCCATGCCTACATCCAAACAAGATACACGTTGAGACACGGGTAGGTGTGCAAGGTACTCAAGCAACATTGCTCGAATCGATGATATTTAGCTCATGCCTTTACTCTCGGAACCTTGCTTCATCAAGAGGCTTCGTGAAAAGATCCGCAAGATTTGCCTTAGTGGGAACATACTCCGAAGAAATGTCTCCTCTAGCAGCATGGTCCCGAATGAAATTATGACGAATCTCAATGTGCTTGGTCTGGTTGTGTTGCACGGGATTGTGAGAAATTGCAATGGAAATCTCATTGTCACAAAGAAGAGGCACCTTGTCAAAAGATAGTCCAAGATCCTTCAAATTTTGCTTCATCCATAGCAATTGAGCACAGCAGCTTGCGGCGGAGATGTACTCAGCTTCGGCAGTGGACATAGACACGCAGTTTTGCTTCTTCGAGGACCAACAAACCAATGATATTCCAAGAAACTGACAAGATCCGGAGGTTGACTTTCTTCCCACTTTTTCACCAGCCCAATCCGAGTCAGTGTAACCAATAAGATCAAAGCTGGCTCCCTTGGGGTACCACAACCCAAAGTTTGGGGTATGAACCAAATATCAAAAGATTATCTTGACCTCCACCATGTGGCTTTCCTTTGTTGCAGCTTGAAATATTGCACACATACCCACACTCAACATAATATTCGGTCGTGATGCACAAAGATAGAGCAAAGAACCAATCATAGAACGATAGAGTTTTTGATCCACCTCCTTACCCTTGGGATCAAGATTAACCTTAGTTGGCATGGGAGTCTTGGCACCTTTGACTTGATCAAACTTGAACTTCTTAAGCATGTCTTGGATGTATTTGGCTTGGTTGATGAAAGTCCCTTTCCTCAATTGCTTGACTTCAAACCCAAGGAAAAACTTCAACCCCCCCAACATGGACATCTCGAAGCGATCGGTCATGAGCTTGGCAAAATCCTCATTAAAAGTTTTGTTAATAGACCCAAAGATAATATAATCAACATAGATTTGGCATACGAACAAGTGGCCTCCAACTTTCTTAGTAAAAAGAGTTGGATCAATGAGGCCCACTTCGAAGCCACGGTCTAACAAGAGCTCCCTAAGGCAATCATACCACGCACGTGGGGCTTGTTTGAGAACATAGAGTGCCTTATTGAGCTTGCATACATGGTTCGCGAAAAGTGGATCCTCAAAGCCCGAAGGTTGTTTGACGTATACCAACTCTTTCAAAGGACCATTAAGAAAAGCACTCTTGACATCCATTTGATGCAACTTGAAGTTATGATGAGTAGCAAAAGCAAGAAGCATACGAATGGATTCAAGGCGAGCAACGGGGGCATTAGTCTCACCGTAGTCGATGCCCTCAACTTGTGAGTATCCTTGGGCAACTAACCTTGCCTTGTTGCGCACGACAATACCATTCACATCACACTTGTTATTGAAAACCCACTTGGTTCCAATGATGTTTTGACAATCTTTGGGCCGCTCAACCAATGTCCAAACATTATTCCTCTTGAAGTTGTGAAGTTCTTCATTCATAGCATCAAGCCAATCATCATCTTAAGAGCCTCGAAAACTTTCTGTGGTTCCACAAGAGAGATAAAAGCATGGTGAGAGCTAAAGGAAGCTAGTTGCCTCCTAGTAGTGGAACCTTTATTGAAATCTCCATAGACATTATCAAGGATATGGCCATCTCAAACAAGCTTGGCGAGACGATAGGCTTGACGGCGGGCTTGTGCTTCAACACGTGATTCTTGAGCTACCACTTGGTCATTTCCACCAATTGAGCCGCCGCCTGGACTATAAGCATGAACACGAGGATCATCTTCATCAATCTCCACTTCGGGGGAGTCATCATTTGGGGTGGAGCCTTGAGAATCATTGACTTGATCTTGATCTTGACGAGCTTGACCTTGAGGAGAGCCGTGACCTTGAGGATGAGCCCCATCTTGGGGAGTTTGATGTAGTTGATTAAGAGCTTGACCGTGGGAGGTGCCTTGAGAAGGAGCCCCATCGTGGGGAGGTTGATGTTGTTGATGAAGAGCTTGATCGTTGGAGCTTGGAGAGTCATGAGCATGGGAAGCTTCGGAAGAGCTTGAGGGAGCTTGAGCCAAAATAGTAGGTCCTTGAGGGTCAAGATGATCTTGTGAAAGTGAGGTCTCCACTTGAGTAGAGCTTGGTCCTTCTCCTTCGTCCACAAGGGGATCCTCAATGGGGAGGTGGAAACCCACACCCATTCTTCTTATGGCCTTAGGAGGAATTTCATCACTTGGACCACAAACACCATCTTTCCTAACAAGAGACTCGTGATTTTAATCAAACTTCACGTTGCTCGTTTCTTCAACTCTTCCATTGGCTTTGTTGTAGACTCTATAAGCATGGGACTGATTTGAGTAGCCAACGAAAATTCCTCCTTGAGCCTTGGATTCAAACTTGCACAAACGAACTCCTTTCTTGAGAATGTAGCACTTGCAACCAAACACCCAAAAGTAGCTAACATTAGGCTTTTTCCCGGTGAGAAGTTCATAGGGGGTCTTGTTCTTTTTCTTGTGGAGATAAAGCCGGTTGGTTGCATGGCAAGCGGTGGAGATGGCCTCGGCCCAAAAGTTGTATGGAGACTTGAACTCAACTAGCATAGACCGAGCCGCATCCATCAAAGTGCGATTCTTCCTTTCGGCAACTCCGTTTTGTTGAGGGGTATAGGGAGTGTAGTATTGATGCTTGATTCCTTCATCACTAAGAAACTCATCCAAGGTATAGTTTTTGAACTCGGTGCCATTGTCACTTCAAATTGATAGAATAGTTGCATTGTGCTTCCATTGAACCTCATTATCAAAATCGATGACGGTTTGTTGAGTCTCACTCTTGTACTTGAAAAAGAACACCCAAGTGTATCTTGAGAAATCATCCACAATAACCAAGCAATACTTCTTGCCTCCAAGGCTATCATGAGAGGGTGGAGCAAAAAGGTCCATATGCAAGAGCTCCAAACACCTCTCCGTGGTGATTTGATTGAGTGCTTTGTGAGGAGTTTCATGCATCTTCCCTTCAATAAAAGCCTTGCAAACACAATCTTTGGCAAAATAAACATCGTTAATTCCAAGGATGTGTCCCTCGGAGTGAAGTCTTTGCAAAGTTCTCATGTTAACATGGGCTAGACGGCGATGCCACAACCAGACCTTGTCGGCTTTAGCATAGAGACATAGAGCATGGGGAGTAGTGGTCCCTGAAAAGTCCACCACATACAAGTCATGCTCTAAATACCCTACAAAAGCCACCTTGAGAGACTTGCTCCACATGAGGACCACGGTATGAGCATTAAAGAATGAAGAAAGACCCATAATAGCAAGAGCACGAACTAAGAGTAAGTTGTAACCAAGAGTTTTGACAAGCATTATGTCAACCAAAGATACATCTGGGGTTACCACCACTTTGCCAAAAACCAAAACCTGAGAGCTTGTTTTATCACCGTAGGAGACCATGGTGTTGCCAATATTGGGCCTCATCTCTGACATGATAGACTTGCTTCCGGTCATATGACTCGTGGCACCACTATCAAGCACCCATTTTGATCCACCGGAAGCATAGTCCTACAAGAAAATCAAGCTTTGGTTTTAGGTACCCATTTTGCAATGGGTCCCCTTTTGTTAGTAACAAGAGCCTTTGGCACCCAGATGGCCCAATGATAATCATGCGCGTAAGAAGTTCCCACATATCTAGCATATACATGACCATCATATGATTTGCAAAGAATATAAGAGGGATTGTTCTTTCCGGCAAAGTTTTCACTTTGCAAGATGGTTAGGCCATTAGAAGCCCCTTGAGCCATGCCCTTGTTGTTTTTCTTCTTCTTGTTATTTCTCTTCTTCTTCTTAGTCTTGGCAAGTTGATCCTTCAATACATTGACTTCCTCGATGAGATGCTCATGTTTGCAACAAGGGTTAGGAGTGCTAGACAAGTCTATAATTTTCAAAGCGGAAGACTTAGCATGTTTGCAAGTTAATTGAGTTTGAAGTTGTTCATGGGCTTCAAAGAGATTTGAGAAATTGCTCTCCAAGGCTTTGTGTTCCTCTTTGAGTTTCTCAAGATCCTTTTGAGTCCTATCATGACCACCCACAAACTCAACTTTTTTCTTTCTTAAGCACCTTAACCAAAGCAAGACCATGATCACGTTCTTTAATTATAGAGCACATGGTGTTATTATGATCATCTACAAGATTAGACACACTTTCTTCAAGATTAATTCTCATATTTTGTTCATCCTCAAGACTTCGAGTGATAGAAGCAATTTCATCAGCGACATCTCTTTCATTTTTTACTTAGCAAGTCAAGAAGTTCTTCTTTTCATCTAAGGAATCCCTAACATTGTCAAGTTGTGCAAGAAAGGACTCAAAGCAAGTTTTAGTTTCTTCATCCAAGGTAGCAACAAATTCACACATGTCAATCATCTCTTTCTTCACCTCTAGACCAACAAGATCAAGAGAGTAAGGCTCACTAGAGATAGGTTGAGGAGTGGGTTTCGATGTTACCTCGGTGGCCTTGGCCATGAAGCACTTTTGGTTGGAGGAGATGACATTTTCATTTGGCGAGTCGAAGAGGGATAGATGTGGAGTTGAGGTAGTGGCAATAGCAGCAACTCCCACAATCTCTCCACCATGAACTTCATCATCATCTTCATCCGTGCCCGAAAGGTATTCTTCATGGAACACTATTGCTCGTTCCTTGTTGGCGACGTTCTTGACGGCGTAGTTCTTGTTCAAGGGATGAGTAGGTCTTGACTTGATCTTACGAATGAGATGACCACCATTGTCTTCACGGTTCTCAAAGGGACACTTGGCCACGAAGTTACTCTTGCCATTGAAATTGTAGCATGACCTTGCCTTGGGAGACTTGTTGGGTGAGTTGAATCTTGAGTTGTCCCTTGACCTTGGCTTGAGCCCGGACTTGATCCAAAAGGCCCTCGAAGCAAGAGCAAGATGTTCGTTGAAGGCACACTTGAGATCCTCTTGAGACCACTTACTTGATGTATCATCATCATCAACTTCAATAGCCTTGGCCTTCAAAGCAAGATTCACTTTGGTTGACCCAATGGCCCTAGCACGAGCGGACTCCTCATTCTTCTTGGCAATGGTCATGGCAATTACTTCACTCAAGACTTCTTGGGAGGTCATTTGGTGAAAGTTGGTTCTTCCCTTGATGGAGTTGAGCTTTTGTTCTTCAAATGGAAGGAGAGCTTGAATGAACTTCCTCTTCATGAACTTGTCGTCAACATAGGTGGCCCCAAGATCCCTCATAGTGGAACAAAGGACTTTGAGGCGCCTATACATGTATTCGGGGGTCTCATCATCTTGCATTGCGAAACCATCGCACTCGTTGTTGATTTCATCAAACTTGGAGCTTTGCATGCTTGCATTCCCAACAAAGAGCTCGGTGAGTTGATCCCAAGCTCCCTTGGCGGTGTCGAATTGGCGAATGTGAGCAAAGTCCTTTGGAGTCAAAGCCTTTTGGATCATGCCCAAAGCTGTGGCATTGAGTTGCTTGTCCACCACTTCACCTCGTGTCAAATTCTTTGGGTCATATGGAGAGAATCCATCCTCCACAATCCTCATTAACTCAATAGAAGAGCTGGAAATATGTGATCACATTAGATATTGCCAATTGGTGAAATTTGAAGTATCTAGCATAGGTGGTGCTCCTCGAGGAATGATGTGTGGCATGGGAATGGGTGGATCCGGATTGTACTTTGGCGGTGGGGGTACCGCCGAGTAGTCCTTTCCTCCATTTTCCTCTTTGGAAGTTGGGTTCTCGGGCTCCTCGGAGTTCTCACTTGGAACCTTGGTAGAAGTTTGAGCAACAAAACGAAGTCCCAAGCGAGTGGTGGCCAATGAGTCACCCGGGGTCCACCGAACGGTGGGAGGAAGCTCGGTGGTTTGGGTGTGTCAAGAGCAACCATGGGGTTTGGCTTGAGAGACTGCAAGATAGTCATCATTTCCTCGAACTTGGACATCATGGATGACTCCAATTGCTTGAGGTCATCCATAGTGGACAAGTTCTTGGATTTTTCAGTTTCACTACCCCCTTCGTCGGCCATAGTCTCTTAGGCGGTAAAGCCCGAAATAAGAGTCTTGGCTCTGATACCAATTGAAAGTACCGACTTGATACGACTAGAGGAGGGGTGAATAGGCGTCTACCCAATTTTAATTTGTTTCTCACTTTTAGGCTCAACGAGAAACAAAGTTATCTAGATGTGCAACTAAGTGAACAACCTAAATGCAAGAAAACTTACAACAACCACAAGAACGGTAAATAGCAAGAAATAAAGGAAGGGAACAAAGTAACCGGAGCGGGGACACAGAGATATAATTCCCGTAGTTCACTCCCAAGGAGCTACATCTACGTTGGAGAGGTGTCGGGGCCGCACAAGGTCACCCGAGCGCCACAAAGGCCTCACCTTATTCTCCGGTGAGCTCCCCCACAAAGGAGGCCTCACAATCCACTAACTGGTGACCTTGAAGGCGCCAACCGAAACCTTTACACCAAGGTTGAGGGGGAAGCTCCACAACTCAATTGGAGGCCCTCAACGACACCTCGAAGCTTCACAACACAAGCCTTAGCCCCGAGGATGCCCTACACCGTCTAGGGTTTCAAGAAACCCAAGAGCAACAAGATCCAAAAAGGATGGGTGGGGGAAATCAAATCTTCTTTGGTGGAAGTGTAGATCTAGGTCACCTCCCTCACCTCTCAAAAGATCAAGTCATTTGAGTGGCTAGAGAGATATCTAGTGAGGTGAAGCTCAAGCATTAATGGAGGAGAGAGAAAAATTCGAAGTAGGTGGGAGGAAGAAGAGGGGCGCCTTAAATAGGCCCCCTCCGCACTGAACCGTTACAACCCCCACGACCTCACCGGAACTTCCGGTGAGAGGCCGGAAGTTCCGCCCAGCATGGCTCCAACGGTCATCTAACCGTTGACGCCAACTCCAATATCTCAACCGGAAGTTCCGGTCATAACATGCCGGAAGTTGCAGTGAACTTCCGATGCAAGTTCCGACCCAAGTTCCAGCAAATAGAACGCTTTAAACAGAAGGTTACTGATCCTTTAGCGGCTTCAGCGGAACTTGGAGCGGAACTAGGGGCGGAACTTCTGGGTCGCGAACCAAGTCTGACCAGAAGTTCCGGTGGCTGGGCGGAAGTTTCGCTCAGGAACTTTCACGAGACAAGTTCGATGTGTTCACCCAAGTTCCGCAATAGAACACTTCAAATGTAAGGTTACTAATCCTTCATGGAACTTGAGCGGAACTAGGATCGAACAAAGCTCGAATCACCGAAAAACTGAGCGGAACTTCCGACGCCAGCCTAAGTTCGGTGAGACAAAGAAGGCTTCAAGAGATCGAAACACACTCTCATGGAATAGTAGGATGGCTGTGTGCATATAGGTTTGTGCAAGAACAAGTGATTTCCCACACCTTCCGAGATGGACCCCTCTTAATAGTACACGACCTAAAACAAAAACAGTAGAGAAACTAGGAGAAAACTAAAGGCCACCGTCTTCATGAGATCCCAAGAGAGCATCCACACCGTTTTAATGAAACATCAACAACGTTTTCCCTCAAACTCAAGCGCACAATTAAATCACAAATGGGATTGTCATTAACACCAAAAACAGCATGGGAAGATATAGTCCTTTCAGAGGGGTCACTTAGGTATACTATTTTGGTATATTATTTATACCAAAATTTTGGTATATAATTTATATTTTTCTCAGTTATGAATATTAAAATCTGAATTTTCAAAGTATTAATACTTATAAAATATTTATCAAATAGTAATTATTTAAATAGTTTACATAATAATGTATGGTAATAGTTTTATGTTGTACATTTTATTTTTCTGATTTAAAATGAATTAGTTATGAATTTCTCCATTTTTAATTCATTTTAAATCATTTTTAGAATATTATAAAATAATTTACATTTTTGGAATTACTTTTAACATTTTATTAAACAGAAAACATTTCTGAATATGTTTATACCACTTACAGGGTGGACCCACCTGTCAGCAATAATTAATTACACAATAATTACAGAAATCATTTCAGAAAACATTAACACAAAACAAAAAATGATGATGTCACGATGACATCACCCATGGTGGTGGCGCCGCTAGCGATTGAGCCCGCGCGGGGCAGCGAGAGGGGGCGCGTTGGAAAGAGCTCGTCGAGGCGAACCATATGGTGGTGGCGCCGCCCATTATTGGTCGCCGGAGCGACGAGCATAGCGACGAACAGAGGCGGCGACGATGGATGGTCATCGCGGTAGAGCTAGAGAGCAAGAGGGAGCGCGTGAAGAGGTGCTAGAGCACCAGTGGCTCACCACGAACGCGATGCCGGGGTCGGGGAAGCAAGGGGTGGCCGGACGGAGACGAATCGACGGTGTCCGGAGCTCGGTAAGATGGGATGCAGAGCTTGATTAAGGCCGAGCAGGGCCGATTCCTTTGGCGTAGAGACGCAGTCCAGCACGGCGGAGCTCCTCGGCACCTTGGCTTGGCTCGGGAAGGCTCTGAACGGCGACGACGACGAGTTAGGGTTTCTGCTCAAATGAGGAAGAATGTGAGAAGGAACGAGAGGGGATGAGATTGGTACTAGGAGAGAGAGGGGAACGTGGCGGTTCCTATGCTTGCATCGAATAGCGGCGGCGAGCTCGGCGGGCAGCCTGCCGGCGTCGTGGGGGGTTCCTGTGTGCACGCGTCGATGAATGAGATGGGGAAGAAGAACAAGAGGTGTGAGCAGTTATTAAGGATGGACGTTTTGTCCCGGTTGGTGGCTAAAGGGTCATACGTCCTGGTTGGAGCCACCAACCGGGACGTATACTCCACTTTTTTCAGCAGACCAAGGGGCGCGCGCAGGGGTCTTTAGTCTCGGTTGGTGGCTACACACGGGACATATGACCCTGTTTTCAAATTTTTTCAGAAATTTTCTCTCTGTTCCCGCCTTATTTTTATTTTGGCGTTTAAATTTGTAATGTATTTTAAATAATAATTACTTTGGAATTTAGAAAAACTTTAAACATAAAAAGTGTTTGAATTTGAATAACCAATTCAAAACCATTTTCTGTTTTTAAAAATAATTAATGTAACCATTTAAACTATGAACCATTTAAAATAAAAAATGAATTAACTTATATTTTTGGAATATTAATTTGGAATTTAGAAAAACTTTAAACATAAAAAGTGTTTGGATTTGAATAACTAATTCAAAACCACTTTTTGTTTTTAAAAATAATTAATGTAACCATTTAAAATTAAAAATGAATTAACTTATATTTTTTGAATATTAATTTGGAATTTAGAAAAACTTTAAACATAAAAAGTGTTTGAATTTGAATAAATAATTCAAAACCATTTTCTGTTTTTAAAAATAATTAATGTAACCATTTAAACTATGAACCATTTAAAATTTAAAATGAATTAACTTATATTTTTTGAATATTAATTTGGAATTTAGAAAAACTTTAAACATAAAAAGTGTTTGGATTTGAATAACTAATTCAAAACCATTTTATGTTATTAAAAATAATTAATGTAACCATTCAAAATTAAAATGAATTAACTTATTTTTTGAATATTAATTTGGAATTTAGAAAAACTTTAAACATAAAAAGTGTTTGGATTTGAATAAATAATTCAAAACCATTTTATGTTATTAAAAATAATTAATGTAACCATTTAAAATTAAAAATGAACTAACTTATATTTTTTGAATATTAATTTGGAATTTAGAAAAACTTTAAACATAAAAAGTGTTTGAATTTGAATAAATAATTCAAAACCATTTTCATTTTTTAATTTGGATTTGAATTAACTTATATTTGTTATATATTAGTCGGCGGGAAAAAAGGACGGGAAATAATGGGCGGGAAGAAAATTTTATTAGGATAGAACTGGAATTAAAGTACATAACGCAACTAACACTAAGTTACATAAAGCACGACTGAAGATTAGGTTACATAGAAGAACTGAAAATTAAGATACATGGCCAGATTAAGCCACAATCGGCCGAACTTGTTTTGCAATGTTGGAGTGATTCACCATGGTCGCCACACCGTAATACTCGCCATTATAGTCGTTGTACTCGCCATGCCATCGCTGCTTGGGTCGCCGTAGTTGAACCTTGAAGGCCGAGTACGAGTGGGATGGACTTGAGGGTAGCGCAGCAGTGTGGCTTAGAGTCGGCGGCCGTCGTAGGCCATGACGCCTGGAGAGTCCACGCTGCCATCGCAGCCCAACGGCCGCCTTGTTGAAGTTCGGAGGTGGGTCGCCCTCCTCGGCTCGAGAGCGCCTCTCACGCCGATCCACGAAGAAGGCTTCCCAAGTCGGAAATAGTCGAATGCCATCCGGGATTCCTCCACGCCCAAGGTGATCTCGAAGTAGTAGTGGTTCGTGATGGCCATCCTAGCGCCACACCTAGGGACAGAGGAACTGCACGCCAAGGCCAAAGATCCAAATGACGGGAACACAGAGTCTGCCTGGGTAGTTCGAGGCGCAAAGCGCCCGCCCTAGGGGTTAGTGGTACGTGGAAGCCATGGGAAAGAGTGATGAGGTTGCAGATATGAGTCTAGAGATGTGCAATGACAATGGAGGCCAACCACATATATATATATAGTGAGAAATGGCAGAAGTTAACTGAGGAAGAATCATGAAACATCAAGTGGAAGAAATGGCGGGAAAAAATGGCGGGAAGAAAAATGGCAGGAAGAAATGGCGGGAAGAAACGGCGGGAAGAAACTTGGGTTTAGGGTTTAGGGTTTTGTGAAGGTTTTTTCGAGCAACGTTAGAACTTGCATTGGATCTCTGAAGAAACCACATATTATGAGTCTAAAAATGATTTTTTCAAAAAATCACGGGCGTTAGATCATGTACCTGTAGTACAAACCGGACCCACTTCCTACCGATTCGGCAGACATTTGTCCTTTTTACCCGGGATGGACGAAAAGGTTTGAGATGTCCCGGTTGGGAGATAGTCCATGTAAGGTGGTCTAGTATTTTAGAAAAATGGTACGATAGCATTCTGAAATAGCATTTTGGTGGTTACTTCACAAAACGACCCGTTTTTGCGAAATGGAAATGGATTTTCCGTATGATTTAAAAGGAAAACTTCCTCCTACAACATTGTTCTCCATACCAATGTCCACATGCATGCATAATATGGTCACATCATCATAAACTATGCCGTGATTCAGCACATAACATCGGTCATTTGGACCGAAAGCCATGAAACCTTGAACATGATAGGTCATTTTGTGAAGGTTTTTTTGAGACATGATCAATATACCAAGTCTGGTATTTTTCCTTTCAACTATGTCAGATAATATGACACCACAAGAAGGATTTTCATTGTTCGGATTTTTTTTGAATTTATTATGCCCGTTTTGAATTTTTTGAATCTCTAACTATGGTCGAGCTGGTGTGCATGAAGATAGGGGACGAGCATCGTTAGAAATTGCATTGGATCTCTGAAGAAACCACATATTGCGAGTCTAAAAATGATTTTTTCAAAAAATCATGGGCGTTAGATCATGTACCTGTAGTACAAACCGGACCCACTTCCTACCGATTCGGTAGACATTTGTCCTTTTTACCCGGGATGGACGAAAAGGTTTCAGATGTCCCGGTTGTGAGATAGTCCATATAAGGTGGTCTAGTATTTTATAAAAATGGTACGGTAGCATTCTGAAACAGCATTTTGGTGGTTACTTCACAAAACGGCCTGTTTTTTGCGCTCGGAAAATAGAAAATGACTTTTCCGTGCGACGAAAAGGAAAACTTCCTCCTGAAACATTGTTCTCCATACCAATGTCCAGATGCATGCATAATATGGGCACAATATCACAAACTATGTCGTGATTCAGCATATAACATCAGTCAGTTGGACCGAATGCCATGAAACCTCGAACATGATAAGTCACTTTGTGAAGGTTTTTCCGAGACATGATTAATATAACAAGTCTGGTATTTTTACTTACAACTATATCATATAATATGATACCACACGAAGGATTTTCATTGTTCGGATTTTTTTTGAATTTCTTATGCCCGTTTTGAATTTTTTAAATTTCTAACTATGGTCGAACCGGCGTGCATGGAGATATGGGACGAGCATCGTAAGAAATTGCATTGGATCTCTGAAGAAACCACATATTGCGAGTCTAAAAATGATGTTTTCAAAAAATCACGGGCGTTAGATCATGTACCTGTAGTACAAACTGGACCCAATTCCTACCGATTCGGCAGACATTTGTCCTTTTTACCCGGGATGGACGAAAAGGTTTGAGATGTCCCGGTTGGGAGATAGTCCATGTAATATGGTCTAGTATTTTAGAAAAATGGGACGGCAGCATTCTGAAACAACATTTTGGTGGTTACTTCATAAACGACCGCTTTTTGCGCCGAAAATGGAAAATGGCTTTTCCGTGCATTTAAAAGGAAAACTTCCTCCGCAACATTGTTCTCCATACCAATGTCCACATGCATGCATATGGGAACAACACAAACTATGTCGTGATTCAAGATATAACATCGGTCATTTGGACCGAAAGCCATGAAACCTCGAACATGATAGGTCATTTTGTGAAGTTTTTTCGAGACATGATCAATATACCAAGTCTGGTATTTTTCCTTTCAACTATGTCACAACAACATTGATAGGTTCATCTTTAGTCCCGGTTGGAGGAATTTCGGCAGGCTGGGCCAGGCAGCACTAATGATAGGGGTGAGTGTCGACATTATGTCGTGCGGCGTGTACCTTGTCCCGGATGGTGTCACCAACCGACTAAAGATGAACCTTAGTCCCGTGGCGACACCAACCGACAAAACACGAGTCAACACTAATAATAGGGGTGAGTCTACATTATGTCGTAAGTGTCGACATTATGCCGTCAGCTTGTACTATAAATAGGCATCCTTGTGAGTCCAGCCTCCAGCCGATTGAGGCATGTCCAACATTGTTTCGAGAGCGTGGACACCACGACCATTTTTCAGGAGATGCCGCCGATCCCAGGCCTCCCAAGATCTTCAAGAAACTGGTCATAGAGGCACTCCCTAATATGTGAAATTATTTAGCTCCCAGGTGTATTGATCTAGTTAGAGAAGTTACAAGCTTCAAGATGGTGTGCGAGAGCAGGGACACCACTACGACCAGTTTTAGGGAGATGCCGCCGGATCCTAGTCCTCCGTCATCTCCAAGAAACTGGTCATAGAGGCACTCCCTAATATGTGACCACGCGCGTTTGGAGATCAGAACTTAATGGTAAGTATGAATCGGGACAACTTCTTCATAGTTCGGGAAAGTCGTTCTACGAATCGGGAATAAAGGCCCCCTTTAGTCCTGATCCAGCCACAAAATAGGACTAACACTCAAGACATTTATTAATATTAAAAACTGAGACTACAAAACCGGGACTAAAGGCCCCCCTATATATAGTCCCGGTCAAGCCACAAACCGGGACTAACACTCGATACATTTATTAAACTTGGAAAATTGCAAACATCATAAGATATCCTAGCCAGACATGAACTAGAGTTACACAATATTAGCATGAACTTCTTGGCATATGTCCTTCCTTATGATCGCTTCAGACGTAACCATGGAGCATCTTCTTTACTTAACGGAATGCTTGGGCCTTTTCACGTAAAGGCGAATTTCATCAAACTTATTATAATCTTCCGACATGTCCTGCCTTGTCCTCGATTCCCACTATGTTTCTTTTCCCCGAAAGAACTATGTGACGCTTTGGCTCATCATATGATGTATTCGCTTGCATATTTTTTCTTTTTGTCCGAGGACATGTCCTTCACATAGAAAACCCGAGACACATCATTGGCTAGGAAGAATGGTTCATCTCTATAACCAAGATTGTTGAGATCCACTTGTCATTCCATACACCGGTCTATCTTTACCACTTCCCCATTCAGTTGACCCATTTGCAAATAAACAAAGGGACCTTAAAAGAGACTCCATAGTCTAGTTCCCATATCTCCTCTATGTAACCATAGTATGTGTCCTTTTGTCCATTCCTGTCTGTTTCATCAAAGTGGACACCACTATTTTGGTTGGTGCTCTTTTTATCTTGGGCGATCGTGTAGAATGTATTCCTATTTATTTCGTACCCTTTGAAATTCAATATAGTAGAAGATGGTGACGTGGCCAAAAAGTATAGCTGATCTCCAACAGTGGTGTCATTCAAGAGATGTGTCTGCATCCAACCACCGAAAGACTTCATGTGTTCATCTGTAATCCATGATTTAGGCTTCCCCGGGTTTTTGGAGCATACAATATTCTTGTATTCCTCGATATACGGAGCTGCCAAGGTGGAATTATGTAGAACTGTGTAGTGTGCTTTAGTGAAAGAATCCCCATCCCTACATATCATTTCTTTCTTTACCAGCGTGCCTTTTCCACTTAGTCTTCCCTCATGCCGCGAGTCAGAAACACCAATCGGCTTAAGGTCAGGAATAAAGTCAACACAAAACACAATGACCTCCTCTGTTCCATATCCCTTGGAGATGCTTCCTTCTGGTCTAGCACGGTTATGAACATATTTATTTAAGACTCCCATGAACCTCTCAAAGGGGAACATATTGTGCAGAAATACAGGACCGGGAATGGGAATCTCTTCCACTAGGTGAACCAGGAGATGCGTCATAATATTGAAGAAGGATGGTGGGAACACCAACTCAAAACTAACAAGGCATTGTACCACATCCTTCTGTAACCTTGGCAGAATATATGGATTGATTACCTTCTAAGATATTGCATTGAGGAATGCACACAACTTCACAATGGGTACTCGAACATTTTCCAGTAGAAGCCCCCTCAATGCAATCGGAAGCAACTGCATTATAATCACGTGAAAGTCATGAGACTTCAGGTTTTGGAACTTTTTCTCTACCATATTTATTATCCCCTTTATATTAGATGAGAAGCCAGACGACACCTTGATACTGTAAAGGACTTCAAAAAAGATTTCCTTCTCTGCTTTGGTAAGAGCATAGCTGGCACGACTTAAGTGACACCCTTTATCCGTCTTGTTCTATGTATGTATGTTCTTTGGGTCTTTCATTATTTTGTTGGTCCTCCCATGCTTCTGGTGTATCTTTTGTCTTCTCATACACGCCTAGGAATCCTAGCAGGTTCACGCAAAGATTCTTCATCACATGCATCACGTCGATTGAAGAGTGGACACATAGGACTTTCCAATATGGCAGCTCCCAAAATATAGATTTCTTCCTCCACATGGGTGCATGTCCCAGAGCGACGCTGCTCGAACTGATTGACCGTCGGGACCCTTTCCAAAGATTACTTCTATGTCCTTGACCATACCAAATACATCATCACCAGCAGGGAGTTCAGGCTTCTTCCGGTGATCTGTCTCACCTTTGAAATGCTTGCATTTCTTTCTTACGGGATGATTGGTCGGAAGAAATCGTCGATTCGCCAGGTACACAACCTTCTTGCATTTATGCAAATATGTACCTTCAATCTTATCTAAACAGTGGGTGCATCCCTTGTTTGTCTGTCCTGAAAGGTTACTAAGAGCAGGCCAATCATTGATGGTTACGAAAAGCAACCCTCGTAGATCAAATTGCTCCTGTTTGTTCTCATCCCACGCATGTACACCTGGTTTGCCCCACAGCGGTAAGAGTTGTTCAACTAATGGCCTAAGGTACACATCAATGTCGTTGCCCGGTTGCTTCGGGCCTTGGATGAGCACTGGCATCATAATGAACTTACGCTTCATGCACAACCAAGGAGGAAGATTGTAGATACATAGAGTCACGGGCCATGTGTTGTGACTGCAGCTCTGCTCCCCAAAAGGATTCATGTCATCCCTACTTAGACCAAACCATAAGTTCCTTGCGTCACCTGCAAAGTCCGGGAAGTCTCTCTCAATTTTTCTCCACTGTGACCCATCAGTAGGGTGTCTCAACTTCCCGTCTTTCTTACGGTCTTCTTTGTGCCATCGCAATAACCTGGCATGCTCTTTGTTTCTGAACATGCGTTTCAACCTTGGTAATATAGGAGCATACCACATAACCTTAGCAGGAAACCTCTTTCAGAGGGGCTCTCCCTCAACATCACCAGGGTCATCTCGTCTGATCTTATACCGCAATGCATTGCATACCTGCATTTATCTAAATTCTCATACTCATCATGTAGAGGATGCACATTAATGCATGCATGTATCTTTTGCACATCTAATCCTAGAGGACAGAGAGTCTTCTTTGCTTTGTAGGTACTCGAAGTTTGTTATGTTTTGGAAACTTTGGCTTCATTATTTTCAGATCTTTTCAAATGAGGAGTCATTAGACCACACTCGCCTTCCATCGCAGCAATTCCAAAGTGGTACCGAGCTTTGTGCTACCATATTTACAATTTGGGTACAAAAATTTCTTGTGATCTTCTAACATGTCCTCTAACTTCAACTTCTCATTTTCGCTTCACGCCTCGCTTTCATCGAAATGACCCTACCAAGTTCATCACGCTCATGTGATGCCCGTTCTTCACCTCCTTCCTCTTCATTGTCTTCCATTGCAAGATCATCAGATTCAGAAACATATGATGATAGTTGTTATCATCATATTCTTCTTCACCGTCTTCCATCATAACCCCTCTTTCCCCGTGCTTGGTCCAACAATTATAGTTGGGCATGAAACCTTTCATAATCAGGTGGCCGCGAATGATTTTCGAGGAAGAGTAATCCTTGTTGTTCCGACATTGAACACATGGACAACATATAAAACCATTCTCTTTGTTTGCCGTAGCCACATCGATAAATTTATCCACGCCTTTAATGTACCTGGGAACACGCCGGTCACCGTACATCCATTCCCGACCGTTCATCTGCATCATATAAGTAAGTTTATCAAAACAGGACATCAAAAATAGTGAAATGACCAATTCACATCGACACATGCATTGTATCAATGACAGAGAAAAGATAAGATTGCTAACCCTGATCGAGGGAAATAAAGAGGAGAAAGCTCAAGTGCATCTCGGATACCTTCTATATTTTTGTTCTCTGAGAAATTGAACGAGATAATTCACTCAAACATTTCATCAAACACCTTGAATGCATGCATAGAAAAAATAAACTAGCACACCTCTCACACCTTCCATCAAGAAAAAACAGAGGGAAGGCAGAGGGCTGGGGCGTCGCATTTATAGAGCGCGGGATCATACGTCCCGGTTTGTAACACAAACCGGGACTAAAGGTATGTGCGTTACAAACCGGGACGTATGACCCCTTACCAACAGGGACGCATGCCTCCGGCCACCGTGCCCGCTTGAACCGGGATGCGTGCCAGCATTAGTCCAGGTTCGTGGCGCAACCGGGACTAATGCTGTTAGGGGGCACGAACGGATAGCCTGTTTTCTACTAGTGTCGGAAACTCGGCTGCCTCTACGGACAAAGTAGACCAGATTGATATTTTGCCCCTATCATCACTGCTAGGGTGGGTTGGGCAGGTTCAGTGGAACCGAGGTAGATGCTGATCTCGCCGATAGGTGATGGTGTAGGTCATATGGGCTCCCTAGCTGGAATTCATGTCTCTTCGAGGAGGACAGGAGGCACGTAGATAGTTTCGTTGATTCCCGTACACGGAGATTCCCCTCGGACGAAGGTCCAAAGGTCACCTTCCCCATGGTGGGTGCCAACTATCATCAGACTGATGGAAAGTACGCCATGAGGGGGGTCCTCGAGGCATAAGAAAAGGTGGGGTGTGGAATGTATGGTTGTCCGGATGATGAGCACACAAGTTTATCCAGGTTCAGATCTGACTACGGTGGCCGGAGCCTACTCCTTCTTGCAATCTAGTATACCGGCAAAGCCGGATGTTACAAGGGATTACAAGAGAGGGTTCCTCCTATGCGAATAAGTTATGGTTTTTCCCTAAAGGCTGACCCCTAGGACGGTTTATATAATCATCCGTTTTGGATTACAGGAGAAACCTATCCGGCTACGATACTAAGTCATTACAATATACAACTTGCACTAGAAGCAAATCTATAGCCCTAAGTAGGTAAGTCTTCTGGGCCTTCGTATAACCGGATGGGTCTCCGTATTCTTTCTCTAACTGGGCCGCCCGTGGAGCAAAGCTCTAACTCATAGGTGGGCCACCCTGGTCAGTGAGTAGCTACGGGTATACCTGGAAAGTATATTGCCCAACAGCAGCTTCAGTTTCCGTCCACGAGGTGATCGATGAAATGCCTGAGTCTCAAGCAAGTGCGGCCGATATGAATGTTACGAATTCATGTCACAATTGGATTTTTCACACTCTCAAGGGCTCGACGACCCCAAATTTTGTGATATGTACGAAGACACGAAAAATGAGGAAGCGGTTGATGAAGAGGTGGACGGTGAGTATGTGGATGAGGAAGAGGAGGCTGCCAAGGATGACGCCGAGGAAGAGGTGAACGAGGGGGAGGCGCCAACACAAACTAAAGCCAAGGCCGATAGCAAGGGCAAGTGGTCCGCCAACTACAATGAAGAGGAAGATTTTGCGTTGTGCCATGGTTGGATGAATATCTCGCAGCCAATGTTTGATAGAGGTTCGACAATGATGCTAAGTTTTTCCTTTGAGTGTTTGGGAATCGATTTTGATGGCCACCATTTATAGGAGCAAAAATATGCTCATCTATTATAGGGAGGCTTTTAGTCCTCTATATTTTTGGGATCGGTTAGAGATGCTCTTAGCTATATTTTTTTGGATGATTTGCTTTACGAGTTGTGGTGGAATTCTTTCCGAAGCTTTAGTTGCAACATGAGGGCATGTTTGATTCGTAATATTCACAAAATGCGGGAATTGAAAAACCGCAGGATCGGAGTGGCATGTCCACTTCAATCCTATAAGATTAGAGACATATACATGATTTTTTATCAGATGTGTTTGATTGCACAACAAAACCAAAGGAATTGTACAAATAGGTTGGAGTGAATGAAAATTTTCCTACAAAATAGAGTGCAAACGAATCCTTTCAAGTAATTTCTAAGCATTGTAATCCCTTGAATCAAATGATATTTGTAGGAAAAAAATCCTAAGAATCCAAATCATACACAATTCGTTTGAATCAAACAAGTCATAAATGGGCATGCTACGTACCAGGGTAGATGTATGAAATTCCTCACACGAATATTCATCATTTTTTGGCTGATCTGGTCTAGAATTATCTATTTAGTTACATTAGAACTACACATATATAAACTCTAGAAACCTCTAATATTTTTTCAATCCGTGCACATATGTTGTAGAACTCTATACTAATATCAAGAATACTAAAATGGACACACCTGTACAAACGTTCTATACTAGCATGACGTGTACAAATTAATCTTCATTGAACAAGTTGTAATATTCTACTTCACATTAGTCAGATTTATGAAGAAAATATGGCTTAGCGCAAAATATGGACATAAAAATTGGTATCTTCAACAATTAAATAACTTCTCTGTTGTTTTTGTAATAAGTGGATTCTGCAACCATGGATAAGGATTTTCACATTCTAATATTTAGCATAAAGTAAAACATGGTATGATGGAAAATGTATGTACACCATTGGGCTAAATGGTTTATGAATATGATATGATATGCATCTAACAAGATGGTTATTTTGAAGATTATATAAAAGTAAAAAACTTTATTATAAATAAGACAAAAACATGTTAAATGTGGTATGGTCTTTTGTAACTACCTCGGTGAATTACGCCCTAGTTACAAGCTCGATGAGCGGAAATGGTTGAAATAGTACAAGGGGGCCCAAATGCCACTCACAGTAGACCTTTGCTCCAACCATTTCCAAACATCGGACAAGAACAAGCATGTGAATCCAAAAGCGAAGGGATCAACTACATACACAAATGAGTATGTATGCCACCATACAACAAGACATCGAGCCATTCCATCTAAAAAGAAATAGAATATTGCAACGCCATACCAAGATCCAAATATCCTAGATAGATATAATAGTTTAGATATCTCCTCATACATCAAACATCAAAGTATCAAAGGAAGCGCAAACAAGATCCGAGTACGGATAAGAAGCAAATCGGCATAAGATGCCCCATAAATAAACACATCCCGCCTACGTATCTCACGGATCCCGCTCCTAATTCTACACCGAATGATCGCTGTCCACATCGTCTGCCTCCACCCAAAGATCCATCTCGTGAGTGTACCTGCTCATCAATCAAATAATTTATCGTGAGACCCTAGGGGTACTACAGTCTTTATGCCTCTAAAGGGGACACAACTGGGTGACGAATTGCAAAAGATAATACCTAGCAATTTATAGATATTGCCAACCATCCGCCTAACCAAAGATAGACTGATGTCCGTGAATTAAGAACAACATATAATAAGAATATTATCAGATCCATCCTCCTCGCTACCAACGAGGAAGCTTTAATTTAACAACCCCCATCCGCTGGCTTTTATTATCCATTCCATGAGTAAGGTAATTATTTACTAGTCGTTATTTAGTCAAATTAAAAGCGATACTTTAGTTATACTTGTCATGATCGAAACGTGGTCTAAGTCGCCCATAACCGCGACACGCTTTAAAGTTTTACTAGGGTGCAAATAGCAACACACACTGATCAACTCTGAAACCAAATCAAAACCCAACGAGGCTTTCACAACAAAGCAATCACAAGATTCGAATATTTCAGGGCCAATTAAGTATACCCCAAGAACGGTTAATGACGAGACGGACCTGGGTTTATAGGGGACTCAGAACGACGGGAACCCAAATGTGACCTGGCTTGTCGATACAAATAAAACGTATCACGATCCTAAAAGACAAGTGCTCCTCGCACAATCGTAAATAAAGCAAAGAAGCATGGCATAAGTACAGATAGTAAATAAAACCTCAAACTAGTTTAGGCCCCAAGAAATAAGAATGAATCAAGCTCGCCAGGTCCCATAATCCTCCCGGATGTGGATAGAATATTCAAGGAACAGAATCAAGTACTTGGGGTCCCACGGGACACAAGTGAGCATGAAAACCAAATAGCAGATATTGCTCACCGTGCCACTTTCATTAGTTATCCCATTACTACTCAAAGTTGTTGTATAGGTACCTCGTTATCCATCGACTCACATACCCTACACATGTCGTTTCTACGACTCGCATGGCTCAAACAACTCCAGTAATGGCTCATGGATGGAGGAACAAGCTTCGTGGGTTTAAAAATAAAGGCTATGCAAGATTGGGATTCAGCTTAATGCAATCGACCAATGATGCAAGAGTAAGATAGAGGCAATAGGTACTATATGTATGCAAGCATGTGGTAGTGCTTGCCTGGCAGCTTGAAGCGAGAGAAGGATCCGTAGCCCTGGTTTCTTGATATATCCCCGCCCATTGCCTATTCGAAGAAGAACCAAACAAACAAGGGCCAACATAAATAAAGTGCACAAGCATATGAATTAAATGCGACAAGCAAACAATCATGCCTTGATGAATGATGCACAATTTGCATGGCAACAATGTAGCATGGCATGGGTGAGATGTGGAATACAAGATTAAAGCCTTTTATTGAGTTTTCATCAGATTTTATACTTCAATTAAGTTGTTGTATACTTTATAATTACATGATGCATGCTGCAATTCAGAACATGGAGTGCATAAACAAAAGGTCTCGCTGAGCTAATCATTTTAGACATATCATTTGTTAAATTTGGAGTTATAAAACAAAAGTTATTAATTGATTAAGGAAAAGGGCATTTTATTGTAATTTAAATCAACTTGAAATTTAAAGTGTTCAAAATATATCTTGATGGCATATTTGAAATCCTCACATTTTCTGATTTGAAAACATATATTATTTGTAATATTTGGAATTATGAATTTAAATTTATTTTGAAGTCAAAAATAGTCAATGGAGTCAAAGTCAAAGGTTCGACTAGTTTGAATTAGTTCTGAAAATATTTGACTAAAGATTTGAATTAACATTCAAAACAAAACATATTTCATATAGAGTTTGAATTCAAATTCCAAATCATTTGAAAGTTATGAATTAGTTTAAATTTAAATGTAATATAAACAAAATTCAATTTGAATTCGTAAAAAAGTTCTCGACTTTTGTTACTCGGCTTTCTACCCAAGGAGGATGACAGGGGCTAGGGCAGATGCCACAAGCGCCAACGAGGTGGTGACAAATGGCGTATGGGATCAAGGGTCGATGAACCAAAACGAGGGTCGTTTTGCAAAACTAGCGGGAAGTACTCATTTAACCGAATCCATGTCATGCGAAAAGTGCTAGCTGAACTTGGTTTTTGAAGATGATGGTGAGCGATATACTATTTAATTTCGCCATGATGCAAAAAATGAAAGATGAAGAGGGATGATAGGGCTACAACTTTCATCAAGGGTCATCGCCGATCACATCCGCAGCTGTGGGAAACGTGACGATTAGAGGATCCGGAGGCACCGATCAGGCAGATCGACGAAAACTTCCGGTTGCAAGGCTCACAGATCTTCAACAGAGGATCCGGAGGATTGTAAGTCCCAATGGAGCGATTGTTTTCGGGATGGAAAGAGGAGACATAGGAGATGCACGGAGATTGAAGAGATCTACCGAATACATTGGTGGTTGAAACTCATGGCGAACAGAGGACGAAAACATAGGCGTTAGCCGACGATTTAAATCGATGCATCAATCGCGAGGTCGCCTCGACTTTGGCGTATGATGGCGAGATTTAGGACACCATTTTTGAGACCTTAGCTCTTCTTGAAGAGGGTACAAAGGAAAAGAATTAAGCCTCAAAATATTCTACGGATCGACTGTTGGCCTGTGCGCAGAGAATGAGAGGAGCGTGGTGGCCATGGCCGATTTAACCTCCGATTCTCAAGGGAAACCGTGGATTCAGCAAGGATGATTTCGGTCGCTCGGCACCGCTGGCGAGGTTTGGTTCAAGAAAGCTGGTACATTCGCCAGATTGTGGGATCAGCAAGAAGATCGAGGTGATCCGTGTTCAAGGAACGATGATAGGAACAGAGGCAGCAGCAAGAAGCTTGGCGCGTTGCTCGCAGCGCTGCCAAGACGATGGCGCGGGCCGATGCGGACGGCTAAGGCACGGACAAATGAGGGTAAGGGTACATGGTAAAGTGGGGGTGCACCACCGAGACGATGGCGGCGGAAGCAGGACGAAGGCGGCGAGGCGAGCGCGCTGCATGCACGGCGCCGCAGGAGAACGCGGCGTGTCCGGTTCAGCCGGTGCCTCCTCTCTCCAAGCACCCGACTAGCGACTCTGTGCACTCGCCCAAGCAATGTGCTCGGGACGGGCGCATGTAGAACAACAACCAACGAGATTTGTGGTAAAGGAAGGAATGGCGGCGTACATGCAGAGGGAGGAGCTAGGTTCAAGGAGGCCTCCATGCTTGGGGGATAATAAGAGGAGGGAGATGACGCCGACGGGGCGACGCAGAACCTGCTCCCTCCCAAGAAGCGAGGCAGAGGCGCATTTTGATGAAGAGGAACAGGAGACTGCCGGGGTAAAGGGGCATCACCATGAAGAGGAAGAGAAGGACCCCGAGGGCCTCGTCATTGGATGTCACTGGCTAGGTGGTCGCTGCCTCTCTGAATGCGCCCAAAGAAAGTTCTTAGCTTCTTTTATTTATTTTCTATTTCTTTTGTTAGTTCAATTGTTTTGTTTTATGTTTATATTTAGCTTTAAGAAAGCAACTTATTCAAACTATTTTGAATCTTTGGGTTTTTGAACAAAGGTGTCTAGGCAACAAAATAGACTAGAGGGAATTAGCATATGGGAAAGAGATGCCCACATACGATGTGTATGTGTCAATTTGGGCACTTTACTAGATTAGAGGATGGGGTTTGGAAAAAAGAATAAAAGCATTTGATAAAATATGGAACCCTAGCAATGGGTTCCACATTATAGAACACAAAATAGAGATACCAAAAAGGGAGAGGGAGGTAGAGAGAGGTGTGGCTTGTGATGCACATGGCAAGGAGAGAAGGAGCAAGGTGAGGATTGAGAGAGAAAGGTTGGAGCTCAACAAAAGGGAAAACAATCAAAATTCCAAGAAAACCAAGTGAGATCAAATATGGTGATGGTTGCATGGCCCATGTAAGTGCATTAAATGCCATGTCTTAATCTTATGAAAACAAAATAGTTATTCATGGCATTTATACATATGCATTCCAAAATATGGGGTAAGGGCCAAGCTAAGGATTTACATGAAAGTTCCAAGTGGAGTAGATGGAGATGATCATATTTGAATACAAATGGGACATGCTAGTAGGTACCACTAGATATTTAGTAAGCCCAAAATATCCCAACATGAGCATAAACCCCAAAACAACCCATATGGAAGCTAGAAAAAGGTTCCACTCTCAAGGCATGCAAAGGCTATGTGGCTCTATAAACCAATAATGTGGAAACAATATGGTACATATATGAGAGCATGGAGCTAGAATTGGATCCATCCCAACCCACATGAGCTAGATGTAAAACCAAATAAGTTGCAATGCTCATATATGGTGGAATGGTGGAATGATGGGTGATGACAAGAAAGGTGGTGGAGTCAATAAAAGATATGCCTCCAACTCAACTTGGGTATTTAAACAATATATCAAGAACCAAATACAATATCAAGAGGCAAATACAATTTACAATGCATAGGAGAGAAGAACCAACACAAAAGGGTTTTATATGATGCTCAAATGCAAGGTGGCATGATGACATGAGCATGATTGAATGATGATGCAACAATTGTATATGTGAAGTAGCCATTATATTACTAGGTCATAGCATTATAATTGTTAGACAATTGATGCTACAACTCTCCACTAAATGGTCAGAATCTCACGAGATTCTAGGGAAGAAGAAGAATACTCAAAGAGGGTAGGATAGCTGGCACGAGCTCATCTTCACGCTCCCAAGTGGCTTCAATGCACGGTGCGACACACCTTGCAAAACTTGCTAGACTTGTTAAGTAGTCTTGCTTTTGCTTGAGAAACAACGGGTTAGAAGAGTTGAAGGATTGTCGGAGACAAGAAGGATAGGATGGGCATAGCTGCTTTTCCCAAGAAACATGATAAAAGAAAAGATCCACTGGTGAAAGAAAGGACAAGATGATGCATCATGGATAAAGAAAGACACACCATTAAGATTAAAGATTTACTGATACGAGAGAGGATGAATCTTGTCTCAGCCAAGAAAGGAGCTAGATTGGAGAGGTTTTCAACCACTATTACAATAGCATCGATTCTTCTCGATTTGAGAAAAGAAGTTCTAAACAATATTGCCTTCAAACAATAGAGTCCCTTGATAACAAATGTAAAGATTTGGTTAGACATCGCGGATTAGATTCTTGTTACGCCGGAAGAACCAAAGGATCACGCAATTTGGGTGCAGACATAACTTCCGAGATGGATGTGAAGCCGATCATGGTGGAACTTGAGAAGCAAAAGAATATGGAGGATCTGGAGTTTATTGTAGAGATACTTATTGCTTTTAGCCTTGAGGCTAACGCAATAGATTTGCGGGCCGATGGCATCAACTATAATTGGCTTTACCACGTAAAAAGAATTGATGAAACAAAGAGAGAGATAGTTTTAATCTTGTTTGGGACACGAGCACGATTTGGATAGAAAAAGGAGTTGCGTTGTTTCACTAGATACTTGAAGATTTTGTCTGCAGAAAGGGTGAGATCACCAACAAGAGATTATTGATTACTTTCTTCAAAGAGCAATTCGAAAAACAAGGACGGAGCAAAAGTATCAAGGATAAAGGTCACTTCTAACTTCCGTGGAATGAGTGAAATCACATTAATTCACCAATTCAATGTACAAGAAACGTAATGATAAGAGTAATGGTATGGTAGCTACTCCATCCCGCACTCAAAGCATTACTCCAAGACATGAATAAGAAAATCATGCAACCCAACCATCAAAATGACTAAAGGTATTGCCACGATAGAGAGACATCCGTGGTTCCGCTGTTAATCTCAAGATCCGATCCGCCGCCCTGTCTCTCTAAGGCATGCACAGGGTCCATAGGGGAGTATATACGTGTTAAAAGCGCCTACTATTGTATTGTGCCAAAAAAAATGCAAGACCACATATATCCTAATAACTGTTGAATCGTGGGTCATGGTTGAGACTGTTGAATGTGTTGGGCTTAATGCAACACTGTCAGCCCACAATCTCATAAGCTTTTTCACATCTCAACTCTCATGTCCTAATCACACCTCCTAATCACAATTGACGAATTAATGATTAGTATTTGGACAATTTGCCATGGTTTAGGTGATCGAACAACACGGTGATCTATAGAGAAATGTGACAGCAGTTTGTTACGTAAGTTAACTCCACTGGAGCAATTTTATAGGATTCACACACTGATGTCCGCCTTGGTCAGTATGTAGTGATTTCACCTCCCCAAGGACCAACAAGACCTGGTACAATCAGCAGGATAGTTCACTCTCCATTAAAAATGGCAGTAGTACTAAAACTACAACCCACAAAAAGGGTTATCTGATGTGAACACCGTACTACTCCCGTTCGTTTACAAGTGTAAAACCACATTTTCAGAACAAAAGTGAAGCAAATAATTGGTGATGGGCAGGCCACAGTTAATGGAGAGTAGGTCACTTCTTTTACGCAGCACCACTAGTTAAATCTCTCCGCTAGTGCCAACCCAAAGTTAAGAAATTGCGATCGTAGCATGGTCCTGGCTAGTTGAGAAGGTATAACGAAAAATTGACTCCAATAGTTGGTTGCCCGACCAGACAGCGCGCAGTTCACGCTGGGCAGACCGAGACGTATAGGGTGGACACACACACCCCGTGATCCCACGGCAGCAGTTCACCCTCGCATTTCCTTATGCCTAGATCTCGTCTAGCTTGTTAATTTTGTAGGATTGTTTGCTTTAGTAATGGTGGCGGAATTCCTACGATTCCGAATTCTTTCTGAAGTGGTTGCAGCAATAAAAATGGTACTCCATGCTATCCAGATATTTGGAAAGTTTTTTTTTCTGTCATCGTCCTTTTTCTGGACAAATGTTCTGGTGCAACTTACAAACTTAGGAACCATCGAGACTCAACTTCTACCCTGCAAGAAATAAAGATCTTCCTCTAAAATGGTACTAGTCCCTATAGATGAAAGCAAGATCAATGGGTGGGAGAAGTGATCCGGGGCTCGAAGAAGAGGAGGATTCCTCACGGGAATATGCAGTGCCTGTTCCTGTCGGACGTGGCGAAGAAGATGCCGTGAAATCAGGCCAGAAAATCTAGCATAAGATCTATGGGTTTGATTGTATTCGTTACAATACTGCCGGGCATCCAATCCGATGCATCCAAGATGACTTTTTAAAAAGAAGTCATAATCTACATAATCAATGTTTCTCTTGGCATCGCTGACTCTGTTGGCCGTCCACTTTCGATTCGTTTGTGATACTTTTTATTGCGCCTTTGATTGAAGTAATCTTCGTAGTATATATAGAATTGATGATCACCTTTGTCAGCAAGTATGCAGGTCGTCACCCGTGAGGTTGCAAACTTGCGACGACATTTTGTAAGCAACCTTTCGATTTGAGTATTTCAGCTCGCAAACTCAAATGATTTTCGATGATCTGTCTCTGTGGAGACCTACAGGTTCTCACTTGCACGCACGTCCACCCATACTGTCGCGAAAACAAGTCGGTGTTTTTGAAAATGCGGGCTCAGTGTGTGCTGCATTAAGGCTAACACAGTTCATAAGCTTTACAAGTTGTGAACCTTCGTCGATGCACCACCGGTACCACTCTGAACCTGATTATTTTGTTCAAGTTTTCCATTGCAGAGCTAATTACTATGATGTTGCCACTTTCTGGAATTCGGACAGTACGTTCATCCCAGGCAGAGTAGAAACACAATATATTCAGAAAATTTACAAGATTTCCACATGTCATCTACTAGATCGTTTTGGTCCGGAAAATGAATTCCATTCCACAACAGCAGAACAAAATAGCCAGTTAATCTGGGGAGAGAAGTGGAGAGGGAGCCATGCATCCATCCACATGGCTCTGTCACCGTGGCTCTAAAGTTCTAACCTTTGGGGAAAATGCAAGCAGAAACAAAACCGTCCAGCCAGGCGTGCACGTACGTCCGTACGCATACACCACTAGTGCAACCAGTTCCTAAGCGCGCAAGGGTTCGGTGTAGTCATAGACGGCAGTACGTATGTGTGTCTCCGCGAAGGTCTTCGGAAGTGACGGCCGGAGCACCGGCTATTGGTCGGATCGATCGCTGACGCGCAACGCCGGGCTCCTTGCGGCGAACCCGGCGTCGTTCCACGGGGGTGGCGTCTACCATGGCACTCTGGTGCTGGCAGCTGGCGGTGGTGGTGGTGGTGATGGTGGTGGTGGTGGTGCCGGTGGGTGTGGGGGTGCTCCCTTCTGCGCCGACACCGCGCAGCAGCCGCCGCGTGCTTCTTCCGCCGGTGCCTCGCCCTGTCCACCTCGATCTGCTGCTGCCGCCTGCACTTCGCTGCAGAAACGGCGTGTCACCCTGCACGCACGCAAATAAACAGTAGTCTCAAGTTCACACCCGCAATAGAATTAATCCTCGAGGCATTCGGCAGGCAAGACGAACGGAGCGACGACGGACGTGCCTGTACATGAAGATGTTGTGCCGGAGAGGGACCTTGGCGCAGAGGGAGCACCTCGAGGAAGTGGTGGCTGTTGGCGGCGTCCGCTCTCGTGGACGGTAGAACATGGACGACGGCGGTGGCGGCGGCGGCGATGGGGGTTTGGTATGTTCTGGATGGCACTGCTCCCCTTCATCATGCCTGCGGCGAAACACAGAGCGCCTCTTAGGGCGAGCGCGAGAAGTGGGAGCAATGCCGCCGTGACATGGGCCACTAAATGTACGTCCAGGAGCTCGCCTGCTCAAGGTCTTCCGGGTGTGTGGCCAATAGGGCACTGCCCACCGCTACATTTTAGGTAAAACGGCGATACGATGAGAGGCTGCGATCTCGCGGCGGGTCGGAGGAGGACGATGCTATGAATAGGATCGATCCAAGGCGCGCGAGGAAACCAAGCATTTCGTCTCGTTTCCTTGTTGTGTTTCTTCTTTGCTGGAAATGGGTAGCTGAAAACCAACTCTGCATCCCCTGATTTACTAGTATTAACTCTGCATTTGTGCTCATACTAAATCACAGTGAGTTGGATCGGATGCTTCCTTAGTACTCGCATTCTTACTCCCACCGGCTATGTGCTACGGTAATGGTCATATGTGCTAGTGTTGCTAAAAGGTTTCAACAATTATAATGATGCCTAGACTATCACGAGATCCTTATAAAAATTTAGATTTAGATTTAAAAAATTAGATTGTCGGAAGAGAAACCATGTAATCATATCCATAAAATCCAACTCATCAAACTATCGGCACGGCTCCTGGGCGACTTGTGTGTGAGCTTATCCCGACATCGAAGGCCGGCCATTTCCACCACACGCCTTCTCGCTTGGGCCGATGGTCTTCGGCCAGCCGTGGTGGCTAGCGCATTCCCCATCATCAGTTAGCGGCCGGGGTTCGCGATCGCTATTCCGCTGGCTACCGGTTTTGGCCTCCCGTTCGCTACCATGCGCGATGCGGAGAGGCTCATCGCGTGAAAGGGCCAGTCAAGGCTACGCATGGCGCAGTACAGTGTAGGCGTGGATGGTCATGCATTATGGCTGGCCCGATCCGGGCCTGAGAAGGTTTAAGGTGTCAAGGCGCGACGGGTCGGCCATTATGGTGTTGCTGCCCGCCACGGCGGGCGTTCTGGACGCGCAATGACGGAAAGCGGGCGGCTGCTTAAGGAACAAATGTGGGCCCGCGTGGTTTTGGTAATTAATGACAATCTCTATGGATCATCGCTTGTATCGAAAGTTAGATCGACATCGGATAAAACTATCACAATTAGGGCTATCGACGGGTTATTACTGTACTTGCACGTCAGTATCAATTTTAAGATAAGTGTTCAGAACATTACCATTTGACAGCAAAGCTTGATGCTTCCCGACAGGTGGACCCATTTGCAGCTGATCAGTCAAAAAAATGCCACGTAGACCTGACATGCGGCGAGCAACAGCACGCGGAGTGGGACGAGCGGCCGGCGGGAGAGCGCGGCGCGAGCGGCAGCACGCTGGCGCAGGGGCAAGGCAGGCGGATGGCGATGAGCGGTGGCACACGGGCGCAGGGCGGCAGCACTCGGGCGTGGGTCGCGGGATGGCAGCAGGGGCAGCCGCGGCGGCGGCAACAATGCGGCGTAGGGCAGCAGCAGGCGGCCGGCGGCGCAAAGGCAGCAATGTCAATTGATTTCTGGAGGGATGAAGGTACAACCAAAAGATTAGCTGTTGAGCGATAGTTACGTATCGTCATGAATTTGCCTTCCGGCGGCTGGAATGCCGAACCCGGCGCGCTGCCACTTTCAGCATCTCGTTGCTCCACGCGAACACCCGTCTGCGTCCACGTCCTCGTCCACAGTGGCGTCGCCGCCGCCCGCCGGACGGCATCCTGGCTCCTCCCAGCAAGGTGGTTGCCACAACCAGCGCCACCACGGCGCAGGCCGCCAGCACGGAGACGCTGGGGTCGCTGAATTCTACACCGCGACGGCCATCCTGCTCGTCCTGACATCGCGTGCCCGCCTTCCTGGCTGCCGCCAGGTGCGCTTCAGTACATGCTCCACGCCCTCGTCTGCATCCCGGAGCCCGCCGTCGCTGGTACTGAAGACCTCCACGCCGTGCCCAAGTTTCTCGACGTTCATCGCTGCCGCCCGTCTCGAGCAAGCCAATGCCAGCGTGAGCCGAGCGAGCGTAGATCTGCTGATATGTCTCATACGGCCCAGCTTTCCACCTTTGGCGTCGTCCTCTCCGCCATTCACCTGACCGCTGCCTGCCACGGCCCTGACGCCGCTCAGCGACTTGCTTCCTCCTGCAGCCCCGTAAGCCGCCCGTGCGCCGCCGTACGCCCCTGTCTACACTCGCCGCGCCTTCGCTCTTAGCTTCCCCTGCAACCAGGAGCTCCACCGTCCGCGGGGCCGTGTCCACCTCCACGCCCGCCCGGTGTTGCCCCCGCGTTCTAGTGCATATGTGCGTGCCGAGAGTTGCCACATTTGCCGCCGGTCCCGCGCCCACTGCCCGCCGCATGTCACTATGTCAGGTCTACGTGGTATTTTTTTTTGACTAGTCAACTTGTAAATGGGTCCCACCTGTCGTATATGTCAACTGCCACGTGTTAAAAATTAGTGTGGATTTGTAACACTTATACCCAAAAATGGTACTGATACGCTAAAAATTAATGAAGCTATGATCGAGCTGCCCCGACAAATTCCAATTTATGGCTATCCAATTAACTCACCAGATTGCAGGAATCATTCGATAAGTGCACGCCAACCATATGTTGGCTTCAAGGTTTGGAGAAGAAGAAGTGGTAAGAGGACTGATGCACTAAGGTGTTCCATCTCGGTATGTATACACTGCCTACATCATAACTGCTTTGAATATGTATGCAGAAAATGACGATCTCGGGAGGTGTTTCTTTTTCACCGGTCTCGATGTTCGTCAGAGACCGCTTATAGGATAGACAACCGTATTTCATCAAAAAGGGCCTCTAGCTTTTGTGCAACTTGATCATATCTTCAGAGAGCTCAAACCTTTTAAGACATTTTTTGGTGACTCGGCCCGCCCTGGTAGTGAATCACCTATCCGCGTCGCATGTCAAGTGAATAGTGTTGCATCGCTGATCGGCCCTGTAGGCAACGACATGCGTTCATCCCATCGAGGGCACGTGATAGTGTTACTGCGCGCCATCGCGCCTTCCCATCCTATTCCCACCTATTCTAGCCTTAATGTAAGCCACTCCTCATCGTTGACATTCCCCAATCCCTCTCTGACCTTGGTTGCTCGATATGTCCAAAAAAATTCCATCTGCGAAAACTCTCCCTCCCTCTCCTTCATGGTCGAGCGATATGAAGGTGACCCAGCAACAACCAACAACTTTGGTCACCGTTTACCCCATGAATGGGAGGCGCACGCTCTATGAGGCCATCCTACTCGGTGCCAGCGGACTTATGTTGTCTAGGCAACGTGAGGCTGAGTGTCGATGACATTCCAATGTTCCTGGTACCACACGACATAGAGCGGGTGACAGCGATCCATCGACACTATTACGATGAGCTCACACCGAAGCGGTGGGTATATCCATGTGGGATCCCGACAACAACATCAGATGGAACAATTTCTTCCACGGCCACCGCTAGAGGGACCTCTCTAGGTATGACGAGACCACCATAAGCTCTAGTGGGGCACGCCATGCCGCACCTTCGCGGCGGTGTTGGACTAAATCGCCATGGGAAACAACCTGTGGTTGTGGTAGGGTCTCCACCTCCTCTCCCATCGCTCCACGTCTTTCCCTCGATGTCGACGACGAGAATAATGGCATCTGGTTCATCTCCTTCATCGATATCCTCGTCCTCCACGCCATCGATACCTAGGTTGGAACTCTCCTTCGCCTCGCCCCTGACAAGGACGAGTACAAGGAGAAGCCACGATCTTGGGCGGCCCGTAGTCTCATCTCGTGATTGACACCATTACCGTCGTGTGGCTGCATGCGCCTCGTCGAGACAAAGAGGGTGACCGGTTCATCGTGTGAAGAAGCATGGCGGGCGAGTAGTGAGATCCGCCAAAGGAGTACATCACTAGATAGTTGTAGCTCCAGGCCCTCGATGGTCGAGCGCGCATCCCTTGACGATGTCCCGCTGACATTAGTGGAGTTTGTCCTCGCCTGCTCGAAGGCCAAGATGTTGAAGGAGGCGGTGAGGGACCACGAAAGGCGTCAGAGCACGCACGTCCTTGGAAACTACACCATCATCCACGACGATGGTGGGGCCGGCCCGAGCCATCAGTGGCACAACGATGACGGACAGGGCTGCAACCGCCCGCCGAAGTTTCAATGGAAGTTGTTGTTTATGTTGAAATTTGTGTTAATTCAAAATTTCAAATCGGGACGCAGATAGGAAACACAACCCCCCTCTCTCCCCCTCTCCCCACAGCCGAAATGCTGCAAACACCTCCCCATACAGCCTTCAAAACGGCTTTGTCCGATGGTGGAGATGCTCTTAGGTATTAGAGAAACTCCATTAGAAGCTGGAAAAACCCGCGCTGGGAAAATAACTGCTGATTTAGTGCTCGCGCGTCCAATTTTGCTCCTGCAGCAGGCGCTGCGTACTTGCGTGCGCGCTAAAAAAAATCCGCTAGCGACATTTTATGCTCCGCAGCACAGCAAATTTGCAGCACGCCATCCAGCGCGCGCTATCTCTCAACTGCCTCTGACATATCACCCGCGTTGTCCCCACTTCCCTCTCCCCACCTTCGCTTCGATTCGCCGCCGGAAGCGCCTCCCTGCATGGAGTAGTTGCGGATCCGCCGCTGCCGTGCCTCCCCGCACCTTCCTTGAGCTTGTCGCTGCGCGAATCAGAGAGAGCTACCCACGTGCCGCTTCTTTTTTGCGTCACCGCCGCCGCGCCTTGTCCATCTCAAAGCTACCGTGGTGCCCGCGCTGCCATGTCCTCCTCAAGTCGGGACGCTACTTGCCGCACTGTACGTGCTCGGCACAATGTCCGGCACAAGGTATGTTTCTCTACCGCCGGTCACGCCATATTTTAGTTCCGGTAGACGAAGTAAGTGTATTTTTGTGTTTGTAGAGGATCTCGTATGATAGTTCTGACGATGAACTAGAGCTTGAGGAAGAGGAGAACATATCGATGCTATTAGCTTGGCGAGCGATGAAAGAACCAAAGCCATGCTCGGTTTTGGTAGGTACAAGTTGTAGATGGAAAGGATCGACTGGCATGAGAGGTTGATGCGGATGTATTTCAACGACAATGCCACCTTTCTGGACGAGTATTTTCTTTGGCATTTTAGGATGAGCATCAGTTTGTTTAGGCGCATTTGCAAAGAGGTGACCAAGTATAATCGGTTCTTTGAGCGAAGGAGGAATGCTGACGGAGAGCTTTGCCATAGCACCTACCAGAAGGTGACCGCCGCCTTGCATATGATGGCATACGATATACCGGCGTATCTTGTTGATGACCACTTGGCAATAAGTGAGAGTCAAGCCATTGAGTGTGTTAAGCGCTTTGCCGTTGCAATTGTGCGTGTGTTTGGCACCGTCCACTTGAGATCCCTCAATGCCGAAGACACGACTAGTCTTTTGGAGGAGAACAAGGCTCGGGGGTTCCCTGAAATGCTTGGCTCTATTTATTGTATGCATTGTAGTTGGAAGAATTATCCTGCGGCATGGCGTGGACAATTCAATGGTAACAAGAAGGATTGCACTATCATCCTTGAAGTCGTGGAAGATTATTAGACTTGGATTTGGCATGCATTTTTTGGAATGTCTGGGTCCTGTAATGACATCAATATTCTTCAACGATCTCCTCTTATGTCAAGGATTGCATTGTGTGAAGGTACACAAGTGGAGTTTGAAGCAAATGGCCACACATACAACTATGGCTATTATCTTGCCAATGGCATCTATCCAAAGTGGCAAACTTTTGTGAAGCCGGTTCATAAATCCAAAGGTAAGAAAGAAAATGATTTTCACGCCGCATAGTGGCGGTTAGGAAAGATATGGAGAGAGCCTTCGTGATTTTACAAGCCCAATTTGCTACTGTCAGAGGACCGGCTAGATTTTGGAAACAAAAATGGCTTTGGTACATCATGACAGCTTGTGTCATCATGCATAACATGATCATAGAGGATGATCGTACCAAAGATATAGATCGCAGCCACCAGTATGACTTGATGGTGATCACGTGCAAGTGCATAGGACAGAGCATATGGCGGCGCGTTTCATTGCCTCGTATCATGCCACTCGTGACAATGATACCCATGTTAATCTTTAAAAAGATCTAATCGAGGAGTGGTGAAAATGGTTTGGGGCACAATGTTGAGACCTTCTTTTATTTGTTGTTTGTTGTATTGTAAAAACAATTTGTTGTAGTGTTGATGAAAAACTTGTTGTATTTGTTGCTGAATAATTCCTATATTTATTGTATTATTCATGTATCAATTGGTTGTGTTGTAATAATAACTAGACAATTTTTTATTGAATTTATTTGAGTTTGTTTGATCTTTTTGATCCTATTGTTCACTGTAAAAGTTGTTTGCTTCGGCGCCGCGCGCTGCATTTTGCCGCGTCCGTTGTAGGGACGATTTTGACTTTATTTTTGCGTACCGCTTTTAGCGTTTCCGTTGAAGTAAAAGTATATCAATTTTCGTGCGTGGGATTTTCCTGCTTTTGTTGGAGTTGCTTTTACAGCATAAATTTATGCGAGTCCTAATAACTCACACGGCAGGTTTCCAAGAAGCCTTGACGAATAAAATCACGAGCTGTGTCGCCGGAAAAGAAGAGATCTCCATTTGTTTATTTGAGCATATTGCTTCTTCTTTACTTTTGCTCGTGGGCAGCCGATTAATAAACAAGCGGCCAGCATCTTTTCTTTACTATTAAAAAGAAGTTGGTGTTGGTACGTCCACTTTGACACTTTGACATCAAACATCGAAGGCATCTAGACCATCCGATTTACATCCGACCTCTCGCGGGTTTCACAACCGAATAAGGAAAGATCTAAAAAAAATCACCTCATAAACAAAAATCCCGGATTGCATGCACAATTAAAGAGGATAATAATAACAATAATTTTATAAGTAATCACACCGCATGTAATCAGATCTTGGGAATTTAATGTGTAAGTAAATTCGACATATGCATGTTTCATGGATTAAGGCATAATTTGCAAGCAGTGCTTATTTAGTTCCTTTGTTGCTCCTCTAATTACTCTCCACCGCAACATTTTCCCTTTTATACCGCTGGTAACAATCACGATCTACATGCAATGAAGAGATTAATTCACGGTGAAGGTCCGCTTGAAAGAAACATATCAATGCATGCCCGCTTTAATTGCTAGAATTGGTTAATTGGAAAATCGACGCAAGAATGCAAAACTAAGCATACAAAGAGATATTTTCACCGTTAGCCCCTCGGTCGATCATCCTGCATTGGAGGATACGTGATTGGCAAAAAATAGGAGGAAAATGTTTTAGACCCAATCATCTAATGTGGTCACGATGAAATCAACAATTGTCTTACTATAACCGCAACAAATATGAGTACCAATCCCTGAAATATTTTATAGCTCTAATCGCAACAAATATAAGTATAAAACTATAACCAACTTGGAAAAATATTGTAAATAAAGCAAGGAAGCAAGAAACCAAAGAGTGAGAGGGAGAATAAGAAGAGGAGTCGAACGGGATGGAGAGAATACGAGGAAGAAAGAACATGGAAAGATTGACCCGTGAATAATGCATGCAGCTGGTACTTTCTGCAAAGGATCCACGTCGCACTTGTTTCGGCTCCTCTCCACAATACGCATCTTAAAATGAGAAATTTGTGAAAAATTATACGCATCATAAAATGAGAGGGAAGAAATACCACATCAATTCGTCCTTTCTCAATGATTATATAAAAGGTTTGGTTCATTCAATTTGTATGGTGAGTATTCTATTCCCATGTGATATTTTCATGGTAATGATAAGTAATTTCATGTAGGATGGTTACGAGTAGAGGAAGAAAATCTTAATACACTTGCTCAAGTACCGAGTAAATGACGCCAAAAACAACATTCCGCAAATTATATGAGAATATCTAAAGACGTATCAAAAAGTAGAAATTAGTTAGATCCTTAAGTTCATAAAATTGGACCTTTTTAACGAAATATAATTTAAGTGAGGTGAAATCTTAATGTGCTATCATTCTTATACTAGATGTTATGTTTTTCATATACGTGAATATTCAAATGCATTATTTTATTTTATATGTGTTGTGATAAATATGTGTAACCGTAGCAACGCACGGACATTTAGCTAGTGTCAGTAAGAAATGGAAGGCCTATGTATATTCTAGTACGGAGTAGTAGAAATAATAAATGGAAGGCATCTTTTGGTTGCTTCTGGAATTTCTCGGTGACCTGCTCTGCTGCGCCAAGATAGAACAGAGCCGTTGGTTGGCTCTCTGCTGTTTATGCACAGTATTTAGCAGACAACGGCCTTAAATTTTTGTTATTACAACACGCAACGGGTATTCTGTTCTGTTCTTCGCAGGAGCTGAATCAAGGCCACTTTTTAATGTGCTAGTAGTAGTGTCTTTGTGGAAAACAGCTGTGGCAACACACAATCATCATCTGTTTCGGTTGTGGCAGTAATGACGACGAATCATTGAAGCGTGGAAGCATGGCGCAACAACAGGAAAGAACACAAACGAACTGTCAAAACAAGAAGAAAGTTCAGATGAACTGATGATAAAACTTGAGAGAATTTCTGTTATATCTCTCATTTTTTTCCATATCGACAGGTTGTTATAGTACTTAATTACCCCCACACACGAACGCGGCACCGGCTGCACGCAAACACACTTTTCATCATAGTGTCACGAGCAACCGTGCAAAGGGAACAAAAACCCAGTGGTAATTCACAAACAAAAATAAACTCTTTGTCCCCATCTTCGGAGATCACAAGACGCAGCCGATCGATCTGCTGCTCCCCTCGTCACGCCGTCGAGCCGGCGATCCAACAACCCGTGCCCTCGCCCGGATCTGGACTGCCCGACTCATATCACGCCTTCGTTCTCGAACGTGCCGCTGCTAAAAAGTCCTACGTTTGGGTGCCGGAAAACTGCTACCACGCCCAGACCGGGATCCTGTGGGGGCTCTGCTTCTGCTGCTGCCGCTGCTGCTCCTCCGCCCGCCCCGTCTGCTTCGACCGCTTCTCCCTCGCCTCGTCGATCTCGATCTGCTCCTGCCTGCACTCCTCGCTGCAGAAGGGCATGTCGCCTCTGCAACACAAAAAGAACCAAGAACGCCGTCAGAAACACTTCTTCGGCACAGGCAGTTCTTCACACTGAAGAGGATACATGTATAGATCAGGCCAGCAGGGTGGTGTGGTGGTGTGTGTATTCACCTGTACATGAAGATATCCCTGTTCCCGGCGAGGAGCTTCCGGCAGCTGAAGCAGATGTCCAGGTAGTGGTGGTGGCCGTGGAGCTCCTCGGCGTCGTCGCAGGGGTCGCAGAACAGCCGGCCGGCCTTCCGCGGCGAGGACGCCGGCTTCACGGGCGAGGCGGAGTAGCTGAGGCAGCCGGCCTCCAGGTCGCCGTAGACTTCCATGGAGATCGGTGGGCGGGTACGGTGCCTTCTTTGGCTTACTGGTTTTTTGCTTTCTGTTCTTGGTTTTCAGCTGTGGGAGAACGAACGGAGTGGTGGAGGAGCGTGGGGAAGAGACCCCCTTATATTTCGGAGGGAGTGGGGTTACTTTTCGTTTTGGACCTCCATGGTCGACGAAATTCAGTGGAGCACTAAAATGTTGAGCACGGTGGTCCCTGTGTATTTTGATGTTCACTTGGCTAAACCCTGTGATTCTTTTTGTTTGTTTGTTTCGAGATCTAAACCTTGTGAGTCAGGAGTTTTTTTTCCAGGCTTGTGAGTTAGGAGTTGGCGAAATAATCAACGAAGTTGACTTTTTATTTTTGTGTACCAAGGTGGTCGTTGTGGATGCTCTAAGCTGAAAAAAGTGATGTTAAAATATAAGATATTTTAGGTTTATGAAAAAAAAATATCTAGACTTGTTTTAGTGTGTAGATTCATTTCAAACATGAATGAACCTACATACTAAAAATAGTCTAGATACATTTGCTTCACAAAGCTAAAACATCTTATATTTTAAAACAGAGGGAATACAAAAGTATTGATATTTGTTTTTTATAAGGCTTATGCTGTATGCACATAGGTGATCAGTGCTATGTAATTTGCATATGCTTTCAGACGGTTCTTCCGTAAAAATGCCTTCTGTAGATATTGCCAGAGGTGTTGGTGTATGAATATATCAAAACATGAAAATTGTCAATTTGTCGGTCCTCCTTTGCTAGGTAAAACAATGGTGGTTAAAAGGTAGTCAATTTGTTGTTTGAGCCGAATTTATTATTTCGTGGTGAGGAGTGTCAAAGGTCGAGATTGTCTTCGCCTATGATCAACCTTCCCACGCATCGTAGCCTACACAACATATACTGAAATATAATGGGTATTTTGGCCCCAGGTAATCATTAGCAATAGTAATGCAATTTAATGGTTAAGTACACAATAATACGCTAACTCGGGTGCCAAATTCAGCATTTGGTGAACACAAGTGTGATGCAGGATATTTTTTCCATGATAAAATCTCCCCTCTCTCGCAAGACTTTTTCTTTAGGAATTAGGACCCACATAGCATAACACCGGGCCACTAACACAAGCACTTTCCTCTAGAAGCTAGGGCCGGGGCCGGCTAACCAAGTTGCACAGCACACAAGCTGTCACCCCTTGATTGTTAATCAGGCCGTTGAGCGGCAAATGAAAACCGGGGGGCGTGGTGGTGGTGGTGGAGCCGTGGGGGTGGTCCATGGCCGCACCATTGCTACTAGCGGCACTATTCCAGCCAGCAGAATCCTGAGTCAGCTGTGCCCAACCAACAGTTCGATATTTATTCTCCGTTTTAATTATTTTTCTCCCACCAGCCCGTTGATTTCCCTCAGGCACATGTCACGTCCGATTCGATGGACTCGATGGACTGGTTAAACCGATTCATTTATTTGAGTTTATATATGCAGCTCAGTGAGCAGTGGTTGGCTCCAATGGATCCCTCGCAATGTACTAAACTATTTAAGAAAGATTAAACTAAGCTAAACTAAACCGGTTTGTAGAAACACATGGGCGCGGTAGGTACGGCTACTTGATTTGACGACAATCATGCTCGATGAGAATAGAGAAACCATGGCCTTCAGGGCCTGCAAATTTGCGGCTATAAGCTTAATTAATTTAATGGAAAGAATTAAACCAAGGCCTACTTATTATCGATCGTCTCCTACATCTTGTCGCGTGATGTTACACGGATCGTGTGCCGTATGTCGTCGATGGCGTGTTCCTTTTTTGAGCGTGCCATGCAACTAGCCAAGTAGGACGAGGCATGAAGTGTGTGCTAAAGCAATCGGTGCATGATTGCATCGTCGTATCTAGTGGCTCCTCTCTGGAGAAAGGTACGTAATACCGAGACGGCTCGAGTAGTGACTAGTGATGAGTGACACATGAACAAGAACTCAGCAAACATAAGTAATCAAGGTGCATGGAATCGTGCATACTCTCGGTTAGCAACATGAAATATCTAGGATATGTCAACACCATCTGCGGTGAACTGGATTTTAAGTTTAAGTTTGTTTGTTGCACATCAGTCGATTGAGATTTTGAAGAAGAAATATCATCTAGCCGCTGGACACTATTTTAAATCGGATTATGAATTTAAGTTTGTGTGCCAAACAATTGATGCATGATTGCATCAGAATATGCAGTGTCGCTGGAGATAGCTAGGTACGGTGTACCGAGTAGTAGTGACTACTGAACAACAGCCCAACGAAACAAGCCATCAAATTGCATCGGTAGCTTCTCACCCGAGATCTAGGTAGTACGTGACAAGATGCATGGAATTGTCGTGCTCTCGGTTGGCAGCATCATATATTTAGAATCTACCAACTGCATGTATAGTGTATTGGGTTTTAAGGCTTAATTCGTGTTAGCATAGGTTCACAAGATTTAATAGAACCAACACGACAAATACGGCGTTAAGCTTAACTAATTTTACCGGAAAGAATTAAACTAAGGCCTACTTATCAACTCCCACACCTCGTCGTGTGATGTTACACGTATCGTGTGCGATGTCTCGTCGATGGCGTGTTCCTTTTTCAAGGGGCCCATGCAACCAGCCAAGTAGGAGACATGAAGTGTGTGCTAAAGCAATTAGTGCATGATTGCATTGGTGTATCTAGTGGTTCTATGAAGTGTGTGCTAAAGCGATAGTCTATCTATCTGCTCATTTGATAGTTTCCAAACTTTGTATCTACCAACAACAATTGCAGTGAACTGGGTTGTAAATTTAAGTTTCTGTGTTGCACATCAGTCGATTGAGATTTTGAATTGAAGACAAAAACCATCTAGCCATTAGACTATTTTAAACTGGGTTTTAAATTTTAAGGTTGTGCATTAAACAATTGGTGCACGATTGCATCGGAATATCTAGTGTTGCGGGAGATAGGAACGGAGTACCGAGTACTAGTGACTATTGAACAAAAACTCAACAAACAAGCAATCAAATTGCATTGGTAGCTTCTCACCCGAGATCAAGGTAGTACGAGACAAGATGCATCGTATCGTCGTTATCTCGGTTAGCAACATGAGATATTTAGGATCTACCAACATCATGTGTAGTGAATTGGATTTTAAGTCATAACTGTGTCACCATCGGTTGGCCGTGATTTACCAGAATCATTGTGCCACTAGGACTATTGCATGATGAAAAACAAAACGCATGGGACTATGAAGAGGGAAAAACTAATATCGAGGCTTATCGCCTTGATCTGACCAAGATTGTTGAAATGATCAGTCAACCAAGCGATAACAGTTACACGAGTTCTTATATTTGGATACACACATGTACAACCAACTAAAGCCAACATCTGTACAAGTACTGGACAACCAAACTGATAAAAAAATTGAAATGAGGGGACAACTAAGCAAATACCAGTTTATTTAAGATGGAGTATTATCTTCATAAGGTAACCTCGTTATCCTTTCCATCGACAATCCTTCCTCCATAGTGTCATCTCCTATGGATATTATTATTGGTAGCTAAACGACGTCAAACTACCAGTCGAGACGCAACATCCTCATTATCTATGTAAATTCTTGCGATAATTGACGAGCTTGACAAGATAAAAAAAAGTCAAGAACTAACTGATGAGGAGATTAAAATTAGGAAACAATCAAATGAGCAGATAGATAGACTTTCGCGGGGAGAAGATTAGAATGGTATTAACATCCAAAGATCAAAATAGAAGATAGTATATGAGATACTTCCATATAGTTGCAAGTGATATGATATGTGGACATCGAGTGAAACTCAACTATTCGTATCATCTTGATGTCACTACCGAGTTAATAAAATCACCCGTTATAGTAGAAAACAATGTAATAATAGTAGGAGCCATTTCTTTATCTAAGTGTTCAAGGACTAATGTATAGAAATAAAATACACTAGGGACATATACAAATATGTAAAATGTCTTGGTTTGAAAATACTTGTGGAAAAACCTTTTAAAATCATGTACTATTGGGTGCTCACAAATCATACATACTACCTATGTTCCTGTCAAGGTGGTCGCTTTCCTTGACACCCAATACACAGGATAGCACCTCTCTCATTTAAAAAAGAATCCCTCACAATCAACTCCCTACGAACAGTGTAGGAACCAGAAGCACCATTCCTCACATTAAAAATGGAAATCCATGGCAGGTCCGAGTCATCAAACCACCTATAATAATAAGTGGGGGTAGGTTTCATGTTAATGATCTCAATTATTCAAGATTATTTAACCTAGTAGCACAATCGATTGCTTGGTCAGTTTCCCCTTGCTAGCTCCTCCCCACAAAAAATAAATCTCTTGCTAGCTTGCTTCACTCACCAATTTTTTTTTTATGAAAAGGGTTTTCTCCCCGATTTCTATTAGAGAAACCAACGAGCTACAATACTCCATCACAATACAGCAACCACCAGAAAACAAAGAACTAATGAGAAAAAAGAAAGCTGTTTTTCTTTTCTTAGTCTGACTATAACTAAGAAAAGAACCCCAACCAGAATCCTGATAGACAACAGCCACAACACACCAAATAGTTCACAAAAAAACTCCAAATAAAAAAATGGTTCCTTTAATTCTGCAAGTAGTACCAATTTTTCTGCTCCAGAAATAAATTTTTGCATATGCGACGAAAGAGACATGGGTGGCGGTATCATATTCATCGCCCGAGCTCGACGGATACGTATTTTGTTGCCACTCGCACCGGTCGTTTTCAGCCGCGTCCGACGGAGCACTAGTGGGGCGCTCCCTTTTTTTCCATGGAATTGATTTCACTGTTTGCATTGTTCGTGTTGCCCGGTGGTGCTGTCACGAGTCCAGAGATTCACGTTCAGCACAGGGAAAAGTGCCACTCTGATGCGTCAAATGCAGAGTGTCGACATTGTGGAGTTTTCTGCTAGGGCTTATAGGCTGGTTCGTGCATAGACGGCTGTCAATTCTCGGCATCGTACATAACATGACCCCACCGTGCTGCCCTTTTCTGCTCCAATGTGCGACTTGGTTAGGGCGTCTCCACCGTGTCGATCCAAACTGTCACCCTAAATAGTCCGTTTGTATCTGTTTGAGCGGGCAACGGTCCGTATGGGTAGGGGTTCGGCCTGTCTGGCCAGCCGCGTCCAGCGGCGCGACCTATTTGTCCGCGCCGGCAATGCGGATTTTTTAGATTCAAATACAAACAACTCGAGCGAAAACTGACAAAGTTCATACTTAATTTACATTTAAAATATAATAAACATAATCTAAACTACTAGCCCTAGCTACGGGTCGAGGTCGATGTACTCCGGCAGCGTCCAGAGGTGGGCGATGGCAGGGCCGGAGCTGGAGCGAGAGCGGGCGCAGGCGGGTTGATCGCACGCACAGGCCACGGATCCCACTGGAGTGCGCCCGGCTCCATCCCCTCCCGCGCGATCGGGCGCCAAACCGCGGTGGTGGCGCGATTGGCGTTCGTCTCACCATGCGGGTGAGCACGAGGCCTCCTCGTAGCCGCGCCATGGGCCTCCTCCCGCTGGCCGAAATGGCTCTCGGTGAAGCGTCTCGTCGTAGCCCGCGCGATACCTCGCGGTACTCCGGGCGAGTTAAGCGGCGACGTCGCCCGCCTCGCTGACGATGATGTCGTCGTTGCCGTCCTCGCTTTCGAGCTTGGCGTCGGAGTGGTTGACGGAGCCCTCCTCGTCCGAGTCGATGTCGGGGACGTCGTAGACCTTCCCCGGCTGCAGGTCACGGCGGATGGTGGTGGCGCGGCGCACCTTGTGCTCCCAGGCGAGCCACTGCTTCCAGTAGGCCACGCTCTGGTAGGCTGGGTCACAGCGGTGGACCGGCGGGAGGCCCCTGATCCAGCGGCGGATCTCCTCCTCCAGACCTTTTCCCTCCTTGGGCATGAGCGGCACCGGGACACGGTCCCGGTTGAGGTGTCAGCCGGTGGGAGGGACACGTCGTTATGCTGGATTCCCCGTCCCTCCCTCCAGCGGTGCTCGCACTCCGCGATGCGGAAGTACTAGCGGTCGCGGCGTGCTCCCTCCGGCCGCGGTGGCGGGCGAGCCTCTGGCAGCCGAAATCCTCGGCCACGCAGCCGAAGGCGAGGACGTCAGCGGAGGAAGGCATGCATCCGGGGGAGCTGGCTGCTAGAGCCAGACGCCTCGTGGTCATTCTTGCCCCTCCCCTTCTTCAGCCACGGCGGCGTTTCCATCGTTGGCGGTGGTGGTGGTGGCGACGGCTAGGGTTTGCGATGGCGAGAGGTGAGGAGTGCGGCAAGCGATAAAGCGCAGGTTAAATAGCACATTCGCTGCGAACACGTGACTTCCAAACGCTCGCCATCAATGCGGTAGCGGGAGCAGCGGCGGCGATGGTCGGCGTGCCATCGCGTTGCCATTGATGGCGCAGGCTGCTGGCGGTCAGCTTTTCGCGCAGCGTCTCTGAATCGTTGTCGCGGTTGCATAATCAGTACTGTTGTTGACCACGTGCGAAATCAATGCCGCGTGTGGCTGGCAGGTGGACTAGTGGCACGCGCGGGCACGACGTCCGCGCTGTCCGAGCAGGTATGGACCGACGCAGCCGAGCCCCAGATTAGATGCACGGATAGGTCGGGTCGGACGCATTTCGCCGGATGGGTCGCCTGCTAAGGCGCCGCGCACGCACGGACAATTTCGCATATACGCAGATTGTTTGGATCGGCCCGGTAAAAATGCCCTTATACTTTTCTTTTAACACAGTTTCTAGTTCACTTAGTTGGACTAGACTGTCAAAAATATACTACTTATGTACAGTGAATGGAATTGGGACCAAGAGTCAAATGTAACGGTCTATTTCGTCCTGAATAATATCAGAGATTGCTAGTCCAAAGACGTGGAAAGCGGCAGCGTTCTTCGGTCAAATGTAGCGCGATGATGTGATGAAAATAATTGGCATACAGTCAGCTTGACTTAGCCTGGTCAGACGACTGAATTAACGTCCTAGACTATTTGACACAATTTTTTTTGCATCTATGATTTCACTGCCGTTCACTACTACTGCACTACTAGATTCCTCTCCAGGAATAATAGTAGAAGGAACAGGAAAAAAATGCAGGTCCGGCACTTTGGCTGCGTCACGCATGACAAAGCTATTCCTCAAAAAAAAAAAAAAGCTAGCAGAGATTCTTAAATCGGGCAGAAAGGTACCCTAGTGTATTCCCCAAACCAATAGAAAAAAGCATAAGAACCTTTCTAACGAATATCAGTCACAGAAGCTTGACACGACATATACTGGTAGCACCTATTCAACATTGTCTACGAGCATACGGAAACGGCCCGTACTTGTTAAGTATATCTCCACTTATCTTGCACGCAAAAAAATGAAATATACTCGAGGGAATCCAATTAGTGTCGTCGATAAAGATTCATGTAGTACTAAAAAGAAATGGGAATAATGGGCCATCCATAGTTTTCGGTTGCCCCTGCAAGAAGGAACGGGAGTCTCGAGTCTAACCCACCTGCAGGCTGCAGGCCATTTCAAAGTTTTTCCAGTTAACAAGTCTGACAAGGAGAAGAATTCTACCTGAAACCGTGGATTCGGTGTCTTGACACTCAACTACCCAGCATGAACATGAAGGAATTCCATTTGCGCTCATCTACCTCACGTAGTCATGTTGCCAGACTAGGATTTTGCTATTCCTGATTCGCAATAAAAAAGTATTTCCTTCAATCCATTTTAGTTGAGTCAGATTCTAGGGCTAGATACACGATACGAGTATATTTAACACTAAATTTTAAGTAGATATATTTATATCTAAATAAATATAAATCAACTAATATGGATCGAAGTTTGAAATCAGTGGTTTAGGCGAAGAGACTAGATCCCGCCCCAAATAATGTCGGGATGACAGCTCAACGGAATCGTGGGTACAGGGGTTAGAGCACAAGGCGATGAAAAACAACGAACAAATTGTTTGACTGACACGGTGGCCATACCTTGCAAGACCCACAAGTCTGGTGTCATTGACTTTAAGCGGAATTACGTGTAAGAAGATTAACCAACACCAGCAGCAGGTAGCAGGTCTAAGCTAGCACGTACTCCCTCCGAATTTAAACACTGTAAATTGTCTACAACATTCATTTCATAAAGATAAAATATCTTATTATATTATAAAACAAAAAGAGTAGTACAGAACAAATAAAAAAGATAATATGACAAGTAATTAATGATACAAGAAATGGATTGAGTAACATATTACTATCTTGGTTCATGGACGGATCGTGCATGTGGCAAGGGTGTACATTGTACACCCAAATGTTTCAGCAAAAAACTCCTATATAGTTTATATAATTGTACGGTGGATATATACAACATTAGTAGCATGTTATTTCTAACATATATACTATTTCTCCTAACCACAAACTAAGTAAAAAATCCTATAGTTTACTAGTCCCGCCACTCGGACATAAGAGTCATAGATTTGTCTAGATACCCATGTATTTACCCATGTTTTAGTGTGTAGGTATCTAAATAAATCTGTGATGGTTATTTTTAAACGAAAAAAGTGCAGCCTAAGTTGCAAGCGGACCATTAAGCAGTAGCCCTTGTACATCTTTTCCAAGAAACATTTCTACCATTAACAAATTTGTGTGATGATCTTGTGATCTTTATTCCTTATCCGTTCAAAAAAAATCCTTATAGGTTCAATCATCACATTTTCCATTCGAGAAAAAGATGATCTAAGCATTGGAATGATAAAACCACACGGGACGAGGTGGCATCGAAGTGGTGGAATCGATAGAACTCTATTATTTTCTTATTTTCTATAATCTGTTTCACCTTTTAAGATATTTTTCTCAAAAAGAAATCCTAATATATTGTCCTAGAATACGTAAATCACAATTTTACCTATGTTACCACTTGATCTTTATGTTTCGCGTTAGTTAAAATTTGTACACCCAAAGTTGAAATTCTAGATCCGTCCCTGCCTATGTTTGAGATTATTAGTCCTAAGGGTCAAGTTGTTAGGACCAAGACACTCCATAATTCTCTTATTAATCTATCTATGCACCGATAGTTTTATACGCACGAGAGAAGTGAGAGAAAAAGGTGTAGGGGTTCGTAGCATGGAAAACAAAAAAATTCTACCGTATACAAACAAACAAGCCAAGATCTATCTACTAGATTGTAACAACGAGTCGATAGAATAACTCACCCTCGAAGATTCCAAAGTGTTTAACGAGAGCGATTCGTGGGTGATGTAGTCATCTCTTGCTGATCTCAAGATCGTGTAGACGATACTTCCACGCTGCGTTTGGCGGCGCTTCGCAATTCACATCGCTGCGTTCGGTTTTCGATGAAGACCTTCCTCCCTTGTTCCAAAGAGGCGGAGGTTGTATCAATCTCCTCGCGATTCCGGCGCACGGCGTGGTACCGTAGAGGAGATCTCGCGAGGCCGCCTTAAGCCGAGCGAGTATGGTGGACTATGAGAGGTCTCGGTGATCTAGGGTTTAGACGCACCAAGGAGAGAGGGCTGGGCCGGCTGGGGCTTGGGAAGCCCAAGTTGGCGGCTAGGGTTTGCCCTAGGCGGCAGCGGCGAGGTGGTGGCGTCGGCTTAGCTAGGGTTTGGAGAGCAAGGTGTGTGTACTTGGAGGGCAGCCCTGCCTTATATAGGCGGGAAGGCGGCCAGGGGAGTCCTCCCCAACTAGGCCTCCTTGGCCGGTGGAGTGAGGGACTTCCTCCCAAGTAGGTTTCTCTCCACTCCAAACAAAATAGCCGTTTGACTTTTCAAATTGGCGTTTGACTTTTCAAACTAGGATTTGATTTATCCCTTTATTTTGCTCAGCGATGACACCTAGTACATGATGCGACCATTCCAACTTGTTATGACACATTCATGTACCCTTCCCCTCCGAAGTGCCGTACATTTCGGAACCTTCTAGAACATTCCCGATGAAAACACCGGAACCATTCTCCAACCCCGAAACATGACTTTCCTTTATATGTGTTCGATGGATTTTTGGTATGAAGTTATAAGGCTCAGGTTGCTGCAGAGTGCAAGTGCTAGTTAAAGAAATCTTGAAGGAGCAGGTCGTGCACATGATACATGGTACAAGTATAAGACAAACAATAATTAGGTATACGTGCAGTCCGGCCGGCCGGCTGACTCACCGCCACACGGTCGTATGCGTTGCACGGGCAGTCTATGGCCGTGATCGACCGCCTTCAATGAACGCATACTTTTCGAGTTGATTTCAACAAACCGATAAAGTGATAAGGATCACGCCGAACGCGGACTCCCGGAGAATTAGCGCAAGGCGTGCGTTGAGATAAACATGGCGCCGCAGCCGCTCCATCACTATCCATCCACCCCTTTCGCCTATAAAAGGTACACACCTGGACACCAGGAGGCCCAGACTGCGACGCCAACACCAGACTCACCACGCTCCCAGACGAGAGTTCTCTCACGCGGAGGCGTAGCTCTTGCACCTCGCCCTCAGAAAATCCCATACACGCACACGGCTAGCCAAATTCCAATCTCCAATCTCTAATCTCCAATCCTCATACACACACGCTCTACAAAATCTACAAACATCCATCGATCAGCACCCATACACACACATATACCCGATCGGAAGGAGGGCATGGAGCTTTAACGGTGAGAATCATGGTTAAATCTCTCTCTTTTTCTCCTTTCTCTCTACAGCACATACACACACATGCACACGCTGCCGCGCCGAGGCGGATACGTCCGACCCGTGGACAAGACGGCGTCACCCTACTCCGACGAGCCACACCGACGGGCGACGGCGGCAGCGGCGGCAAGCCGCGCCATTCCACTACCACGAGCCTCGAGGCGCTGCGCTGCCGGTGCCGCCAAAGAAGACGACGGACCGAGCGCCACGGCTGCCGGGCGTCAGCCGGCGCCATCTCCGGCGCCACCAAGATGACGGACCGAGAAGCGCGCTGCCGCGGCGACAGCGCCATCTCCAACACCACCAAGAGGACGGCCTCGGCCGGCCGGCATGCAGCCCGGCGCCATCTCCAACACCAAGAGGACGGCTCGACGGCGCTGCCGGCGTATCCCGGCCATCTCCGGCGCCACCAAGATGACGGATCGAAGCGCCATGCCGCCGGCGTAACCCGCGCCATCTCCAACACCACCGAGGACGGCCAGCGCTGCCGGCGTGCAGCGGCGCCATCTCCGGCGCCACCAAGATAGCGCCGAGGGCGGGCGTGCAGCCCGGCGCCATCGCCATCTCGGCTACGGTGTGGCGCGCCAAAGACGGCGGCTCGCGATCGCGGCGTGCAAGCGGCGCCATCTTTTTTTCCCCCATCGAACCTTGCGACTACGACGGCGCCCGAATACGAGGCGAAGGCGGCGGCGTTCGGTGCCACGTCCATCTCGACGAACCATGCTGCCCAAGATGGCGGCGGGCTGCCGCGGCGTCTGACCAACCTTTCTTCACCTCCTACCAACGTCGACAAGACGGCGGCCCGAGGGCATGCGGCTGCCGCGTACCGCGCTATCTCCAACGCCACAGACGACGCCCGAGGCACGGCAGCTAAGCGCACGGCGCCATCTCTTCTCCATCGAGCCCGGTGCCTTCTTCACTCCGTGGCGTGAAAGACGAGTGATGGCGGGCCGCTAGTATGCAAGTCGTCGCCATCTCCACCTCCATGAGCCATAGGCGATAGCATCGGGTTTCCATCGACAACCCGGTGCTAGCTCCATCTCCGAAGCCGGCAAGCATAAGCGAAAGTGCTGCGACTTACAATCCGGCCATACCCACTCCATCTCCACGAGCCCGTGAGACGACGCTCTTGTCTGGGGACAGCCGTGAACTCGGCGTCGGACCGAGACGAGGTGTCGACACGTTGGCTGCATCGACTTAGGCGCGTCGGTTTTGCACCGACGCCGATCTCCACCAACACTTACTCGCGAGGCATACCTTGCGCACCCGACGAGGCTGGTCGTCGAGAAGTCCCACCGCGGACCCATGCTACTCCAACTACATCGACGCCGCAAGGCCGAAACGCGATGGCGCGGCGGGCATGGCGAGTGGCAGGCCATGCTACTTTCGGTACCGACGAGGACACGGCTGCCGCCCACACACACACCACCACCACATCATGCATGGAGAACGCGGCGAAGACGACGAAGACGACCACACGGCTTAATCGGAGGTGTCTCGCGCGTAACCAGCGGAGTAATTAACCGGTGCCTTCCGAGGCCCCGGAACCATGAGATCGTAATCGCCATAGTCAGCCGGGCCGCAAGTAGGCCACGAAGCGCATTGTATTGGGAACATGTACTTTGTTTCTCCACGAGAGATTAATGAAATGCATCTTCCCTACTTTTTTTCTTGTGTACTACGGTACACTGGCACGCCCGCATTTCTTTTTCTTTACCCCGGCGCATGAGAAAAACACGCTACCATCCTTCTCCCCTTGAGTAGCCTACGTTCGACCTTTCCAGAATGTTTTTCTCGTGTCAAACAAATTGGCACGCCCGGTGGGACCTGGTTCTCCTCCCATCTTTGCTCCGCTATGGTCGTCAGAATCGTCTTCGCCCGTTCACCCAACCCACACAGCATCCTGCACGACAAGCCAACGTCGAGGACCTCCGTTGATCAAAGGTCATCTTCATGCAGGAGGAATCCCCCACGCCATCAACACGAGCCTGGTGATCCACTTTGGATCATCCTTTCCGCCATGGTGGTCGCCGAGGTCGGCACCAAGATGTTCATGCACCAAGCCCAGGAGCCAGGCGGTTCCAAATCTAGATCCAAAAGGCGCGGGCATCCGCCATGGCCAGAAGGAGCGCCAGAGTTGATGCTCGAGGCGGGTCCGTTGAAAGAGTCAGCGGACATGACGTCAAAGGGACATGGGGCGCCAACGCCTCTTCAAACGTCGCCGACAAGCGGGCGGAGCGGTGTCGCCAGCCCTACCCGCCTTTGCACCCGAGCTAACGCCAACACCTAGGCGCACGGAGTGGAGCTTCTTGGAGGCTTGAAGCCGCCTCCGGTGACTGGAGACTCATGGCAAACGCCTGCTTGTCGAAAGCCCGCATCCACTAAGGAACTACAGAGGAAGTGCCGTAGGTACAACGCCTTCACCACTATTAAGCTCCCGCATCACCGAGTACGGTTCTTGCGGAAGATTGGTCCTCGGCGCAAGGGACCTCGGATGAGGTGTTCACATGTAATAACACCGAACCATCGAGGTCATTTTGGTGAGAAGAGCCATCATGAAGGAGTTCGGAAATGGTACTCGAAAGAGTCCGCCTTGCGGCCCAACGCTCTCCATCAACCTTGAAGATCCTCGAAGAAGCATGTGTGCACCATGCTGCCACACTTCGGCGATATGGCCGCATCATCCAACGACAACAGGTTCGCCGTTCTTCGGAACGAGGTACCTGCACCACGTGGAGAAGACCCGCGGCAAGAGTTCCGCCGCTTGCAAGATCAAATGAATAGCATCCAGAGGCGGCTCCATGAGCAAGGAGCGCCAAGTTCTTCATCATCACAAGCTGGGGGCAGGATTAGGCACCAAGCCCCTAGTCACCGTCCTCAACATGAGCGCCATACCTTGGCGCCCCGACGCCAACCTTCACCCATTAGACATGCACACCGGGGGCATCCTAACATGCCCCCACGTTGGAACTGTTGGTCACGACATCAAGATGACGAGAGGGACCCTCGTCCCACTCAACGATGGCGACCTAGGGATCCTCCAGATGCACCTCCACTACGGCCTTCATCCCGCCTAGGCGTGAGAGCGACTTCAAGTGCGCCTGCAAGGGACGTGCCCACATCAACACCACGAGCTGCACCGCCTCTCTACCAACGCCACTAGCACCCTCAAGAACCCGGCAGTCCTCACGGAGAACCAGCATGGCGCGAGAGGCGCCGGAGGAATCGCCAAGTTCTATACAAAGAACTTCAAGACCGGTGCTCCGCCATACCCAAGTTCGCACGACCCGATGGGGTCATTCAAGAAAGTGATAGGATCGGCTCATCTCTCCAAACCGAGCGGCACGAGCGGTACAATTACCTGCTCATCCGCCTCGCTCCAAAACCACGCAAGATGCCCTTAGGGGGTGTCGAACAAAAGGGCGAAGCGGTTCCACCACCGCTTCCTTCAGCAAATCCTCAACAAGGCGATGAACAGGCGATGGACACATCGTCATCTTCGCCTCCTCGGAGGCACAAGACACAAAAATCGACAAACCGCGCCAATGGAGGCGTCGAGGAGACTCCACAGAATCCTCCAACCCCGAGGCGGATCTTAGGGCTTCAACCTCCGTTGCCCCGGGAAAAGAAGAGATGCCTCCCACAAAACCTCCGCTTACCTCTCCGCAAGGGGACGAGAAGATCGGAGATGATGCCCTCTAGCAAGGGGATGGAAAGGAAAAGGAGGCAACAAAGAAGAACCTTGCTTTGTGCGGCACTGTTGCAGTGCGCCCAAGGCTTGAGCCAAACGACGGTTGGCAACCTCCTCAAGTCACCCACGAGTTTGGCTATCCCTCGGACGAGGAGATCGTGCCGAATGTGGCATCCCGCAAAACCACTACTAGAAAATCGCGTTGAATTTGTGCATTGCATCGTCATCATCATGCATTGTTCGCCTAAAACTATGTTTGCAAAGCCCGTGTTGTTTTCTAAACGCCCCTCTTTATTCAAACATCAAAACCGGGTCCCCGGAATATTTTGTTTAGGCCGCTATCGGTTTGCATATGGCCCGTTAAAATAAATAAAAAGGTTTAATTAGTTTAGTGGGGGTTGAACGGGCGATCGACCAACCACCCCCATTTTAAAATCGGTCCAACCACCAGTCCCACCCATTTGCTAAACCTACCAAACTACCTACCCACACCCCCTGGCCACCCCACCCCCACCTATCCTAGGCGCCCCACCACTCGCCTGCCCTCTACCCAATCCCTCTCTCTTCTCCTCACACCTCACAAACCCACCCACACAACCCATTGACGCACGCGCTGGCGTCAGATCCCACTCTGGCGCCTGGCCCACGCTGGACCCACCCGTGGCCCGCTTGTCCCCACCCTCTCCCTTCCTCCGCTTTTCTCCCACCACGCCCCTCGCCCGACCCCTCAAGACCCTCCCGCCACAATCTCTGGCCACGGCCGCCTGCCATGACCCTCTGGTCTCGCCACGGGACCCCACTTGCCCCTCACCGCCCCTGCTCGACCCGTCGCCTGCCCTCTGCCCGCCAGCCTCACCTTCCACTGCCGTGGCTCCATGCCGCCCGCCACCTCTCTCGCCAAGCTCGCGGCCGAGGTCGCCTCAAGGCTCCTCGCCATGCCCTCCAAGACGCCGCCTCCCCACGGCTTCCGCCACCACCGCCTCCACTTCCAGACTCGCTTTCCCCGCCTCCGCTGAGCCGCCATGGGCCATTGCGTTCCCGCGGCCAAGGCCTGCGGCGCGCCTCAGCCACAGCCGCCTCGCCCGCCTCGAAAGCGATCGCCACCACCGCCACTCCCGCGAGCCTCGCGTCTCCCGGCCTGACGCCGCCCGTACGTCTGCCGGCCGGTGAGCCCCGACCCGCCGCTTGCCACCACGAGCCTCCCGACGTGCCCCCCTCTGCCTCGCGAGCCCGTCCTTGCCTCGGCTCAGCCCGCCGTCCGCCTCTCGCTCTGCCCCGCCACGACCTCCTCGCCAGCCGCCTGCCCGCCTCGGCCCGCCTGCGCCGTGCGCTGCCTCGCCGCGTTGGACGTTCTCGGCCTTCCCGGCCCGCTTCTGCTGCCGTCGTGTGCAAGGACAAGATACAGGCGCCTCCACGGTGTTGTCAGGGGTCTTCGGTGGTGTTGATATGGTATCGCAAGATGGAATCTCATACAATCCTTCCGAGCAAGAGCTGCAAGACGGACTAGTACCCCGATAAGCCATCCGTACATGCGCTGCCAAGACCAAGTTCGCCATCGATAGTTGAAGCCTCGATACCCCAAGCTCTCCTTCGCGGTACCCGAAGACCGATCTTGGGGCGCCATGAACTCCTTCACGGACGTCGAGGACTCCTACCCAGAACCCGAAGTCACCGAGACCCCAAGGTCGTCGACATGTAACGGACAAGGTCTACTACATGGACCCTGAATACCGATCTAGAGCGCCAAGGCCTTCGCAAGGAGTCGGCAAGATCTTCCGAAAACACCTAGATCAACTGCGCGGCCCCGACAAGAACTCCTTTCCGCATAGACGTCCGAGGACCGACGCCAAGATCGCCATGGAACGACAAGTGCTTCACCCCGGACACCGAGTCCCCGATGCGACAAGTGCTTCAACCCGAACGAGAGGACCGACAACATGGCCGACCATCGAGAATTGCGACAAGAACTACCCCGATATCCGAGAACGCTTCCGTCAAGACCGTTCCGTCGAACCCTGGACCCTGAGACCGACCCCGAACCCCGGAACCCAAGATCTGCCAAACCCTAAAAGTGTGAACCCCTTCCCGAAATCCTATTTTATAACATAACAACAAATTGTTGCATATTTAATTGTCGTCTCGCATGCATATCTGTGGTTTGGGGGCCGTATGCCGATTCACCTAATAATTAAATATGGGGCCCATATGCGGGCAAATCTAGCCTTATATTGGCCTCATTTAAACATGTGTAGCGAACCGGTTCCATCTGTTGCATTGCTAAAACCACATTTAATTTGCGGGGTAGATAAATAACTTGAATCACCTAACTAATGGTCGGGACCCCGGTTCCGCTTAATATGACCTAATTGCATCGCACCTTTGCCATGTCATCCATCATGCATGCATCATGCCGATCTTCTGCCGTCGTATTAAATCTTGCATCCGGTGTTTCTTCTAGTTTTTCGCTTCTTCGCGGATAAGGCCGTTGAGTTGATGTGAGCTTCGCCCCGATCTTCGGATGAACCCTTCGCAATGTTTTCAAAGCAGCATCTCCCTTTCTACCTATCTTACTTTTATAGTATTTACTTCCCTCCTGTTGATCTTTGCTATCTATGTTGCGATGCTCTAGTTTTCGTACCCGTGATATCCCTTGCAGCCTTATATAGCCTTGGACACATCCTATTACCTGTTGTTTGGTAGATAGTTGGACCCGCGTGTCGTAGTCGCTTGCTCAAGTGTTTTGCTTGTCGTCAAGATCCACAATTGTTGGAGGCTTGCCGCATGTTGACGTTGGAGATGGTCATGGTTTACTTATTGTTCACTTTAATTCCTGTTTAACATCTAAAATTGAATTAAGCAGAGGCATCGGTGGGTGATAGGTAAGAGTTGGTTTCCGACCGCCCACTTGTGTCCCGTAGGACCCGAGTTCTTGACACCTGTTCCGAGATCGAGCGCGCTAACCACGGGTGGGGAGATATGGGCCCCCCATTGATAATTACCTGATTTCAAAGTATTGTACTGGGGGCCACAACTAGTTTGAGGTGTTTTTACTATCATGTACCTATGCCATGCTACTTATGTATTTACGACATTGAGGAGCACGCTGTATCGCTTAGGAAGCGGAATGTTTTCAGTATCGGCAGCCCCGATTGGGGATCTGGCGTTCTGACCATTGTCGAAACCCTAAGTCCGTCTCGAGACCGGCCGACTTCTATGGTGTACTTAGTGGGTGGCCCCTGCTTGCTTTGTGTCTGGGAACGTCGTGACTTAGGCCCCGCCGACATACCGATGGGTGTATGTTAACTGATCTGGCAAGAAGGGTCGAAGTGCCTGTGGATACTTTGGTGCACCCCTGCAGGGTAAAATCTTTTCGAGAAGCCGTGTCCGCGGTTATGGACGACTTGGAGCACAGTGCTTGATCATAGACAACTATAACTAAAGTTTATTGTTTTAAATTGACTTGTTTCCGAAATGATTAATAATCAGCTTCACTACAACGGAATGGCTAAGTAAAAGTACCAACAACTGCTGGGTTTGGGGTTGTCACATGCTAATTGTATCTGACTAGTAAGTGTTGCCACTATAACGGAATGATTAACTAAAAACGCCCACTGCTTACTTTATCAGGACGATTATCTAAACCTGACTAGTAATTGCTGCAACGACAACTGAATAAGAAAAACTGCCAACTGTGTGAGTTCCTCGGTTGACTTCCTCGTTTGGTCTCGAGGGGGAAACGCCAGGATGGGTTTGTTGATGGTAGTATCATGTTGGATCCGAATAGGTCTTTCTTATCCCTCTCTGATATCCGCCAGTTGTATCGCGTCTCTATAGGTTGTTTAGTGCATGCTGCCGCTGCCGCTTCAGTCCACCATACCTATGTAGGCGAGGACCACCGAATTCTAGCCTCGCTGCATCGCCTCGATCGACGCCTTTTTTTTCCTTTGCCTTTGTCGGCACCCCTTTGTTTAAGGTTTTTGAGATCGACGCCGTTAGCGAGGTTACCCTTCCGGGCTTGGCAGGGTTATGGACGCCATTGGTTATTCTTCAGGGCTCTTAGCCCCATTTGCATCTTGTCCGTAGTCGGACGCCCCATCGTTTTCAAGGTGATTTGGATCTTTGTACCGTATATTTGTATTCTTGGCTCTTTGAGTCGCTGTTGTATATATCTGTTCTGTGGGTCCCATCGAGGACTGTTGTGTAATGTTCTTACTTCGTTCTCCACCCGCACGCAAGTGCCTGGTGGGCACCTTCGAATCGTTTCTATGCGGGTTTGGCGGGTTTCGCTAAAACTTGCATAGGGCCGATTCTGAGGGTGTTACACCGAACCCCAAAGCTGACTTCAAGAAGGCTTTCTTGCCACGCCTCGGCCATGTACGTTCATGGTTCAAGGGCACTGACGCGGAGGCCAAGGCCAGCGCTTCTACAAGGTAAGAGGGAGCAAGATCCACTGCCCCATGCCTTCCCATCATGGCAGGGAAAGGCTCACTTTCTGATGGAGACTCGGGATATCACCCGAACATTTCGCCGCGACTCTACACCGACATCACCTCAAGACTCCCACGAGATCCCGACGAGTTGTTGCAGGTTGCAAGTCGACCGGAGCCAAGACACGGCTAAGGTCCAGCGCGACCGGAGTGTGACGGATCAACCAAAGAGGAAGGGATTGGCGACCACGCCGACGATGAAGAGAGTTCTCCGACTCTTCTTCCACCTCGTTGGAGAAACTTACAAACCCTCCATACCACGAGCTCGCTTCTTCGGTCCTATCGGACTGTGAAGATGGCCTTGAAGATCTCCATACCGCACCAGCCCACATGGCGGTAGACGGTGGAAAGAACGACTCTGCATCCGCGCAGCTAGTGCATCGGCGGGAGAGAAGGCTTGGAAGAAGAGATGAAGGAGCAGCGCCGTAAGATTGATCAATTGACATCAAAACTCGACCAGTTCATCGAGCTCATGATGAACAACAAATAACAACGGTGGCGCCACAAAGCGTACCACCGGTGGTAGACCCACAAGTGGAGGAGTTGCGGTAGGCTCTAACAAGTCGCCACCCCATCATGAGCGCCAACGAAGAAACAAGCACACATGCCGCCAATGGGCTAGACCCTCCGTCCGACACAACGCCACAACAAAGCATGCTTTGAAGGCTACCACGACATGCTTAAAGACATGGTAGACAAAAGATTCGAGCAATTGAAGGTCGATAATGCGCTCGCACCATGGGGAGCGGTGGAGAAGCCCTACGAATCATGGCACGACACGGTGTCATTCCTGCAGGTGGCACCACCAAAGTTCCGCTCAATTCGATGGGACGGTGATGCAAGGAGCACTTGGCGACTTTGAGGCAGCGTCTTGGCGACACTGCAAACAACGCGTCACTTCTCCTTCGACAATTTTCGTGGTCCTTAACCGCCCCTTCCATCGTACATACCGCTGGCGGTTGGATCCATCGAAGTTGGTCGGGCATGAAGGAGGTCTTCAAGAAGCACTGTCGCCATGAAGAAGGACTTCTCGTCGTCAAGCTTGCACAAGTTCGCCAACGACGAGATGAGTCCATCGACAGTCGTCATTCGCTTCCGCAATGTGCGGCTCGTAGGAGATGCACCTTGAGGACGCCATCGAGATGTGTGTCCACGGTTGCAACAACATTGGTCACTCGAGGTCTCTCGGCGAGCCTAGGACCTTCAAAGGTTTTAGCACTTGCGGCGGCAACGGCTAGAGTTCGAAATCACCACGGATCATGGAGCTCTACAAGAACGCCACTATATTCGACCCGTCCAAGTGCTTCGCATCAACATCCAAGCCAACCAATAATGGGGCCAAGATGAAGGCACCGGAGGCAAATGCCACTAGGGTCTTCTCCTCCACTCCCCAAGGCAATGTGCCAATGTTGGGCGCAAGAGGCGAGCAAGCGGGAGTAAGGCAACGACCCACGATGCAAGAGCTCCTCAAGAAGCAATACATCTTCCGCAGAGAGCTGGTGAAGGACATGTTCAACCAGCTGATGGAACATCGAGCTTTGAACCTTCCAGAAGCTCGAAGACCCGATCAACTGGGGATGACAGATAATGCTTTGTTTTGCCCATATCATAGGTATGTGGGACATGTCATCGAGGACTGCGTCGCCTTCAAGGAATGGCTCCAGAGAGCCATCAATGAAAAGAGGATCAACTTGGACACGGAAGCTATCAATCCAGATTACCAAGTTGTGAACATGGTGAGCGTAGTGGTGCCCTCTTCATCAAGGCAAGGCGATGAATATGAAGATGGATGGGCGCCCCTCTCACAAGTTGAGGGCCAACTATTCAACCTCGTCCTGGCGACAGCATCAACACCTCCCCTTCACCAGGATTCTACACCAACCATGTCCATGGAGAAGCCTTGGAGCACGGTCCGTCGGAAGCCATACCCGAGGGACCTTCCAACTCGACCTCCTCGTCCGACATCATCAACACGCGCTCCCCCAACAATTCTAAGGCGAGTTGATCCAAGTCAACGCCGTCCCCCACCGAGGTTCGTCCCCAAGTCCGAGGGAGATGAGTCATTCCCGACTGTATGGGACTACGACTTTGGCAGTTCCTACCCCATGGTTGGGACCAAGGGCCAATGGAGGTGTCGAAGGAGTACAAGATGAGGCTCGATCCTCTCAAGCACGAAACATGGCGAGTTGCAACGTCGTCCTCGACTACAAGGGCGTGCCCAGAGTCGGACGACATGTTCACTCCTGAAGAGCACGAGGCGTTCCACGCCGAAGTGCCAAAGAACCCAGGTGGAAGAGGTGAACATGAACTGCGTGGGGAAAGGTCTTACCACCTGAAGGCCAAGCAAACGAGAGTGGACAAGCCGGCGGCCCAGAAGGAGGCAACACCGCATGAAGAGGCACCAGAAGCGCCTGATGGTGGGAAGGCGAAACCATAGGACATCGACTACAACATCATCGCCCACCTCAAGCGAATTCCGGCACTCTTGAGTGTGCACGATCGCTCATCTTTGGTGCCAAACCTGCGTGAAGCCCTCATCAAGGCGCTCGAGCTCGAGATCTATGAAGTGTGCATGGCGAAGCATCGTCTCTTTGCCAATCCCTTGTTCGTGAATGAGATCACGTTCGATGAAGAGGACAATCTCATAGAAGATGGTGCCCATAACCGCCCACTTTACGTGGAGGGAAACATTGGGGCCGCACATCTTCGTCGGATCCTCATCGACCCAGGGTCTGCCGTGAACATACTGCCCGTCCGGAGTTTGAAGCGGCAGGTTTTCACGGTGGACGACACAGAGTCCACCGACGTGATGATATGCGGCCGACAACCAAGGAAGCCAACATCGGGGCCATCACGGTGAAGATCCGGATGTCTACATTCAGCTTCAAGGTGCGGTTCTTCGTCATCGGCGAACACCTCCTACTCGGCTCTCTTAGGGAGGCCTTGGATCCACAAGTATCGTGTGGTGCCTTTACCCTTCACCAATGCCTAAAGTTCCTCGACAACGTGCACAACAACGCATCGCCGGCAACACCAACCCCTACACTGCAAGAGTCGCATCATGCGGATGCGGTACTACTTCCCGTCAAGACAAGGACCAACATGTCAGGCGGACAACACCACGGTTGATGTCTTAATCAAACCGGTGTTGCACCGCCAAGCACGACTCATCATACCATGCTCCCTGACGCACGGGGTTCCTCCTCTCGCGGCCAAGGAACCACAGGCGTGGCGATCTTCCTCGACCGTGCAACACGACTACAAGCCCTTCCTCCAGACGGATGGGGAGCTCTACCCGATATTGCCGGGCAAGCTCTTCACGCCCGCCTGATAGCCCGTTGCTATTGAAGGCAAGGTACCAGAAGCCCACGCCAATCACGTTGAGGTGCCCAGGAAGGACCGAAGGCATTGATCGGCAGCAGTGATGCGCCCCCTACGATCACACTGCGGGTGCGCAACACTCCAAAAGTGGAAGGTGCACCCACTCATTCGGGGGTGGTTAGGAGGATAATAAAGGAGATAGAGGAAGTCACATGGGAGCTCGTGTCATGCAGCCCCCATCCCTCTACATATCCACGGCTTCTCCATTGGAGGTTTGGGCTATCCCAAGTTCATCTGGGTCTAGAACCCAAACCATTTTCTATAAAGTTCCACAGGTACAACATTGTGACTCCAGATTTGAGCTTCCCCAACCTCGCGGTGATACAGAAGAAGCGCTATCCACAATGAAGGTCGAGCCCAAGATGGCTTGCTTGCTGGAGAAGGCGGGGTTCACGCTCAAAAACAAGAGGATACCGCCACCAGCGGTGCGAGGCATGGTGGAGGCAAGCCGAGGACCTCATCAAGCAGAAGGGCAAGACTCGGACCAAGTTCGGGCTTGGGTACACCCACCCGGGTGGCCACGACGATGAAGAAGAAGGAGGACTCAACGGCGTCGCACAAGTCACGTGCCATGCTACGCCTGTCTCTTCATGAGACGACATGGAACTGTCACGTCAGGGCCTTCACCGCCAAAACTCCATCGACGACGCGCCGGTCAAGGAAGAAGAAGAGGTCGAACCCATGCTGGCTCCATAGGAGATGGAAGACGGTGGTCAGCCCACCATCGATGAACTCGTCGAAGTCAACCTCGGAACCGAGGACGATCCACGTCCACTTTCGCCGCCCTCACCGACGGAAGAGGAACGGAAAGCTATCGGCGCTTCTTGATGGAGTATCGAGATTGCTTCGCTTGGAGCTACAAAGAGATGCCGCTCGACCGTGTCGCTACACACAAGCCGGCGATTGACCCGCAACACCGCCCCGTCAAGCAGCCTCCGCGGCGCTTGCGTCCGGAGTTTCAAGACCAAGTCATCGCCGAGGTCGATAAATTAATCATTGCAGATTTCATCAAAGAGGCGAAATACACCGAGTGGCTCGCAAACATCGTCCCCGTGGAGAAGAAGAATGGCGGCACGGTGTGCCAAGACTTCGCGACCTAAATCGAGCATGCCCCAAAGATGACTTTCCCACGCCAATCACGGAAATGGTCGTCGACTCCACCACGGGCCATGGTGCGCTATCCTTCATGGATGGTTCGAGCTACAACCAAATCAAGATGGATCCGGACGGCGCCATCAACACCGCGTTCAGACCCGAAGGGCAACTTCTACTACATCGTCATGCCATTCGCTTGAAGAATGCTGGTGCGACGACCGGGCCATGACATACATCCTCGGCGACCTGATCCACCATTCGATGGAGTGCTACGTTGATGACATGGTGGTGAAGACCAAGGACCGCCGGATCATCAGAGGACCTCCGGTCATCTTTGGCGCCTACGTCGACACCGGCTCAAGATGAACCCGTTGAAATGTGCCTTCGCCGTTCAATCGGGCCTCTTCCTAGGCCGTTGTCCATCATCGAGGCATAGAGATCGAACCGAAGAAGATCAAGGCCATCCTCAACATGCCACCACCTTGTAATCTCAAGGAATTGAGAGGTTTACAAGGGAAGTTGGTGTACATCCGTCGCTTCATCTCCAACCTCTCGGGACGCATCCAACCCTTCTCAAGTCTCATGAAGAAAGGAGCTGCTCAGATGGGATGAAGGGTGTCAAACAGATTCGACGACATCAAGAAGTACTTACTTAACCCACTGTTTTGGCGGCTCGTAAAAGAGCGCCTCTTATTCTATACATTGCAGTAGCCTACTTCAATAGGTGCTCTTCGCCAAAGACAATGAGGAAGGGAAGGAGGTGGCTTGCTACTACCTGAGCCGCACCATGGTGGGCGCTGAGCGAAACTACTCTCCAATAGAGAAGTTATGCTTGGCGCTTATATTCGCATTGAAGAAGTTGAGGCACTACATGCTAGCACTCCAAATCCAGCTTGTTGCTAGAGCGGATCCCATAAGGTACGTAAGTCACCGCACTAATGGGGCGACTCGGAAAATGGGCATTGCTCATGATGGAGTTCGACATCACCTTTGTGTCTCAGAAAGCGATCAAGGGCCAAGCCTTGGCGGAGTTCCTTGCGGCGCATCCCGTCCCTGACGACTCTCCGCTCATCACCAACCTCCCCGACGAGGAGGTTTTCACCGCGGAGGTCGAGGCTCCATGGGAGCTCTACTTCGATGGTGCCCGCGCGGGAGGCCGACCACGATGGCACACCCAAGCGGAGGCGGGAGCAGGATTGGTGTTCAAGACTCCACAAGGAGGGGTGATGTATCACTCATTCTCCTTCTCAAGGAAGAATGCTCCAACAAGGCGGAGTACGAGGCTCATCTTTGGCCTCCTCCTAGCACTCTCCATGGAGGTCCGTTCTTTACGGGCCTATGGTGATTCCCAGCTCATCGTTCGGCAAGTCAACGACATCTACGAGGTACGCAAGCCGGAACTGGTGCCATACTACGGTGCGGCCCGGAAGCTTATGGAGAAATTCCAACATGTTGAAGTTCTCCATGTCCCGCGAAGCAGGAATGCACCTGCCGATGCCTTGGCAAAACTGGCGTCAGCACTGGTGCTCCCAAGCGATAAATCCATGCAAGTGACGGTGGAAGAAAGGTGGCTTCTTCCCGCTGTCCTAGAGCTCATCCCGGAGGAAGAGGAAGTCAACACCATCACGACGAACGTCGTGGAGGAGGACGAGTGGCTAAAACCCTTCCTCAACTACTTCAAGCACGGCAGCCTCCCTGACGACCCCGTCGAGAGGCGCCAACTCCAACGGCGACTTCCCTCCTATGTATATAAGGCCGGCCTTGTGCACGGTCTCACGGGCAAGAGATTCTACTTGAAGGCCAACCAAGATGAAGCCAAAAGATTTTACAAGAGGTGCACCACGGGTCTCGGTGGACACCAAGGTGGAGCCAAGATGTACCATGCCATACTGGTGGGTACTATTGGCCCGACATCATGAAGGATCGCCTCAGTGTAGCGTGTCATGCCATGGTTGCCAAATCCATGGCGACTTCAAGCATCACCGCCGCCCACTACACCCCACCATTCCCTCATGGCCATTCGATGCCAGGGGATTGGCGTCATCGGACCCATTGACCCGCCATCTTCCAGGGGCCATCGTTTCATCCTTGCAGCGACGGACTACTTCTCCAAGTGGGCGGAGGCCGTTCCGCTGCGGGAGGTGAAGAGCGACAACGTCATCAACTTCCTAGAGCGAAATATCATACATCGCTTTGGGATACCACACCGTATCACCTCCGACAACGGCAAGGCATTCAAATCCAACAAGATGTACAAGTTCATGGCGAAGTACAAGATCAAGTGGAACTACTCCACCGGCTACTACCCTCAAGCCAATGGAGCAATCGAGGCCTTCAACAAGACGCTCGGCAAGATACTCAAGAAGACGGTGACAAGACATAGAAGAGGCGGCGACCGTCTCTTCGAGTCTCTATGGGCGTTACTGATCCGTACCCCAACTCGCCTACACCCTATTCCCTTGTCTATGGGAGGCGGTACTTCCATTGGAGGTCCAGCTACCCTCTCTTTGTGTCGCCATCCAAGATAAACTCACAAAAGATGAACAGGTACAACTGCGATTCCAGGAGCTTGACGCCCTGGAGGAGGAGCGTCTCCAAGCCCTGCAGAACTTGGAGCTTTACCGTCAAAACATGGTGAGAGCTTACGGCAAGCTCGTGAGGCAACGCGTCTTTCGGAAGGGCGAGCTAGTGCTTGTCCTCAGGCGCCCCATCGTCGTCACGCACAAGACGAAGGGGAAGTTCGAGCCAAAGTGGGAAGGACCCTACGCCATCGAGCAAGCCTACGACGGGGGTGCATACCAGCTGGTCGATCCTCAAGGAGCCCGGCCCATGCCTCCAATCAACGGAAGGTTTCTTAAAAAATATTTTTGCTAAATATTTGCTTCTTCCGTTGCCTTTTCCTTTTTTTTTCGTTCTTCTATGGGGAGTCCTTCAGTCGGCTCAAGTCCATGATGCATTATCCTTTGCATAGTGTGGATCGTCTGTTTTCCCCCAATAACAAAAAATGGCTTTCCCTAAACATACCGTGCTGGTGATTAAAGATCTGGCTGCCTTAGGACTTGTCGGAGGGCGGCACGAGGTGCCAAGTTGCAAGTGGAGCGGCACCTACACCCACAAAGCACGACACGTACCAAGTGCATGCTTCCAGAGGCAGTGGAGAAGATCACTTGGGTACTTCAGCGTACCAAGACTCCACGCCCCTCATGCTCCCCGGCGTGCCTCACGTTCGTAGAGGCTCACACCCTGGGGAAAACCATAGGAAAAGATCATGAAAAGGCTGCCCGACTCGGTGCGTAGCCGCGTGACAACCCTGGGATGTGCCACAAAAAAGCCCCAGATAAAGTGCCAGAGGGTTCCTTAGTCCACCAAGGTGGACGGTGCCTTCCAAATTCCCAAGATGGCTCCCCGAGCGAAGAAAGATGAAATGAATCTCAGAAGTTCAAGCCAAAAAAAAAGTATCTCCAAGAGTGCAAGCAATCTCATGAAGCTCATGGTCACCCAAGTGGCACTCGCAAGCAGTCCCCGCAGGAGGGCAAAAATACATAAACTCCAAGAAACAAGTCTAAACCGTCCCAAGCATAAGGGAACCATTCGAAGGAAGGCGCAAGGTAGCTGTTCACCACCCCTCAATAAGGCGCGGAAGTTTCAGAGCTGTTGTCCCAAAGCCTTACTCCCTCGTTTTACCATGCCCAAGTCTCTGGGTTCGCGGGGTATCGTGCAGGGGGCATGGCTGAGCCGTGGGGCTCCTCGGTACCAGAATGGGCAAGAGTATGATTCTCTACCGCCTCTTGGAAGCATCTCCGAATACGGCGTCTCCACACGTACGGAAGGAAGTCGAATCGTCATGGTCTTGCGACGATTCTCGAAGACAAGTCCTTTGGCGGCCTTTTCCAATATCACACATATAGCTAGTGTATAACAGGAAAGCCAACATTTTAAAAATCCAAAACCAAAATCATGTTTTTTCTCTCGATTTCGTGTTTTCTAGCTCTTGTGGGTTTTATTCCTCGAGCAAATGCTCGGCCATATGCTTTTACAAGATGAATGACGATGGGGCGTGCACAATACTCCAAGCGCCTTCAACTTCAAGTGCCTCCACCAGCCTACCGCGGCAACACCGGGGTGGTGTCGACGTTGTTGTCTTTCTGGCGCCTCAGCTATATCGACACATGCAGATACGGGAGCAGTGCAGTCCGCTAGTGCGGCCAGCACGAATCTGTGAAACCCTTCGATCTAGTCGGCTGACACTGCTACAGCTATGCGGTCGCGACTAGTTTGATAAATTTTCTCCAAGACACGGCATGGTATTTCGCTGTACAACGGAGGTGAATTGCGGATGTTTTGCTGATTGGCGCCACAGCAGTGCATGGCCCAGCAAATTTCTCTAATCTATTATGAACTTGGGAAGATCTACACGCACCGCCTCTACGCGGTGAACAAGGTTGCAACGAAATAGTTGCTCAAGCTACCTGGTTTTTCACCAAGTCGAGCCCGAGATTCGCTTTGCACTCGAACTCTACTTGGCGAGGGGGCATTTGTTCGATGGATTTTTGGTATGAAGTTATAAGGCTCAGATTGCTGCAGAGTGCAAGTGCTAGTTAAAGAAATCTTGAAGGAGCAGGTCGTGCACATGATACATGGTACAAGTATAAGACAAACAATAATTAGGTATACGTGCAGTCCGGCCGGCCGGCTGACTCACCGCCACAGCGTGTCGTGTACGTGCGCACGGGCCAGTCTATGGCCGTGATCGACTCGCCTTCAACTGAACGCATACTTTTCGAGTTGATTTCAACAAACCGATAAAGTGATAACGATCACGCTCGAACGGCCGCGGACTCCCCGGGAGAATTAGCGCGTGCGTGCGTTGAGATAAACATGGCCGCCGCAGCCGCTCCATCACTATCCATCCACCCCTTTCTGCCTATAAAAGGTACACACCCAGACACACCAGGGAGGCCCAGACTCGCGACGCCAACACCCAGACTCACCACGCCAGCTCCCAGACGAGAGTTCTCTCGCCGGCCGGAGGCAGAGCTCTTGCACCTCGCCCTCAGAAAATCCCATACACGCACACGGCTAGCCAAATTCCAATCTCCAATCTCTAATCTCCAATCCTCATACACACACGCGCTCTACAAAATCTACAAACATCCATCGATCAACACCCATACACACACGTATACCCGATCGGAAAGAGGCGGCATGGAGCTTTCTAACGGTGAGAATCATGGTTAAATCTCTCTCTTTTTCTCTTTTCTCTCTACATCACATACACACACATGCACACGCTGCCGCGCCGAGGCGGATACGTCCGACCCATGGACAAGACGGCGTCACCCTACTCCGGCGAGCCACACCGACGGGCGACGGCCGGCGTGCAAGCCGGCGCGTTTCCACTACCACGAGCCTCGAGGGCGCGGCTGCGTGTCGCCGGCAAGAAGACGACGGACCGAGCGCCGCTGCCGGCGTGCAGCCCGACGCCATCTCCGGCGCCACCAAGATGACGGACCGAGGGCGCGCGGCTGCCGGCGTCGCGACCGCGCCATCTCCACCACCACCAAGAGGACGGCCTCGGCACGGCCGCGGCTGCCGGCGGCGCCATCTCCAACACCACCAAGAGCGGCCTCGACGCAGCGGTGCCGGCGTGCGACATGGCGCCATCTCCGGCCACCAAGATGAGACCGAGGGCGCTGCCGGCGTGCAACCAGCGCCATCTCCAACACCACCGAGAGGACGGCCTCGGCAGCGGTCGGCGTGCAGCCAGCGCCATCTCCGCGCCACCAAGATGACGGCCCGGCGCGGCTGCCGGCGTGCAGCCCGGCGCCATCGCCATCTCCACTCTGGCGTGGCGCGCCAAAGACGGCAGTCTCGCGACTGCCGGCGGGCCGTAGCGGCGCCATCTCTTCCCCCATCGAACCTTGCGACTACGACGGCGCCGAATACGAGACGAGAAGGCGGCCGGTGTGCATTCGGTGCCACGTCCATCTCGACGAACCATGCTGCCCAAGATGGCGGCGGGGTTGCCGGCGTGCAGCCCAACCTTTCTTCACCTCCTACCAACGTCGCCAAGAGCCATCTCCACGAGCCCGTGAGACGACGCTCTTGTCTAGGACGACAGCTGTGAACTCGGCGTCGGACCGAGACGAGGTGTCGACCACGTTGGCTGCATCGACTTGTAGGCGCGCGTCGGTTTTGCACCGACGCCGATCTCCACCAACACTTACTCCTGCGAGGCATACCCCTTGCGCACCGAGGCTTGGTCGTCGAAGTCCCGGTGGCGGACCCATGCTACTCCAACTACATCGACGCCGTCAAGGCCGGCGAGGCACGATGGCGAGGCGGGCATGGCGAGCAAAGGCCATGCTACTCGCGCGTGTACCGACGAGGACACGGGCCACGCCCACACACACACCACCACCACATCATGCATGGAGAACGCGAAGACGAAGACGACCACACGGCTTAATCGGAGGTGTCTCAAGCGTAACCATGGAGTAATTAACGGTGCCTTGAGGCCGGGAACCATGAATCGCAATCGCCATAGTCGGCCGGCGCCAAGTAGGCCACGAAGCGCACTGTATTGGGAACATGTACTTTGTTTCTGCACGAGAGATTAATGAAATGCATCTTCCCTACTTTTTTTCTTGTGTACTACGGTACACTGGCACACCCGCATTTCTTTTTCTTTACCCCGGCGCATGAGAAAAACACGCTAGCATCCTTCTCCCCTTGAGTAGCCTACGTTCGACCTTTCCAGAACGTTTTTCTCGTGTCAAACAATATGAATCTTATTCTCCGGACCATTCCGGATCTCCTCGTGATATTCGGGATCCCATCCGAGACTCCGAACAACATTCGGTCTCTTACTCATCATTCCATAACTACACAACAACATCGAATCCTTAAGTGTGTCTCCCTACGGTTCATGAATTATGCGGACATGATCTAGACACTTCTCCGAACAATAACCAATAAAGGAATCTGGAAATTCATATGGCTCCCACATATTTCTACGATTACTTTGCGATCGAATGAACCACTTACATACGATACCAATTTCCCTTTGTCTCAGGATAGTTTACTTATCCGAGGTTTTGATCGTTGGTATCTCTACATACCTAGTTCAACCTCGTTACTGATAAGTATTCTTTTATCGTTCACGTGATATGTGATCCCTTGTGAGCTAGTCACATGCTTGCAAGCTAATTGGATGACATTCCACCGAGAGGGCCCAGAGTATATCTATCCGTCATATGGATGGACAAATCCCACTCTTGATCCATGTGTCTTAACCAATACTTTCCAAATACTCAATGCCACCTTTATAGCTACCCAGTTACGGTGTGGTGTTTGATGTCATCAAAGCATCCTTCCGGTGATGGTGATAAGCATGATCTCATGATCGAAGGAATTAGGTTACTATGTATCAGAAAGCATATAGCAATTGAACTATTAAAATGACTTGATCTTTATGCTACGCTTATCTATAGGAGCATGTCCATCATATCATTCTCCTAACGATATGATCTTGTTGTTAATAACATCTCAATGTTCGTGATAGGGAAACCACAATCATTTATTAACCAACAAGCTAGTATTATAAAGAGGCTTTACGAGGGACTCTAATTTAGTTTACAAATCACACAAGTATTAATGTTTCCTTGTTAATACTGTTATAGTATGAATGTAAACATTTATCATAAACACAAAGATATAATAATAATTACATTTATTATTGCCTCTAGGGCATATCTCCAACAGTCTCCCACTTGCACTAGAGTCAACTAATCTAGATTACATGGTAATATACCAAACACCCATGGAAGTTTGGTGTTGGTCATGTTTTGCCCTCGGGAGAGGTTTAGTCAACGGATCCGCCACATTCAGATATGTGTGTACTTTGCAAATCTTCATGTCACCATCTTGGACATGTTCTCGAATAGCATGGAAACGTAGCTTGATGTGCTTCAGCTTCTTGTGTGACCTTGGTTCTTGCGCATTGGCTATGGCGCCCATGTTATCACAGTAGATAGACATTGGGTCCAGCACACTTGGAACCACACTGAGCTCTGTAATGAACTCTTTCATCCATATCGCTTCTTGTGAAGCCTCCGAAGCAGCCATATATTCCGATTCAGTTGAAGATCTCGCCACAACGCTTTGCTTTGCACTCCTCCAGCTAACTGCTACACCATTCAAAGTAAATACGTATCTAGATTGTGATTTAGAATCATCCGGATCGGTGTTCCAACTAGCATCGGTGTAACCATTAACAACGAGTTGTTCATCACCTCCATAAGAAAGAACCATATCCTTAGTTCTTCTCAAGTACTTAAGGATGTTTTTGACCGCTGTCCAATGATTCGCTCCTAGATCACTTTGATACCTGCTAGTCAAACTAACAGCATATGCAATGTCGGGTCTAGTACATAGCATGGCATACATTAGAGATCCTATAGCTGAGGCATAGGGAGTTTTACTCATCCTTTCTCTATCTTCTGCCGTTGTTGGACTTTGAGTTTTACTCAAGGTCGTATTGGGCAACATGGGCAAGAACCCTTTCTTGCTATCTTCCATTCCAAACCTCTTTAGAACTTTGTCCAAATATGTACTTTGTGACAACGATATTAGGCGTCTCGATCTATCTCTATAAATCTTTATGCCTAATATATAAGCTGCTTCGCCAAGATCTTTCATTGAAAAACTATTATTCAAATATTCCTTGACACTATTAAGAAGGTCTACATTATTCCCAATCAACAATATGTCATCTACATATAGTATTAAGAATGCTACAGAGATCCCGCCCACTTTCTTGTAAATACAAGCTTCTCCATAAGTTTGTATAAAACCAAAACTTTTGATTACTTTATCAAAACGTTGATTCCAACTTCGGGATGCTTGCTTCAATCCATATATGGACCGTTGAAGTTTGCATACCTTGTTAGCATCTTTAGGATCGACAAAACCTTTGGGTTGCATCATATACAACTCTTCATCAATGTCTCCATTGAGGAACGCTGTTTTGACATCCATCTGCCATATCTCATAATCATAATATGCAGCGATTGCTAACATAATCCTCAGACTTTAGCTTCGCTCTTGGTGAGAAGGTCTCATCGTAGTCAACTCCTTGAATTTGTTGAAACCGTTTGCGACAAGTCGAGCTTTATATGTGAACATTACCATCAAGATCTCTGCTTTCTTCTTGAAAATCCATTTATTCTCGACACCTTCCGGCCATCCGTAAGTCCACCAAAGTCCATACTTGGTTTTCGTACATGGATCCAATCTCGGATTTCATGGTTTCTTGCCATTTATTGAATCTGGGCTCATCATCGCTTCATATGTCGCAGGTCATCGGTGTTGTCCACCAACATGACGCTCATAACGGATCATACCAATCAGAGTGGTATGAGTTCTCGCTGACTGTGAGGTTCTGAGAAACTACAAATCAAGTTTCATGATCATCATCATTAGCTTCCTCTTATTGGTGCAGAACCACAGAACTTCTTCCGTGTGCGCTACTCGCAAGTTCGAGAGAAGGTTCGACAACCTCGTCGAGTTCTACTTTCCTTCCAGTCACTTCTTTCGAGAGAAATTCTTCTATAAAGGATCCATTCTTGGCAACGAAGATTTTGCCTTCGGATCTATGATAGAAAGTATACCCAATAGTTTCCTTTGGGTATTCTATGAAGACGCATTTTTCCGCTTTGGGTTCAAGCTTGTCCTCAGAACTTCTTTACATAGGCTTCGAACCCCAAACTTTAAGGAACGACAATTTAGGTTTCTTCCCAAACCATAATTCATACGGTGTCGTTTCAACGGATTTAGATGGTGCCCTATTTAAAGTGAATGCTGTTTCTAATGCATAACCCCAAAATGATAGCGGTAAATGTAAGTGATATCATAGAACGAACCATATCTAAGAGAGTTCGACACGATGTTCGGATACACCATTGCGCTGGGGGGTTCCCGGCAGTGTCAATTGTGAAAGTATTCCGCATTTCTTCAAATGCTCGCCAAACTCGTAACTTAGATATTCACCTCCACGATCAGATCGTAGAAATTTAATCTTCTTGTTACGTTGATTCTCCACCTCACTTTGAAATTCCTTAAACTTCTCGAAAGTTTCGGACTTATGTTTCATGAAATAGATATACCCATATCTATTCAAGTCATCCGTGAAGGTAAGATCATAACGATAACCACCGCGCGATGCTACACTCATTGGACCACACACATCGGTATGTATGATTTCCAATAAGTCCGTAGCTCGCTCCATCATACCAAAAATGGAGTCTTAGTCATTTTACCCATGAGACATGCTTCGCATCTTTCAAGTGATTTGAAATCAAGTGATTCAAGAAGTCCATCGGAATGGAGTTTCTTCATACGCTTCACTCCAATATGACCAAGACGACAGTGCCATATATAGGTCGAGTTATCGCTCAATTTCAAACGTTTAGCTTCAATGTTATTAATATGTGTATTTCCACTATCGAGATTCAATAAGAGTAGACCATCTATCAAAGGTGCATGTGCACAAAACATATTACTCATATAAATCGAACAACCATTATTCTCTGACTTAAAAAAGTAACCGTCTCGCAACAAACATGATCCAGATATAATGTTCATGCTCAATGCAGGCACCAAATAACAATTATTTAAGTATAAAACTAATCCCGATGGTAGATGAAGAGGTAGCGTGCCGACCGCGATCACATCAACCTTTGATCCATTTCCAACGCGCATCGTCACCTTGTTCTTCGCTAGCTTCCGTTTATTCTGTAGCACATGTTTCGAGTTACAAATATGAGCAACCGAACCAGTATCAAATACCCAGGCACTACTGCGAGTACTAGTGAGATACACATCAATAACATGTATATCGGATATACCTTTCTTCTTGATGTTGACGTTCTTCAAATCCGCCAAGTACTTTGGGCAATTCCTCTTCCAGTGACCTTCTCCCTTGCAGTGAAAGCACTCAGTATCAGGCTTAGGTATTCTTCGTCGGTGCGGTAAATTTCTCACCACCCTTCTTGAAGTGTCCCTTTTGCTTAGACTTGCCTTTCTTGAATTTGGTGGTCTTATTGACCATCAACACTTGGTGCTCTTTCTTGATCTCCACTTCTGCAGATTTTAACATGGAGAAGAGTTCTGGCAACTGCTTGTTCATGCTTTGCATATTGTAATTCATCACAAAGTTCTTGTAACTTGGTGGTAGTGATTGGAGGACACGGTAAATACCCAAAGCATTAGGAATCACTATACCCAAGATTTGAAGTTTGTTTGCGTGCCCAGACATCTTAAGCGCATGCTCACTGATGGAGCTGCCCTCTTCCATCTTGCAGTTAAAGAACTTTTCAGAAGCCTCATAGCACTCAACTGCCGCGTGAGTCTCAAATATCAGTTTGAGTTCACGGACAATATCATGTGGGTCTGAATTTTCAAACCTTTTATGAAGCTCCAATTCCATGCCATACAAGATAGCACACTGAACTGTGGAGTACTGATTCTTCCGAGCGAGGTAAACATTCTTTACTTCATCGGTAGCATCGATTCTTGCAAAGGGTCACCCAATGTGCATCCAAAGACATAGGTCAAATTACCAGATTGAGGACAATCCTCAAATTGGAACCAATCTAAGTTGCTTCCATTGTTTTTCAACTTTTCTTTCTCTAGGAACGCATTAAAATTGATGGTAGGGGCCGCCATTGATCTACAACATATTTGCAATAGTTTAGATTAAGTTTATGACAAATTGAGTTCTAATTAATAGTTAAATTAATCTAGGTGAACTCCCACTCAAAACAATATCCCTCACATTGTTTTAGTGATCACACGAACCAAATACACCACATCAATACCTATCATCACGAGAGTTGATGTAGCTTCAATGGCGAACAATCGACATGTTCATCATATCTACTATATGATTCATGCTTTACCTTTCGGTGATCCGTGTTCCGAGACCATGTCTATACATGCTAGGCTCGTCAAGATCAAACCTTAGCTTCCGCATGAGAAAATTTGGCTTGCTCACGTTGTATACACTTGCAGAATCTAATACACCCGATCATCACGTGGTGCTTCGAAACAACAAGCTTTAGCAACGGTGCTTACTAAGGATGAACACTTTAGAACTTGAAATTTATGTGCATGAGGGATCATCTTATAATGCTACCGTCGTTAACTAAGCAATACAATATGCATAAATGATTAACATCACATGCAATTCATAATATATGATATGATATGGCCTTTCTTCTTTGTGCTTCCGATCTCCATCTTCAAGCACGGACATGATCTTCATCATCACCGGCATTGCATCAAGGTCAATGACGCTGCTCCATGGTTGTCGTCCACCAGCTTCAACTATTACAACTACTTTGAATAGACACGCGGGTCTTAACAGAAATTAAAGACAACCATATGGCTCATGCCAGTTGCCAACTTACAATAAGGAACATTGCATACATCAAATATAATCACAATCATGGCCATATCACATCACATGCACACCCCTGCAAAACAAAGTTATACGCCTCTAATTTCTTTGCATATTTTACGTGGTTTGGGGCTTTCAATAAGTGTCGATCTAACTTATGAACAAGAACCACAACGTTGATGTTTGAACTATCAAGTGCCCGTTGTAAATTGGATCTATACTATAATGGGAGAGACAGACACCCGTAAAGCCACTTATGCAATACAAGTTGCATGTTGAGCGTGGAGCAAGTCTCATGAACGATTTCATGTAAGGTTAGCCCGGGCCGCTTCATCCCATCATACCGCAAGATGCAAAGTACACAATAAGAAATTGATAATAAAATCACCACCGCCCACAATTACCATTGTGTTCTACTCGTGCAACAGATCTACATATAGACACGGCTCTGATACCACTGTAGGGGTTCGTAGCATGGAAAACAAAAAATTTCTACCGCATACAAACAAACAAGCCAAGATCTATCTACTAGATTGTAGCAACGAGTCGATAGAATAACTCACCCTCGAAGATTCCGTGTTTAACGAGAGCGGATTCTCATGGGTGATGTAGTCGTACTTTTGCCGATCTCAAGATCGTGTAGACGATCCTTCCGGCGCTGCGTTCCGGCAGCGCTTCCGCAGTCGGTCACACATTCAGTACTCGATGAAGACCTTCCTCTCCCTTGTTCCAGCAGGCAGCGGAGGTTGTAGCAATCTCCTCGCGATTCCGGCAGCACGACAGCGTGTTACCGGAAGTAGAGGGGAAATCTCGCAGGGCTTCGCCTTAAGCCGAGCGAGTATGGTGGACTATGAGAGAGGCCTCGGTGATCTAGGGTTTAGACGTACCAATGAGAGAGGGCTAGGCCGGCGGCTAGGGCTTAGGGAAGCCCAAGTCGGTGGCTAGGGTTTGACCTAGGCGGCGGCGGCAGCAGTAGGAGGTGGTGGCGCCGGCGGCTTAGGGCTAGGGTTTGGAGAGGGCAAGGTGTGTGTACTTGGAGGGGCAGCCCTGCCCCTCCTTATATAGGTGGGAGGGCGCGACCAAGGGGAGGGGAGTCCCTCCCCAACTCGGCCTCCTTGGCCGGCGGTGGAGGGAGAGGGACTTCCTCCCCAAGTAGGTTTTCTACTCTCCCTCCACCAAGCAAAATAGCCGTTTGACTTTTCAAATTGGCGTTTGACTTTTCAAACTAGGATTTGATTTATCCCTTTATTTTGCTCAGCGATGACACGTAGTACATGATGCAACCATTCCAACTTGTTATGACACATTCATGTACCCTTCCCCTCCGGAGTGCCGGACATTCCGGAACCTTCTAGAACATTCCCGATGAAAACACCGGAACCATTCTCCAACCCCGAAACAAGACTTTCCTTTATATGAATCTTATTCTCCGGACCATTCCGGATCTCCTTGTGATATCCCGGATCCTATCCGAGACTCCGAACAACATTCAGTCTCTTACTCATCATTCCATAACTACTCAACAACATCGAATCCTTAAGTGTGTCTCCCTACGGTTCATGAATTATGCAGACATGATCGAGACACTTCTCCGAACAATAACCAATAGAGGAATCTAGAAAAATCATATGGCTCCCACATATTTCTACGATTACTTTGAGATCGAATGAACCACTTACATACGATACTAATTTCCCTTTGTCTCACGATAGTTTACTTATCCGAGGTTTTGATCGTCGGTATCTCTACATACCTAGTTCAACCTCGTTACTGATAAGTACTCTTTTCTCGTTCCCGTGATATGTGATCCCTTGTGAGATAGTCACATGCTTGCAAGCTAATTGGATGACATTCCACCGAGAGGGCCCAGAGTATATCTATCCGTCATATGGATGGACAAATCCCACTCTTGATCCATGTGTCTCAACCAATACTTTCCAAACACTCAATGCCACCTTTATAGCCACCCAGTTACGGTGTGGTGTTTGATGTCATCAAAGCATCCTTCCGGTGATGGTGATAAGCATGATCTCATGGTCGAAGGAATTAGGTTACTTTGTATCAGAATGCATATAGAAATTGAACTATTAAAATGACTTGATCTTTATGCTACGCTTATCTATAGGAGCATGTCCATCATATCATTCTCCTAATGATATGATCTTGTTGTTAATAACATCTTAATGTTCATGATAGGGAAACCACAATCATTTATTAACCAACAAGCTAGTATTATAAAGAGGCTTTTACCAGGGACTCTAATTTAGTTTACAAACCACACAAGTATTAATGTTTCCTTGTTAATACTGTTATAGTATGAATGTAAACATTTATCATAAACACAAAGATATAATAATAATTACATTTATTATTGCCTCTAGGGCATATCTCCAACAAAAAGAGAATATGCATTGAACGAGAGAGGCTAATAAATGAAATAACCCTTATAATCTTCAGAGAAAAAAACTCTCAGCTATGTTACAGTAACTTCACACATACCAATGAAAGATGAGCCTATAAAACAATAAATGATGGTTTCTATATGTTACTAGATCTATGTTACTATGCACTACTCCATCTGTCAATAATTACCCTGCATTCTAGGTTTAGTCAAAGTCAAACTTTGTAAAAGTTGGTAGAACATATAGAAAAATATATAAACATCTATAACACCGAATGTATATAATATGAAAATATATCTTATAACGATTCTAATGATACTTATGTTGTATTATAGATGTATATTTTTTATATGTTTAGTCAAACTTCACAAAATTCGACCTTGACTGAATCCAGAATGCAGGAAATTTCCGAAAAGAGGGAGTATAAAGGTAGTACTAGTAATTATCCTCTCACTTCTCTCCCTCTGTCAATAATTATCCTGCATTCTAGGTTTAGTCAAAGTCTGGTAGAATATATAGAAGAAACTATAAACATCTATAACACCGAATGTAGATAATATGAAAATATATCTTATAACGATTCTAATGATACTTATATTGTATTATAGATGTATATAAAAATTATAATTTTGTTCAAACTTCACAAACTTTGACTTTGACTAAACACAGAATGCAGGGTATTTCTGAACAGAGGGAGTATAAAAGTAGTAGTAATTTGGACTAATAATTTGTACGTGTTACTAGTCTAAATTGCTCTCCACTATGACTAGCCTAACACACTGTCTTTATCTTTTATCATTAATTACAGTGATATATAAGCATTTTATATGCATATAATGCATATGTCCCTTAATCGTTCATTTCTCTTCGGATAACGTGCTAAGATAAAAAGGGCTAACCTAATGCATGTTCCTTACTTTAACCCCGTTTTTACATGCCCCGCCGGCCCCTTTCCGAGCATAGAGAGATCGCCGGCCGGGTCACGCGCTGCCGAGACCGCAACGATCGGACGCATTCGCCGCACCTGGATGCATGGGGCCATCAGTGGACAGCCTCTCTATGAATTTAGGTTAAACTACAGTAACACTGCCACGGCCCTGACAGTAATCCTATGTGCTTTCCTGGCCACGTATGTGGTCGCAACACGCACCACATGGTTACAGGAGTACAGTACAATACTAGAAGCAGCCGCCATACCATGGACCATGAGCATATAAGCTAGACTAGATGCTGTTTTTTCTGTTTTTCTCTGGACGGGAATCATAGCTCGTGTTGGCGCACGCCATGTACTACGTACGTACCGCGTTGGGAACCGTGATACGATCCTGACGCCTTGGCGGATTCCCGTCTCCTGGTAGCAACACGTACGTCCTTGGCGGAATATGATGGCCAGAAACTTGTGCTTTACGAAGCCCGGCCGGCCGGTTGTCTATGCATCCGAGGGCGTGCCAGGTCGCGCGTGGGGAGCAGGGCCGGTTGTCTATGGGTGATGGGATGCGCTTTGGCTTTGGGAGACGCACGTGCGCGCGCGTCTTGCACGGCTGGGGAATCAAGCCTTGTTAGGTTACCTTTAGCTTTAGATCCAATCATCTACCTATTCACGCCGGTTTAAGTTTTAAGTAAGTAGTGCAATTTGGCCGTTGATTAGCCAGCCGCCCTCATGAGCTCCGTCGTCCACTTGGAATGGAATCGGGTATCCAAGGGCTTGGAAGCTTGCGGTTAACTCGACGTGCGTGTCTGGCGACAAAGGGTGGTGGTGGCACTGCAGAGGAGCGGCCGAGGGCACCGCACGTACGGATGCGGAGTGGCCGAGGATGCACGAGTAAGGCGTGTCCAAGTGAATGCTATTTAGCGTGCACAGTTTGAACATGGACGGTGGCAGTCCATCCGTGCGCTGTCACGTGAAATGTCTTTTTAACGTGCATGCTATTTAGCGTGCACAGTTTAAACATGTCTTGCTCAGTTTTAAACAGTCCAGATTGTACAATACATATGAAACTTGATAATATGTTACCACACAAAGCTAAAAGGGAAATGATATGCCTCCCCCGGGATAGCATCCCCCGGACAACCGACGCGCATAGTGGATGGGCTCATCACCGTACCGCATGTATCGCTGACCATGTCAGTCTTTGCTAAGAACGTTTTGCTACTTTAGCACATATTTTTTGCTATGTATTTATATTTTTTTACTACTTTCGTGTAATTTTTTTGTTACAATTAATTTCTACGGTTTTGCTACGAGGTCTCCGGTGAATCTCCAGTGATGTCTCCGACGATGTGCGTTTTGCTACATTAGAAAAAATATTTTGCTACACCTGTTTTATGGTTTTGCTACAATAACGTAAATTTTTTGTTACGAGGTCTCCGGCGAGATCTACCGGCGAAAGTCTCCGGCGAGGTCGGGTTTGCTACATTAGTATAACTTTTTTGCTACACTGTCGCCGGCGAGGTCTCAGGCAAAATCGCCGGCGAGGCTCAGTCTGTTTTTCTATTTTTTTTGGCTGAACCGTGTTTTGCTACATGTAGCAAAAACGGGACTAGTAGTAGTAGCAAAAAGGGACTTTCTGTAGCAAAAACGGGTTTTTGATTCAAAAAAATAGACACGTGGTTGGCTGGGGACCCGGGGGATAAAAGGCACGAAGCCTCCGGAGAACGACGTAGGGCTGCCCAAGCTAAAAGCAAGAGATAGATGGGAGATGCATGCACACGATCTAGGGTGTGCACGCTAAAATCGCTGCATTCGCGCTGTCACGTACAAAGGCCGATGATCTCACACATGCTAGGTTCATGCGTCCGTCGGATCCAGCCAGGCCCTGACGTGTGTGTGTCCTGGACCGTGCGTTCTGCTTCAGTCTCAGGGTTCCTACAGTTTTCGGACAGGTGGTCCAAGGAAAACTTGGCAGCTGCTATGTGTTGCCGACTCTGAAATGGCCGCAGATATACAGTATTTTGCGTAACTACCGACCACGGCGCACTCGTTTCAGCCGCAGTAAGACCACCGCCCCCATTGATTTTCTCAGGCACATGTCACGTCGGATTCGATGGATTAGTTAAAATGAGTTTATTTCAGTTTCTTTATAAGTGAGTGAGCTGAAATTGGCTCCATGGATCCCTCGCAATGTAAACTAAGGTAACGTAAATTAAACTAAGCTAAACTAAACTGGTCTACGGAAAACAGGGGCACGGTAGAGGTACGGCTGCTTGATTTGACGAAAATCCTGCTCGATCATATCGAAGCCATGGCCGCCACCCGCCAGGGCCTGCAAATTGCGGCCATAAGCATGATTAATTTATTCGAAAGGTTACTTATCATCTCCCACGTCTCGTCGTGTGATGTTAGGATATTTTCACCGACCAAAACGTCGTGCCCTTTGGCCACACGGGCCTTTATGTAAGAGCGACATTAGTACTTAACGATAGCTTTTCATTAGATTAAGGGCAACCCTACGCGTCCCTCGGGGGATTTGTGTTTTTTATCCCCTGGGTCCCCAGCCAACCACGTGTCCTCTTTTTGGAACAAAATCCCGGTTTTGCTACAGAAATTCCTGTTTTTGCTACAACTAGTCCCGCTTTTGTTACAATGTAGCAGAAAACGGTTCGGCCTAAAAAATAGAAATTAGATCGATACAAGATTTCAAGGAGATCTCGCGACCAGTAACAAAAAGTTGTGTTAATGTAGCAAACCCGACCACACCGGAGACTCGCCGGTAGACCTCTCCGGAGGCTTTGGCCGGAGACCTCGCCGGAGTTTCGCCGGAAACTATGTAGCAAAAGAATTATGCTAATATAGCAAAACCGGAGAACTAGTGTAGCAAAACCTTTGCGCTATTGTAGCAAAACCGCTAAATGGATGCAGCAAACAAAATATTCTACTGTAGCAAGTCCAACTTCGCCGGACACCTCGCCGGAGATCTTGTTGGAGATCTTGTAGCAAATATTTTATGCCATTGTAGCAAGAACACAAAACCGTTGTAGCAAATAAAATGTGATAATGTGCAAAACTCAACTTCGCCAGAGACTCGCCAGAGACTCGCCGGAGACCGTATAGCAAACATTTTAGCCCCGAGAATAGTTAAAGTACCAAAATAAATACGAGTAGGTAGCTAAAAATTTATACAAATGTAGCGAAAAAACATGCTGCCATAGCAAAAGGCGTGGAGGAGGGAAACCTCCATGGCCGGACCCGTTTCTCTGACATCGGCAGCAGCAGAACCGCGCTACAGAGGTGAGCACGGGCGGAAGGAGTCGCAGCGGCGGCGCAAGGAGATGGCGACATCGGGGGAGCGGTCGATTTAGCCCAGCTCGGAGGGCGCGGCGCGGATGCAGGAGGAGAAGGTCGGTGTGCGGCAGCCGGAGTTCCGCCAGCCTCGTCCTACGGCGGTCGAGTGCGCGGGGGCGGCGCGCAAGCTGCGGCGTGGCAGCACGAGATTCTGGTGGCACACGGCGCGGCAGCGCAACCTTCAGGGGCAGGCGATGCGACATGCTGGCGACGCGCGACCTGCAGGCGGCGTGAGGAGTCTACATATGGTAAGGAAGGTTGAGTAACAGGTTGTGTGTAGATGGTGGGCCAGCGCACCGAACGGAAACGAAACAGAGCACCCGGGGGATTAGAACGCCAGATCCCCCAGGGGTATGGTATCATTTACCCTAGATTAAGCCCTGCCAGTTAAAAAAGACCATTCAAACTAATTAGGGGGTGCTGCTGCTCCTGCTCATGCGGCTACGGCTACGACTACTACTAGAGGAGGACGGCGCGACGGCTACTCGTCGTCGTTGCCGCGGCCACTGCCCGTCGGCGCCCTAGCAGCCCGTGTGGCATTGGCCGTTCAGCGGATGAGACGCAAGAATGGCTGCGACATACCGCCCTGCCCTCCAGCTTCTGCCGGTCCTCCATCGTCCGATTCGCCAGGGCCTTTTCCATCTCGGGGCCTAGTGGTCCCTCGCCTCCTACTGGGCGAGCAGCTCCGCCGGAGAAGGAGCCAGAGCCGGAGCCGGGATCGGAGCACCATTGGGGCCGCAGCACAGCGCCTGCGCTATCTGTATGGGAATGGCGAGCGGCGCCTCCAGCTGGTCCACCTCCTCCCCATCCTCCTCGTCGTCCTCCGCCTCCCCTGTGTCGTCGGCATCGATGAGATCCCACGCGACAGCCGCCTCAGCGGCCAGAGCCACGCGCTCCTCCTCCGCCACCGAGTCGGTGACGTGCTCGTGCCACTCCTCTTTCGCGTCGCTGCGCGCTTTGGCGGCGTGGCGGAGCTGACGGATGGCGGACTTGGAGGCCTCCTTGGCCACCTCCTCCAGCGTGGTCATGGCCGCCTCGTGGCGGATCTCGCGAAGAGTCGCTGATACGGCCTCCGTGGCCACCGCCTTCACCGCCTCCTTGGCGACGACGTGGTGTACGTTGGTCACCGCCCATTGGGCGGCCACCATTGCCGCCGCCTCCACCACCTCCTACAGCGCACACTCAGCAATCTCGCCTTCCTTCTCGAAGGCCAGTACCTGTGCCTCGCCCATGCGCCAGGCCAGCACTATGGCCTCGAGGTGGACCTTGTCAACCTCCACGTCCGGGTAGCGGGTGTGGCACATCTCCCGGATCTTGGACCATGTGGCGATCTTGCGGCGAGGCATGGCTGCTGGAGCTTTTTCGGCTGCTGGTTTTCTCTTGTTTTGGAGCTTGTTGTCTCCGCCGCGCCGGTGGCCGTCTTTTATAGACCGCGGCGGAGGCGGGAAACGGATTGGGATGCACGAGAAAACTTCTCGACGCAGGAAGTAAGACGCGCACGGGAAACGATGGTGGGAAACGCCGGCCGCACGGGAAGCCGCCGACGCTGACAGCCGATCGTCATGTCGCCATTAACGTCACATCGGGAGGGTGTTAACTGGTGACAGCGGGAGGGAGACGGACAAATGTGTCGGGCCGCTGTGCGCGGTCGGCCGGACAGGCCGGGCGATGGCCCAAATCGACAGGGTTTCAACCCAAACGAAAAAAACAGACAGTTTAGAATGACAGTATGAATCGGCCCGATGGAAATGTCTTTACCCGAATCGTGTGCTATGTGTCGTCGATTACGTGTTCCTTTTCTGAGCGGGCCGTGCAACTAGCCAAGTAGGGAGGTATGAAGTGTGTGCTAAAGCAACTGGTGCATGATTGCATCAGAGTATCTAGTGGTTCTCTGCATATAGGTATGTAGTACCGAGACAGCGAGTAGTGACTAGTGATGAGTGACTTATGAACAAGAACTCAGAAAGCATAAGACAACTCTTGGTTAGCAACATGAGATACTTTGTATTCCCTCCGTTTTAAAATATAAGATGTTTTAGATTTATGAAGAAAATATATCTAGACTTATTTTAATGTGTAGATTCACTACAAACAGGAGTGAACCTACCTACTAAAACTAGTCTAGATGCATTTGCTTCATAAAGCTAAAACATCTTATATTTTGAAACGGAGTGAGTATCTGCCAACAACATGTACATTGAGCTGGGTTTTAAATTTAAGTTTGTGCGTTGCACATTAGTTTGATTGAGGTTTTGAAGAAAACAAAAGTCATCTAGCCGTCATATTATTTTTAATTGGGTTTTAAATTGAAGTTTGTGTGTTAAACAACTAGTGCTTGATTGCGTCAGAATATCTAGTGTTGTCGAAGATAGGTATGGAGTACCGAGTAGTAGTGACTAATGAAAAAAAGCTCAACAAACAAGCCATCAAATTGCATCTATCACTAGTTTCTCACCCGAGATCTAGGTAGTATGAGACAAGATGCATGGAATTGTCGTACTCTCAGTTGGCAACATTAGATATTTAGGATCTAGCATGTATAGTGAATTGGGTTTCAAGGCTCAATTCGTGAAAGCCGCCGGTCCGTGTAGATTTAATAGAATCAACGCAGCAAATGCCGCGATAAGCTTAACTAATTTACTGGAAAGAATTAAACTAAGGCCTACTTATCGACTCTCATGCCTCGTCGTGTGATGTTGCACTTAAGTGTGCGGTGCATCGTCGATGGCATGTTCCTTTTTCGAGCACGCCATGCAACTAGCCAAATAGGAAGACATGAAGTGTGTGCTAAAGCAATTGGTGCATGATTGCATCGGTGTATCTAGTGGCTTTTTCTGAAGTTTTTGCTAAAGAAATAGCCTATCTGTTTACTCATTTGATTTTCTCCAAACTTTGGATCTGCCAACAACAATGGCAGTGAACTAGGCTGTAAATTTAAGTTTCTGTGTTGCACATTAATCGATTGAGATTTTGAATTGAAGAAAAAAATCATCTAGCTGTTAGTCTATTTTAAACTAGGGTTTAAATTTTAAGGTTGTGTGTTAAACAATTGGTGCATGATTGCATCAGAATATCTAGTGTTGCCAGAGATAGGTATGGAGTACCGAGTAGTAGAAGTTGATAGCATAAAACTACCATTTTGTACGTCAATTTTCCCAATTCATATCACTCGTCTTCCAAAACGCATAAAACTACCACATTGGATCCTGGTTGTCGCAAAAACGACTGATCGCAGTCTGACGGCGAATTGACACGGTTTATGACGAGGGGCCCACCTGTCAGGGCCACGTGGCGCTCATTAGGCGCTGCCCCGATACGCACGTTAACGGCCGTTAACCGGCGCAAACTTGATACCGAATTTGACAGAGGAGACCCACATGTGAGGGGCAGTTAGCTGACGTCGACCAGGTCTCATATATCAATCCACTAAAAGATCTAGTTATTCTAAATAATAAAATAATTAAAGACACTAAAGAACACCGTCTCCTTCCTCCAACCGACATCCCACCTTGCTCGCCAGACTCCCCGGCGCCGGTGTTGTTGCCAAGGCCAAAGGCTCCGGCCCGATTTCATGCCTACTGCCGCCCACACTGTTCTTGCCGCTCCCCTTGCTCCTAGGCGCCGGCGAGCACACTCGAGCTGCCTTTGCAAGATGTCGTCGCACGCCTCCGCAGGATCCTTGCTGGACGTCGTCTCACCTCCGTAGGATACTCGTCGGCAATCTGGCCGCCAGAGGAGAGCACCAGCGTGGACGAAGATGGGTCCGGGCGGTGTTGACGTCCGTGGCCGCGCACCTTCACGAGTCTGTCCATGGCGTTTGACCACAACCAGCATGCCTAGCTGGTCGTCGAGCGCCTCCGCCACGCCCTCCTGGTTGGGTCGCCGCCTCTGCGCCCCCCGCTCGCGGTTAGGTCCAAGGCACCGAACTTGGCCATGGCGGCCCCCAGCCAGACGATGCTCAACACCGCGGACCTCCTGGAGATCGAGGGTGACGCGTCGGCTGTGTCAGCGCCGTCGGCTTCGCCCGTTTGTGATGCGGTCCTACACCGGAAACCACCGCCTCCGTAGGCGGCGGCGACGGCGGCCTGCCTCGCTCAGGTTCGTGGCTGCGCGTCCTCCGCATCTTCCATGGCCGGCAGGAGAGGAGAGAGAGAGAGAGAGAGAGAGAGAGAGAGAGAGAGAGAGAGAGAGAGAGAGAGAGAGAGAGTGGCGGGCGGTGGTCCCAGAAGAGATAGGGTAGGGGAGGGAGGTGGCGGGCAAGCTCGCCGGAGTGCGGCGGCTGGGGCATGGGTTCAGGATTGAGGATGAATTCACGGTGAACAATGATTTGATTGAGATGTATTTTTTATTTTTTTCATTGGTCTTGTAGGTGGCCCCCACTTAGATGCGACGCCTGTTAACAGCTGTTAACGGCAGGTCTCACGGCGTCTAACGAGCGCCACGTGTCCTCGATGTAGGCCCCTTGTCATGAACCGTGTCAATTAATCATCATCGACTGCGATCAGTCTTTTTGCGACAACTAGGATCCAATGTGGTAGTTTTATGCGATTTGAAAGGCGAGTGGTACAAATTAGGAAAATTGACATACAAAGTGGTAGTTTTGTACTATCAACTCGGTAGTAGTGACTACTGAACAACAACTTAACAAACAAGCCATAAAATTGCATCGGTAGCTTCTCACATGAGATCTTGGTAGTACTCCCTCCGTTTAGAAATATAAGATGTTTTAGGTTTGTGAAAAAGATGTATCTAGACATGTTTTAGTGTATAGGATCAAATGAATCTAGACACTAAAAGGTGTCTAGATATATTTCCAAACCTAAAACATTTTATATTTCCAAACGGAGGGAGTACGAGATATGATGCATTGGATCGTCGTACTCTCGGTTGTCAACATGAGATATTTAGGATCTATCAACGACATGTATAGTGAGTTGGGTTTTAAGTCATAACCATGGTAGCATCAGTCGGCCATGATTTAACGGGATCATCGCGTCGCTAGGCCACTATTGCATAGTGAAAAACAAAACGCATTGGACTATGGAAGAGGAAAAAAGATGATATCGAGGCTTATCGGCTTGATTTGACTAAGATTGTTGAGATGATCAGTCAGCCAAGCTATAACAGTTACATGAGTTCTTATATTTGGAAACATGCATGTACAACCAACTAAACACGACATCTGTATAAGTACCGGATAGCCAAGCTGATGAAAAATTGGTACTGAAGGGACAAGTAAGAAAATACAAGTTTATTTAAGATGGAGTATTATCTTGATAAGGTAGCCTTGTTATCCTTTTCCATTGACGATCCTTCCTCTAATAGTGTCATCTCCTATGGATATTATTCTTGGTAGCTAAACGATGTCAATTGTTCTACTATAGGGAGACCCAACATTTCATTATCTATGTAAATGCTAGCTTCCGATAATTGACGAGTTTGATAAGATCATAGATATATAGTCAAGAGCTAACCGGTGAGGAGATTAAAATTAGGAAACAATCAAATGAGCAGATAAATAGATTATTGCATGGAGAAGAGTTAGAATGGTATTAACATCCAAAGTTCAAAAATATTGTGGAAGAGAGTAGTATGATATACTTCCATATAGTCGTACCTGATATGATATGCGGACATCGAGTGAAGCTAAACTCTTTGCATCATCTTGATGTCGCTATCGAGTTAATAAAATCATCTTGATTATTTTCCGTCTCAAAATAGATGTCTTAGATTTTTTAAAATTTGAATGAATCTATATACTAAATAGTGTGTAGATTCATCCAATTTTTGACAAATTCGAGATATCTATTTTGAGACGGAGGGAGTAGAAAAAATGTAATAGCAGGATCCATTTCTTTATCTAAGTGTTCAAGGACTAAAGTAGATACGGAAATAAACCAAGGGCATATGCAGATATGCAAATGTCATGGTTCTTTCTGCCAAACATATATAACCCTTTTAAAATACTTGTTAAAAAAAACCTTATAAATTATGTATTGGTGCTCACAAATCATACATACGTATGTTCCTGTCAAGGTGGTCGCTTTCTTTGACACCCAATACACAGGATAGCACCTCTAGCATTTAAAAAGAAGCACTCACGATCAACTCCCTATGAGCATTGTAGGAACCAGAAGCTCCATTCCTCACATTAAAAATGGAAATTCGGGGCAGGTCCGAGCCATCAAACCACCTATAATAATAAGTGGGGGCAGGTTTCCATGTTAATTGATCTCAATTATTTGAAATAATTTATTAACCTAGCAGAATCGATTGCTTGGTCAGTTTCCCCTTGCTATTAGCTCCTCCCACGAAAAATAAATCTCTTGCTAGCTTACTTCACTCACCTAATACAAAAAATGGTTCCTTTAATTCAGCAAGTACTCCCGAAATTATTATGTGTTGGTATGAGACGAAAGAGACATCGGGGGTGGTATCATATTCATCGCCGAGCTTGACCGGTACCTATTTTGTTGCCACTAGAGCCGGTCGTTTTCAGCCGCGTCCGACAGACGGTGCACCAGTGGGCGAAACACGCAGCCCCCTTTTTTCTTTGGAATTGATTTCACTGTTTGCCTTGTTCATGTTGCCGGTGGTGCTGTCACGAGTCCAGAGCCCAGAGGTTCATGTTCAGCACAGGGAAAAGTGCCACTCCGATGAGTCGCCAAATGCAGAGTGTCGACATTGTGGAGTTTTCTGCTGGGGCCTCCTCTGGGCTCGTTTGTGCATAGATAGACGGCTGTCATTTCTTTTCATAACATGGCCCCGCCATGCTGCCCTTGTCTTCGTGAACGTGCCACTTGGTTATACTTTTCTTAACACAGTTTTCAGTTCACTTAGTTGGACAGGACTGACAAAAATATACTTATATACTCTCTCCGTTTGGGATTATAAGTCCCGCGCGGATAACTAGGTTGCTAATTTGAACAATAAAATATAAATAACATAGTATAAAAATTATATCATTAGAAACTTGTGTTTATATTTTCAGTGATATAATTTTATAATATATGTTATATTTTATTAGTGATTAATCTGTGACGCCAGGACCTATAATCCCAAACAGTGAAAGATTAAATGGAATCAGGACCAAGAGTCTAATGCAACGGGACTATTTCGTCCTGCAGGATCGGTGTAACATATCAGAGATCGCTAGTCCAAAGACGTGCAAAGGGGCAGCGTTCTTCGGTCAAATATAGCGTCGTGACTCGTGACGTGATGAAAATAATTGCTAGCTGCGTACAGTCATGCTTGACTTAGCCTGGTCAGACGAATGAATTAACGTCACTGACTATTTGACACAAGATTTGTGCATCCATTATTCGAGTGCCGTTCACGGCTAGAATAGTAAACTAGCTAGATTCTTCTCAGGAATAATAGAGGAACATAAAAAAGAAGAAAAGAATAAGAACCTTTCGTACGTACGAATATCAGTCACACAAGCTTGACGCGACATATACTGGTAGCACCTATTCAACATTGTCTACGAGCATACGGAAACGGCCCATACTTTAGTATATCTCCACTTATCCTGCACGCAAAAATTGATATATACTCAATGGAATCCAATCAGTGTCGCAGATAAATAAGATTCATGTACTGTACGAGAAACAAATGCGAATCGGGCACAACTGTGATGAGAAGAATTCTCGCTGAAACCGTGGATTCGGTGTCTCAACACTCTACCACCCAGCATGAAGGAATTCCGTTTCCCGTTACCTCACGTAGTCAATGTTGCCAGACTAGGATTTTGGTACAGTTGTTACTATTCTACATCACAATCACTGGGTTTAGATGAAGAGACTAGATCATGTCCCAAAATAAAGTCGGGATTATAGTTCTTTTAGTAGCCAAGGCGAAGAAAAAGAAGGTGCGAATTGTTCGACTGACACGGATGGCTATACCTTGCTGGACCCACAAACTGGTGTCATTGACTTTTGGCCGAATTATGTGTGTGGTTAACCAACACCTGCATGTAGCAGGTCTAAGCTGCAGGTAGCACACAGAAAGCCGTCTTTTTTCCTTAAGCGCAGGCTAGTGCAGAACGCCTCCTCTACCAGCGGTTCAGAACACCCTCTAACAGCGGTTTTGAACCATTGCTGAGGGTTCGTTATAGGTGCCTTATAGAACGGTTCTTATACGAACCGATGTTAAAGGCCACAAGACGCGCTGTAGCATTGGCCGCATGGCAGAAAAACGGCATAAATCTGCCATGGCGAAGTTCTACCGCCCCTGCTTTTGGTGGATTACCGGCCATGTGTGACGTGACGGGGATCGATCGGAGGAGGTATACACATACATCATTGGTACATGTATTCTCCGTACACATTGAGGCATGAAGTACAATACAATCACGCTCAATCATATATATACAACATAGCATCTCCGTGCACGTTCATTTTGGATATCTAAAGAGTTCTCCGCCAGGCGTGACGACCTCATCAAGTATGAACCCCGCCAATTCCACTTGAATGGCTCGTATGCGATCAAATGGTAGGAGTTTTTCCCGCATCTGTTTGATCTAAATATATATAAAGAATAGGGTCAATATATATATAAGAATGAAACTTAACACAACTGATGGTAATAAAATAATGTTGTGTACTTTGTTTATTTACTCTAAGTTGTTCTAGTGTGGCTTGGCCCGTCCCACATATTGTGTTGCGAATGAACTCGCAAACATAGTATCCACATAAGTTATAACCAGGTCCCTGATGCGCGCACTTTACGAGAATAGAGAGTTCAATCAAAATAATAATCATTAAAGTATGATATAATAGAATTGGAAGCAGAATCAAAGAGATACGTAGAGCTAGCAGGCTAGTATTACTTACATTTTGATCTACGAATTTTAGTTCTTCTGACCATTCACCACGGTCCTGCCCGTGAACATTTTTCAAACCCTGACCGGCAAAGAAAATGAATAAAGGAATAATTAATTACCTATTGTCACGAAAGTTGCCGATCTAGTGCGATAATGTGATTAAAATTACCTCTGGAGCATCTCTTTAAAGTCTGCCCATATCTCTTGGTCTTTCTTAATGAGTCCATGACAAGGTCTTTTCCTGAGTCAACTTGAATGACTAGCATAATAAAGTGGAACCTACGCACGCATAACTCATCATCAGTTACAGTTAACATCGAGTAAGCCTAAACAGAATGTGTACAAGAGAGGGTAACACTCATGAGAAGTTGTAAGACAATAGTATTTCTCTTTTGGTTTATTGTCTCAGTAAAGACGTTAGCAAGAAATCTTCTGTTTGCCCGGGTTTGTGTTTTACCACTTGTTCATGAATTCTATTTGGGTTAACGAACCCAATGTCAAAAGGGCTCCTTTCATGCATTTCATAACATTTTTCCTACATAATCGTATATACATATATGGTGAGCATATATATACATGCAATTAATGAACTGAATGAGCTGAGATAGAAATTACAGAAATAGTACTTACACACAATAAAGGTTGATGGCAGCTTTGTCGAGTTCCTTCTGATAGAATATAAAATGCAAGTCTTGAATGTTGAAGGTGATCTCATCGTCTCCGCACAAGAAAATACGATCTCTTATATGCCACCGTGATCCATTTTTCCTTTCTCGTCTTGCAGAAATCAAGGTTCCACTTATACAATCTTCGCATTTTTGTTGATAGATTCTTGAGCTCCTCCTTCTTGACGAGATTATTTCCGTACTTCCATGGCTGTATGGGGTTGACATCGCCTTTGGGCAAGTGGTCTCCCATGATGTTCAAGTATGCAATGTAGGTCATCCCCATCTCATTGGCCTTTCTTTGTAGCTCTTCCTCGTAATCATTTACAAGAGGAGCTATCCTTGTGTCGAACACTTGGAGCGGGGAGCACGATTGGTTTTCCTGCCTCCGAGCATGGGAACTGCTTTTCTCGGTGCCGATGACTACTACTTTCGTAATCCCTCACTTGCACCCCTTCATAATATGGCCGTAGTCCCAAGACAAGTAGGGTTTCAAGTTTCAAAAGATTATTGTAAAACTTATCCATCACCGCCGGATCTAGTTTCTCCTTTGGCTTGGCCCGTCTAGATGCAAAGAATTTCTTGACCTCTTCTTCTGAGATCCTCTTGTTCTCCTCGTCGCTGCGATTCCACGATAATACCGGCAATGGCTTGGCGGAAGGCTGCGGGACGTAGTTTCTTGAACTCTTTGGCATACGGTTTCCTGCGGATTTCTTCGTGGCAGTGCTAGTGCTCTTCGTGGTAGTGCTCTTCCGCTTACACTGACGCGCAGGAGATGGTCAGCGCTGGAGATGGATGACGCCAGGAGATGGTCAAGGCCAAGATGGCCGACGCAGAGAGATGGTCAAGCCTACAGAGATGATCAAGCGCAGAGATGGCTAAAGCCAAGACGGCCGACGCAGCCGAGACGACAGGGAGTATTCGATGACTTGAGATACGAGGCAGCTCATCATCGACGCCAGGAGATGGCGGTGCCAGGGCTCCAATTTGAAGCACGATGTGTTCCTTCTTCCAATGAATGGTTGTTTTCACCGCAGATTTGAGTTGAGTTTCCCTTTACCGTAGTATGGTCAAGCCGTGCTTCCTCATATTCCTTCACAACCTCATCCACCCAACAATAGCATAGCCATCTGGAATCGGTCGGCGTGGTAAGTTCCACCACAGAGGTAAGGCAGCATCGCCACCTTAATGGATAAGCCCATTAACTGACATGCGCTCGTGTTTGCTCTCCGTGATCTCATCCATGGGGTATCGAGGACCCCCATTTCAAGTGGGCTGCACGCTCCGGTGGAAGCCACGCTGCTTCCATGCAGGTCCGGCGCCAGCTTCCAATGCAAGCTCTTCGTGCCGCTGAGATGGGTCGATAACTTGATGGCTATTTTGTGCATTCACTTGTGCCTGCAGCGCCACAAGTGCATGTTCTATCTATGTCATCCGATCCAGACGCTTTTTTCTTTTCGCCGCGCCATCTGTAAGAGTCGCCCCACTCAAAACCCATCGCTCCACGCCATACCCCATGTGCCTCGTGCAAGTCCAGGTGTTCTTTTACCGATGGCGCGTGTCTAGTCATTCTCTGCCGGGATGGAAGGTCCGGCTATTTCTCGTATGTCGTGATGAGTTCAAAGGATGGTTTGGCAAGAATTGTTGGAAAGATATACAATCCCGTTTCTGGGTCCAACCTTGCCCTGATTCCGTAGATCCAAGTCTTTGCACGTAGGTCCCCCCTCTCTGTCTGGGGTGTGATCCCTCTAGCGTGCAGGGCCTTCTCAGTTTCCTCCCACTTAGGCCTATGAGATATGTAGCCACCCGACCCCTCTCGTGATATTCCTTCTTTGGGAATTTAGCTTATTGGTTTCGACCTCTTTGTAGCTATAGCACCTTCCTTGTACGCCACAAATTCGGGCGTTGAGGTCTTATCTTCGCATAATATGCGTCCAAATCTTGAGTCTCATGAAGTTTTGACAAATTTATTCAATTTTGTCTTCCGATTATGGAAAGCCACCATCTTCTTTAGAGTCCACTCTTTGACCTTTTCCTTTATAACCAGTTTATTTTCATCCTCCTCTGGCGATAGGGTGAAATTTAACAACAGTGAAGTCCAAAGCGTTTCTTTGGATCTTTCATCGACAAAGGTACCGTCGGCCTTCTTTGGCTTATTCCAATATTCAATTGTGATTGGGATTTGGTCCATAGCAAGAACTCCAGCCTGACGTACAAATTTGTGTGCAGCCTTCTTGGGCTCCATCGGCCTGCCATCAACACGGACTGCTTCGATCGTGAACTTTGCACGATCTTTCAACCGATGGCTCGCGCCTTGCTTGCTCTTTTTCGTAGAAGAAGATTGTTGTTGGATGGTTGATCCGAAGGGTTAAAAGAAGAAAGAAGCGTTAATTAATACATGTACATATATACAAATCAATCGGTGCAAGTCAGCAGATGCTTAATCCATGCATATACCTCGACGGACTTTGTAATCACTAAAGTGCGTTCACCGAAGTCGTCATTTTCTCCATGACCACTTGATTTGTCATCATGTCCCTCCAAGTTCATATATTGTAAGGTGTCTTCGTGGATCACGTTCTCCATTATTTCTTCCTCTTCAAGGTTTCTACTGAGTGGATCCATAGTTTCTAAAACAATAATATTATCACACAAATATGAGTAATACATCTATTGAAATGCTCAAGCAAGGATGATGATATGACAGGTTAAAAGTATTGAAATGTAACCCTAATACATGCTTGGTCATTCCAAACCCTAATTCGGAAAAACCCCGGATTCATATGAGAGGATACATTTACTTCTTCTAATTAACCTATCATGAAAGTTGATTAACAATGCATGGTTATTATAATGCTATATTGACAACGAGAGGTGTGCTAGGGCGGCTATCAAGCACTAGGGCAAGAAGGGCCGGATGCGGGTGTCAACGGCATAATGGTGGCGGTGGTCGACGTGGCACAAAATATATAATACATATATACACATACAAATATACAAATAAATCGATCCAATACTAAAACATGTACACTATATATACATACACATCGTCGTCAGGTCAAGACGATCGCTTATCGGCTCGAGCCGCACATCAAGGCAATGATAAGTCAAAGACAATCGGTGAGGAGCACACCGATTACTCCAATCGGTCATGCCGAAGATTGGAAAAGTAACGTCAAGTTCAAACCGATTGAAAAGTGAGCCCTAAGCCGATACATGCAATCGCTCCTCACCGAATGGAGTTGAATCGGTCGCACAGCCGAGTAGTCCATTCGGCTAGGCCTAAGTCGACAATGTGCTATATTTGTAATTATGAAATTTGTATAATACTTTCGGAAATAACTAAAAAATGTGTATTTAAAAAAATCGCCATACACATACACATACAAATATATACATATATAGATACAATATACATGTCTATGCAAAAAAAAGATACAATATACATTTCTATGCAAAAAAAAGTAGCTCACCGCCAGCGGTCGGACGTGGACACGGCGATGGGGGAAGAGGAGGATGCACGCGGGCGCATACGGCGGGCGACAATGAGGGAGGGTGGGCGAGGAGTGGAACGTCGCCCGGCGACAGCGCTCCCACGGACGCAGGCGGGCGAGGGCGGCAATGGCGCTGGCGACGGCGAGGGCGCGATTTATGGCGACGACGACGAGGGCGTGGACAGCGACGGCTCCTCTGCTTCTTCCTTCGTGATACCGATCGACCGGCTGGGGAGAAGGAAGAGACAAGATTATAATCTCTCTTTAACACCGTTCGTGGTCGAACGGTGTTAAAAACTTTAACACCGGTTTCAGCCACGAACCGGTGTTAAAGGAGGGGGATTTCATTTGCAGTATTTCCTTCTTTAACACCGGTTCATGGTCGAACCGTGTTAAAAGGCATTTATTTTGTACATTAAAGGGTGGGGGCATTTTAATTCAAAAATAGGATAGAATTTAGAAAATTCATATCTTTTTCATTTCAACTCAAAAAAATATGAATAATATATCATAATTTTTAGAAAAATAAGATCTACCCATTCATATAAAATTATAGTTACTGTAGATGAAAATTTTCAAAATGATTAAAACACTTACATATAAATTTTGATTATTCAATTAAGACAAAAATAAAATAGTCAAACCCTAAAACTTTGAACTTAAGAAATATTAAGCATCTGAAAAGGAATCTAACCCTATTTTATTAGAGCAAATCATATTTTATTTTGTATTAATATTTTTGAATTGTTTGGATATTTAAATTTAGCATCTTTTGTATACTTTGGAATCTGACAAAACTTTCAACATGAAAATTGTTTGCATTTGAATAATTAATCCTAAAACATTTTTTATTTTAAAAAAATAAAATTCTAACTATTAAAACTAGTAACAAATGGGAAAGGGCGGGGCAGAATGCGCTAGAGGAAAAGGGCGGGAAGATATTTTTATTACGATAGAACTGGAATTAAAGTACAAAACGCAACTAACAGTAAGTTACATAAAGCACGGCTGAAAATTAAGATACATAAAAGAACTGAAAATTAAGATACATGGCCAAATTAAGTCACAATGGCCGAAATTGTTTTGGAATGTTGGAGTGATTCACATACGCCACACACTGTAATACTCGCCATCAGTCATCAGATTCACCGCGGCCGTCATTGCCATCATCGGTCGAGTTGAACCTTGAAGGCTGAGTACGCGTGGGCTGGACTTGAGGGTAGCACAGGCGGGGGTTAGATTCGGTGGCCGTGTCGTAGGCCATGACGCTCTGGAGAGTCCGGCCGCGCCCCCACAACCAACGGTTGGCCTCTTTGAAGTTCAGAGGAGGTGGGCCGTCCTCCTCGTGCCTGGCGAGCGCCCTCTCACACCGATCCCCGAAGAAGGCTTCCCAAGTCGGGAAATAGTCGGGATGCCAGTTGGGATTCCTCCGCTGCTCCGGCGTGAGCTCGAAGTAGTAGTGGTTCGTGATGGCCATCTGGCACGCCACACCTAGAGGGACAGGAGGAACCGGCACGCCTCCGGCGCTCAGCATCCAGCCGACGGGAACGCAGTAACCCGGCGGGCATGGGTAGTTCGAGGCAGCGCCTCGCCTCGGGGTTAGTGGCATGGTGGAAGCCATGGGAAAGAGTGATGAGTTTGCATATGCAATGACAATGGAGGCTAATCCTACATATATATAGTGAGAAATGGGAAGAACTGCCGGAAGAAAAATGGAAGAAAAAAGACTCATTTAATACATATAGTATTAACGGAAGAAATATGACATTTATTTCCATGTTAAGATACATATGTGTGCCAAAATTGACTCATTTAATACATATATAGTGTTAACGGAAGAAATATGACACTGATTTCCATGTTGACATACATATGTGTGTCAAAAATGGCTCATTTAATACATATAGTTAATCTTATGATCGCCCAGTAACCATGGAGTATCGACCATAGCAAGATGGTTGGGTCGGTCTTCACTTTGAAGGGTGGAATTTCATCAAACTTATTATAATCTTTTGACATGTCTGTCTTGTCCTCCACTCTCACGATGTTTCTTTTCCCTAAAAGAACTATATGACATTTTGGCTCATCGTGTGATGTATCCGTTGCTTATTTTTTTTATTTTTCGGTTTGGTAGACATGTCCTTCACATATAAAACCTAAACCACATCATTGGCTAAGACAAATGGTTCGTCTAAGTTCTTGTCTACCTTCATAAGATTGTTGAGATCCACTATTGTCATTCCGTAATTCTTGTCTACCTCAACCCCTCCTGTCAGCTTGACCCATTTGCACCGAAACAAGGGGACCTTAAAATTAGGTCCATAGTCAAGTTCCTATATCTCCTCTATGAACCCATAATACGTGGTCTTTGCCCATTGTCTTCTGCTGCATCGAAGCGAACACCACTGTTTTGGTTGGTTCTCTTTTTATCTTGGCCTATCGTATGAATCCCATTTATCTCGTACCCTTAGAAAGTATATACAGTCAAAGATGGTGTCCTGGCTAACAAGGACAGCTGATCTCCAACAGTGATGTTATTTGTGAGAAGTCTTTGCAGCCAACCGCCAAAACTCGCCATGTGCTCACTTATAATCCATTCATCAGACTGCCCCGGGTGTTTGAGGCGTATAAAATTCGTCTGTTCATTGATATACGGGGCAACCAAGATAGATCTTTGTAAAACCATGTAGTGTGCTTGGTTGAGAGAATGCTCGTTCCTACATATCATTGCTTTACATCCTAGGGTGCCTTTTCCATGCAGTATCCCCTCATCTCGTGATTCTGGAAAACCAATCGCCTTAAGGTCAGGAATAAAGTCAACACGTAACTCAATGACCTCCTCTCGCTACATAGCCCTTGGAGATCCTTCCTTCCGCCTAGCACGGTTATGAACATATTTCTTTAAGACTCACTCCTCTCAAAGAGGAACATATTGTAGAAATACAGGATCGAGAATGGCAATATTGAAGAAGGATGGTGAGAACACCAACTCGAAGTCGACAAGACAATGAGCCACATCCGTTCAGAACTCGTAGGCTTTCTAGATCGACCTTCGAGATATTGCATTGAGGAATGCACAAAGCTTCACAATGGGTACTCGAACATTTTCGTAGAAGCCCCACGATGCAATCGGAAGCAATTGCTATAATTACGTGGCGCTATGAGACTTCAGGTTTTGGAATTTTTTCGCCATATTTATTATTCCCTTTATATACATTTAGAAGCAGACGGACCTTGATAACGCCAGCATTTAAAAAGATTTCCTTCTCTATTTTGGTAAGAGCGTAGTCGTGTGAGTTAAGTGGCGTTCTTTACCCTTCTTGTTCTCGTGCATAGGCTCTTCAGGTCTTTCATACGCTGGTCCCGTTCTTCCGGTGTATATTTTGTCTTCCCATACACTCCCGTGAAGCCTAGTGTTCACGCAAACATTCTTCGCCATGTGCATCACATCGATTGAAGAGCGGGCCTCTAGGACTTTCCAATAGGGTAGGTCCCAAAATATAGATTGCTTCTTCCACATGGGCGTGGTCCCATCGCTATTCGAACAGATAGACTTTCGTGACCTTTTCCAAAGATTACTTCTAGGTCCTCGACCATACCAAATACCTCCTCACCAAGACGGAGAAAGCTTCCTCCGAGTTCCGCAGACGCTTGAAATACTTGCCTTTTTCAGATGGGATGCAGTGTTCTAAGAAATCAGCGATACCCTAGGTACACAACCTTCTCACATTTATCCAAATATACATTTTCAGTCTCATCTAAACAGTGCATGCATGCTTTGAATCTCTTGTTTGTCTGCCCTGAAATGTTACTAAGAGCAGGCCAATCATCGTTGGTTATGAAAAGCAACGCTCGTAGGTCAAATGACTCCTCTTTGTGCTCATCCCTCATACGTACACCTGGTTTGGCCCACGGCTGTAAAAGTTCTTCAACTAATGACCTTAGGTACATATCAATGTTGTTGCCGGGTTGCCTCGGGCCTTGGATGAGCACTGGCATCATAATAAACTTCCGCTTTATGCACAACCAAGGAGGAAGGTTATAGATACATAGAGTCACATGCCAAGTGCTATGACTGCAGCTCTGCTCATCAAAAGGATTCATGCCATATGTACTTAGACCATACCTTAAGTTCCTTGCGCCACGCATAAGTCCGGTACTCGCCGACTTTTCTCCACCGTGACCCATCAACGGGGTGTCTCAACATCGTGTCTTTCTTACAGTATTCCATGTGCCATCGCAATAACCTGACATGCTCTTTGTTTCTGAAAAGAGGTTTTAACCGTGGTATTATAGGAGCATACCACATAACCTTGGCAGGAACCTTCTTCCTAGGGGTCTCGACCTCAACATCGCCAGGGTTGTCTCGTCTGATCTTATACCACGGCAAAGGTATACCGCATGCATCCAAATTCTCATACTTCTCACCGCGGTATAGGATGCAGTCATTAATGCAAACATGTATCTTTTGTACGTCTAATCCTAAAGGGCAGACAACCTTCTTTGCTTGGTATGTACTGTCGGGCAATTCTTTATTTTTTGGAAGCAGATTCTTCATTTTTACCAACAACTTTGAAAATGCGATGTCACCACACCGCTCGCCTTCCATTGCAGAAAATCCGCAGATACCTAGCTTTTGTGGCCATATTCGCAAGTTGATACAATAATGTTTTGTAATCCTTTAACATCCGCCCAGCTTCTCCTTCTCCTATCGCTTTACATTATTCCTTTGCATCAAGAATGGCCCGACCAAGATCGCATCGGCCGGGCCCATCTCGCCTCTTGATCTTCATTATCTACCCTGCAAAGATTATCGACTCGCCGGTCATTGTCCGCCATCGCCGGGTCATTGAGGAACCTTGAAGGCCGAGTACGCTGGACTTGAGGGTAGCACAGCGGGTTAGAGTCGGTGGCCGTGTCGAGGCCATGACGCCTGAGAGTCCGGCCGCGCCATCACAAATGCCCAACGGCCTCTTTGAAGTTCGTAGAGGTGGTTGTCCTTCTCGTGCCTGCTCATGCCTCCAAGATCTCAACTAGGTGTTATGAGATTCCACAAGCTCCACATTTAGTTTATTCACAAAATCTAATTTAAAATTTAAGTAAAAATTTACTAAGCTTTTGACAAATAAATTAGAAATGAGATTTTGGTAGGATCCCACTTTACACCTTAATCCAAACCGTGACACGTGTAACGGCTGTCCGGCTTAGCAAAGACCAATATAGTGCCAGTTCCTTTCTTTACTTGCACACCAATTAACCCCGCCACGCCCCTTGCTGCGATGGTACACTTTTCCCGGCACAAGAGAGATCGATCGCCGGCCGGGTCGTGGCGGAGACCACAACGATCGGACGCATTCGCCGCACCTGCTGGATGGATCGGAGCCATCACGTGCTCGATCGAATGCACCTACAGTAGACAGCCTATCAATGACTTTAACTTAAACTACGGTAACATTGCCACGTAGGGCCCTGACACTAATCATGCGTAGGTGCTTTCATGGTCACGTATGAGGTCGCAACATGCACCATATATATGGTTAGGGTCTAGGCATATATGGAGTACAGTACAGTACAATTAAAACAGCCGCTATACCATGGACCAGGAATATAGTAGTATAAGCTAGCCGGCTAGATGCTGCTGCTTTTTCTCTTTTTCTCTGGACGGGAATCATGGCTCGTACGTGTTGCCGCGATGGAAGGCGTACGTACCTTGTTGGGAACCGTGATACGATACCACCGGTGGCTCGCCTGACGCCTTGGCGGATTCCCGTCTCCGGCCGGGTAGCAACACGTACGCCTTCCATCGCGGAAGGAATATGATCGCCAGAAACATGTGCTTTGTCTATGCGAGGGCGTGCCAGGCCTCGTGTACGTGTGGAACAGGGCCGTACTACGTGGATGATGCGATGCTCTTTACTCCTGCATGGGGAGACGCACCTGCTGCACAATACCATGCACGGCTAACTGAGGTAACTTTGGGTCCAATCATCTCTCTGTTCAGCGTGCTTTAAGATTTTTTAACTAAGTACCCACTTGTGATGGAATCGGGGAGCCAATGGCTTAGTAGTGCAATTAATTTGGCTGTTGATTAGCCAGCCGCCCTCGTGAGCTGCGTCGTCCACTTGTGATGGAATCGGGGAGCCAATGGCTTATGCCTTCAACGGCGAGAGGCCTCTTTCCGGGAAGCAAGCGCAGCTAGCTTTGCCGAGATTTGTGCACGCCCCGATTTTTTATAAAACGAAACTTCACGCTGAAGCACCGTCGCTTTGTTGTAAGGTTACTGGCTACTACTGGTACAATACTTAGTAAACAAATGCTGACGTTTTCTCCAATGGGAAGTCCGTAGCTGGGCGAGGAATGGGACTCGTGTGGACATGCCGCGGGTCTTGGAAGCATGCGGTTAACTCGACGTGCGTGTCCATGTGGCCGCACCATTGCTTGCAGTGCCACTATTCCAGCGAGCAGAATCCTGAGTCTGCTGTGCCCAACCAACAGTTCGATATTCATGCAATTTATTATTCTCCGTTTTGATTCTTTTTCTCCCAATATAAACTAAGCTAAGCTAAGCTAAATTAAATTAAGCTAAACTAAACCGGCTTATGGAAAACAGGGCCGGTAGGTATGGCTCCTTGATTTGACGATAATCATGCTCGATGAGATTGAAGCCATGGCTGCCGAGGCCTGCAAATTGCGGCTATAAGAGCATGCCTAACAGGTCCCTTAAATTTCGCCTGTAAAACTCGAAAGATAAGGCCCTCCGATTTTGCTCAAATTTCCCAACGATTTCATCGCCTGCCTAGCAGACCGTAAAACGAGCCCGTATATTTAAAATTTAAATTCGCGAGATAAAAGCAGATTGTTCATAGATAGGCTTCGATTTATCATAGATACAGGCAAAATTGCGCGATCTAGCGGTAGATCGCGACTTGTTAAGCTAACCCTAATCTAAAACTGCAAAAAAGAACCTCGCCGGAGACCTCCTTGTCGGCGAGGTTGTCGCTGCCGTGGCGGCAGTACGCCTAGTCATCGTCGATGACGATGACGGCGGTGGCGGTGGCGGCAGCCTCCGCCTTTTTCATCTTATCGACGGCGGCGATGGCGAGCGCCTCCTCCTCCTTATCCACGGACGCCTGCCGGGGCGCCTCATGCTTGAGGCCTCGATCACCGCAGAAGAGGATCCTTCCTCCGCCTCCGCCATGGCCGCTGGTTGCCCCGCTGCCGGGCGCCGAGCCCCTCCTCCGGCTGGGAGCGTGCCTGGAGCGCCACGCCGCGAGATTGGCGTGGTCCATCTCCCATTGTGCCCGGCACTTCTCGAATTTGTCGCCGGTCATCTACGCAACAAGGGTCGATGTTGAAGTAGCAGCCGCGCGAAGTCGACGATCGGCATCGCCCCCGCCACCAGGCCATTTCAGACGCGCCATACCGCCTGTGATAGCTGCAAGAGGACCCACGCCTCGAGCGTGAGCTCCCGCGCGGCGCTGGCGAGGAGCCCGTGGCTTGGCGGCGGCAGCTCATGGCGGCGGCGGCGATTCGTGAACGGAACGGGTCGAATTGCTCGCCGGAGTTGGGCGGCGTGACGGAGCTAGGGTTTGCGAGCGGGTTGGACCTCACTCGCACTCACCCCGCACTTATACGGGCCGGGTGGTGATTTGCCCCGTCCGCATCCGAGCGATACGGCCCGCGCTTACGGGCGCATAGGTAGCCAAAACACCGCACCCTGTATCTCACCGAAATTTACGGATTGTCGGCTGTACGGGCTGTAAGACTTGCTCTAAGCTTACTTAGTTTATTACTAGAAAGAGTTAAACCAAGACCTACTTATCTCGTTGTGTGATGTTACATGTATCGTGCGATGTGTCGTCGATGGCGTGTTCCTTTTGAGCGTGCCATGCAACTAGCCAAGTAGGAGGCATGAAGTGTGTGTTAAAGCAATCCGTGCATGATTGCATCGGTGTATCTAGTGGTTCCTCTCTGGAGATAGGTACGTAATACCAAGACAGCTCGAGTAGTGACTAGTGATGAGTCACCTATGAACAAGAACTCAGAAAGCATAAGACTACTCTTGGTTAGCAACATGAGGTACTTTGGATCTGCCAACCACATGTACACAGTGAGCTGGGTTTTAAATTTAAGTTTATGCGATCCACATTAATGGATTGAGGTTTTGAAGAAAAAAGTCATCTAGTCGCTAGACTATTTTAAATTAGGTTTCAAATTTAAGTTTGTGTGTTAAACAATTGGTGAATGATTGTATCAGAATATAGTGTGTTGTCGGAGATAGGTACGGAATACCTAGTAGTGACTACTGAACAACAGCTCAACAAACAAGCCATCAAATTGTATTAGTGGCTTCTCATCCAAGATCAAGGTATTACGAGACAAGATGCATGGAATCATATACTCTCGATTGGCAACATGAGAAATTTAGGATCTACCAACTGCATGTATAGTTAATTGGGTTTTAAGGCTTAATTCATGTCAACATCGGTCCGTCAAGATTTAATAGAATCAAAAACGGCAAATGTGGCGATAAGCTTAACTAATTAACCGGTAAAAATTAAACCTAGGCCTACTATGGACTCCCACATCTCGTCATATGATGTTACACGTACTGTGCATGGTGTGTCGTTCGATGGCGTGTTCCTTTTTCGATCTCCATGCAACTAGCCAAGTAGGGATGCATGAATTGCGCGCTAAAGCAATTGGTTCATGCTTGCATCGGTGTATCAGGTGGTTCTCTGAAGTGTGTGCTAAAGCAATAGTCTATCTATATTCTCACTTGATTGTTTCCAAACTTTGGATCTGCCAATAGAAATTGCAGTGAGCTGGGCTATAAATTTAAGTTTGTCCGTTGCACATTAGTCGACTGAGCTTTTGAATTTAAGAAAAAATCATCTAGCCATTAGACTATTTTAAACTAGGTTTTAAAATTTAAGGTTGTGAGTTAAACAATTGGTGCATAATTGCATCGGAATAACTAGTGTTGCCAGAGATAGGTATGGATGACCGAGTAGTAGTGACTACTGAACAACAACTCAACAAACAAGCCATCAAATTGCATCGGTAGCTTCTCACCCGAGATCTATGTAATAGAGACAAGATGCATCGAATCGTTGTACTCTTGGTTAGGAACATGAGATATTTAGGATCTATCAACGACATGTATATTGAATTGGGTTTTACGTCATAACCATGTTAAATTCGGTCAGCCCTGATTTAACAGAATCATCGCACCACCAGGCCACTATTGGATGGTGAAAAGCAAAATGCATGGGACTATGGAAGAGGCAAAAAAACTGATATCGAGGCTTATCGGCTTGATCTGACCAAGATTTTTTCAAATGATCAGTTAGCGAAGCAAAACAGTTACATGAGTTCTTATCTTGGATACAGGCATGTACAAGCAACTAAAGGACATCTGTATAAATACTGCACAACCAAACTGATAAATTTTTTGGTAAAGAAGGGACAACTAAGCAAATACCAGTTTATTTAAGATGGAGTATTATCTTGATAAGGTAGGCTTGTTATATTTTTCAATTGACGATCCTACCTCCACAGTGTTATCTCCTATGGATATTATTGTTGGTAGGTAACAACATCAAATGTTCTATTTGCGAGATGCAACATTTCATTATCAATGTAAATGTTTATGATAATTGGGGAGCTTGACAAGATCACAGAAAGTCAAGAGTTAACTGATGACGAGATTAGAATTAGGAAACAATCAAATGAGCTGATAGATAGACTTTCGTGGGAGAAGAGCTAGAATGGTATTACCATCCAAAGTTCAAAATAGAAGATAGTATATGAGATACTTCCATTTAGTTGCAAGTGATATCATCTATGGACATCGAGTGAAACTAAACTATTTGTATCACCTTGATGTCACTACCGAGTTAATAAAATCGTCCCTTATATCAGACTATTGCGGGGACAAGAGTTGAAATCGTATTAAAATCCAAAGTTCAAAATATTATGGAAGATAGAGTAATATGTGATACTTCCATATTGTCGTAAGTGATATGATCTGGGACATCGAGTGAAACTCTATTCTTTGTATCATCTTAATATAGTCGTAAGTGATAAGTAGTAGAGAAAATGTAATAGTAGGACCGTTTCTTTATCTAAGTGTTCAAGGACTCATGTAGAAATAAAAACAAACCCAGTGGAAAATAAATATATAGATATGTCATGGTTCTTTCTGCCAAACATTTAACCTTTTTAAAAATACTTAAAAAACCCTTATAAATTATGTATTGGTGCTCACGAATCATACATACGTATGTTCCTGTCAAGGCGGTCGCTTTCTTTCACACCCAATACACAGGATAGCACCTCTCTCGTTTAAAAAAGAAGCACTCACAATCAACTCCATAGCCCTAGGAATAGTGTTGGACCAGAAGCACCATCCCTCACATTAAAAATGGAAATCCGTGGCAGGTCCGATTCATCAAACCACCTATAACAATAAGTGGGGGTAGGTTTCCATGTTAATGATCTTAATTATTCGAGATTATTTAACTTAGTACTCCCTCCGTTTCAAAATAGACGTCTCAAATTTATTAAAATTTAGATAAATCTAAACACTATTTAGTATATAGATTTATTCAAAATTTGAAAAACTTAAGACATCTATTGTTGGACGGAGGGAGTAGCAGAATCGAATGCTTGGTCAGTTTCCCCTTGCTAGCTCCTCCCACAAAAAAGAAATCTCTTGTTCCTCTAATTCTGCACAGTACCAATTTTTCTGCTCCCGTAATATTCATATTGTTACAGGACGAAAGAGACGTTGGTGGTGGTATCATATTCATCGCCGAGCTTGACGGATACGTATTTTGTTGCCACTCGCGCCGGTCGTTTTCAGCCGCGTCCGACGGAGCACGCAGCCCCTTTTTTCTTTGCAAGTGATTTCACTGTTTGCCTTGTTCATGTTGCCGGAGGTGCTGTCACGAGTCCAGAGATTCACGTTCAGCACAGGGAAAAGCGCCACTCCGATGCAGAGTGTCGACATTGTGGAGTTTTCAGCCGGGGCCTCTGGGCTCGTTCGTGCATGGACGGCTGTCAATTCTTGGCATCATAGTTCATAACATGACCCCACCGTGCTGCCCTCTTCTGCTTCAATATGCGACTTGGTTATGCTTTTTTTAACGCAGTTCTTAGTTCACTTAGTTGGACTGGACTGTCTAAATATACTTATGTGTACTAAATGGAATCAGAGATTAATTCGTCCTGCAGGATCGGTGAAAAATATCAGAGATCGCTAGTCCAAAGACGTGGAAAGCGGCTGCGTTCTTCGGTCAAATATAGCGTCGTGACGACGTGATGAAAATAATTACTCTGTGCGTAGTACAGTCACACTTGACTTAGCATGGTCAGACGAATGAATTAACGTCACTGACTATTATCAGTTCAGATCTACTTGAAATGTTTTGTGCTTTGCACGCTGGTCAGCTAGATTTGTTTCGCTTGAATTTTGGAGAGATAATTCTTTTGCCTAAGATTAATGAAGCAGAACGGATCCAACAATATAGACCAATCTGTCTTCTTAATGTTAGTTTTAAGATTTTTACCAAAGTTGCAACGATTCGCTTAAATTCAGTGGCGGAACATGTAGTTCGCCTTCACAATTGCTTTTATGCAAGGTCGCAACATCCTTGACGGTGTGGTTACCTTGCATGAAACTGTTCATGAATTACATAGGAATAATTTGAACGGGGTTATTCTTAAAATTGACTTTGAAAAGGCCTATGATAAAGTCAAATGGCCTTTTCTTCAACAGGCCCTTAGAATGAAAGGTTTTTCATCTGAGTGGCAAGCTTTAATCAACAACTTTGTGTCGGGAGGTAGTGTTGCCATAAAAGTTAATGACGATGTTGGTAAATACTTTCAGACAAAAAGGTTTGAGATGTGGAGATCCATTATCACCAATGCTATTTAATATAGTGGGCGATATGCTCATTGCCTTGATTGAGCGTTAAGCTTGATGGCCAAATTGAAGGTGTGATTCCCCATCTAGTTGATGGAGGTTTATCAATACTTCAATATGCCGACGATACAATTTTATTTATGGAACATGACATTGAAAAGCGAAAAATCTGAAATTGATACTTTCAATTTTTGAGCAACTATCGTGGTTGAAAATCAACTTCCATAAAAGTGAATTGTTTTGTTTTGGCGAGGCCGAGATGAAATTAGTCTTTATGTTGATCTCTTTGGTTGTAGTCAAGGTGTTTTTCCGATTCGGTATTTGGGCATTCCGGTTCATTACCGGAGGCTCACTATTGCTGAATGGAAAATCGTTGAGAAAGACTACAACCAAGATTGAGCAGCTGGAAGGGTAAATTGCTATCCATAGGTGAGATTAGTACTCATTAATTCTGTACTAAGTAATATGGTACTGTATATGATATCTTTCTTCCAACTACCAAAAGGAGTCTTGAAAACAATGGACTATCTCCGATCAAGATTCTTTTGGCAAGGAGATAACGAGAAAGAAATACACTGGCTAAATGGAGTGTATTATGCCATTTAAAGATCGTGGGCTGGGTATTCATGATCTTGAGATCAAAATACAGCCCTACTTGGTAAATGGCTCTTCATATTACTTTCAAGACGGTATGGCAAACTCTACTTAAAAGGAAATATATTGGTTCAAAAGCATTGTCATAGCTGGTTTGGAAACCAGGTGACTCTCACTTTTGGGCCGGTTTGATGGCAACGAAGAAAATTTTCTTCAGGTTCGGAACTTTTTCTATTAAGGATGGGTCTCAGATAAGGTTTTGGGAGGATAAGTGGCTGGGTAATGCTACACTCCAAGAACAATATCCTGCATTGTATTCTATTGTTTGTTACAAGGATGCGACGATATCCACTGTTTTAGAATCATTCCCGCCTGTTGTGACTTTTAGACGAGATTTAATTGGAACCAGGCTGGACTCTTGGATCGCATTGCTACATCGCTAGCAATGTACAATTGTCGCTCGGACAAGATGAATTTCGATGGAACTTAAGTGCGAAAGGGTCTTTCTCCGTGAGTTCCTTTTACAATGCACTTGCCCAGCCGGTTATGCCTGTTTTAGATAATAGGATGATTTGGAAGATGACGATACCCCTAAAAAATAAAAAAAATTGCATGGTATCTTCGTCGCGGAGTTATCCTTACTAAAGATAATCTTATTAAGTGGAATTGGCATGGAAACCCTATGTGTCTTTTTTGTCATCACAATGAGACAATCAAACACTTATTTTTTCAATGCAATTTCGCTAGATCTATATGGTCGGTTACCCAGGCAGCTTCAGGCTTGTATCCACCTCGTAGTATTGCCAATATTTTTGGGAATTGGCTACATGGGATAGATAACAAGTATAAGCTACTTCTTCGGGTTGGAGCGATTGCCATTATATGGTCGCTATGGCTGTGTAGAAATGATAAAGTTTTTAATGATATAAATTGTTCTCTCCTGCAGTTATTTATCAATGTACCAAAGACACCGCGATCTTGGTCACTTCTACATCGTGTGGAGTACCACGACCTTTTCACGGAGGTGTGTACGCGGACGGCACGAGATTTGTTTACCCGGCATGGATGGCAGCATAATTTTCGGATAGGCCCTCCCTCTACATTTTAGGCATCTTACAATTTCTCTGATATGTAATTCGCTTATTTATTTTCCTGTTTGGACTTGAACTATGGTGGCTGTGTGCATCTCAGTATGCAGAGGCCGGGTGTAATACTTAAACCTTTTAAGTAATAAAAGCATCCTTTATCGAAAAAAAACGTCACTGACTATTTGACACAAGATTTGTGCATCGATTATTCGACTGTCATTCAGAGGCTAGAATACTAAACATTTTAAACTGAAGTCCTTAGCCCGCGTTAAATTAATAACGCCGAAATGGCAGATACAAGATGCTGAAAATTACACAGCTCAAAAGGAAACGTCGCGGGACAAGTACGCCACCCGAGAATATCATAAGACCACTATCGTCTCGCCCTGGTTCAAAGGGCTCCATACCGCTGACACGAAGAGTAGCTCTCCCTAGAGCACACATGACCACGCACGACAAGGCTGCCGAGGAGAAGAACCTCGCACACGATCACCTCTGCGCACGAGCCGCCCACAAACCTCGGCATCCACAGCAGCATCCACCCATCAAGACACAAGCTTTAGGATGAAGTCACCCGAAGAACCCGCTGCTCCGACATCGCCGACCTCACCACAAAGTCCCAAGGCGACGCCCATGGAGGAACGATGCTAGAACGCCTAGTCGCCCAATTCGAGGGATTTAGCGTTTCACCGGGATCTAAGGGAAAGGGAGGCGAGGATGAACTCTCAACATCGCCCAAGAATGGCAATGGCTCCAGAGTCGCCGATGTCGTGGCCACCGTAATCGGTCAAAAGTTTCCCTAGCTAGAGCCCCACACCCCATCCTCCTAGCAATACCGATCCGCCATGGCTGGAGGAGGCGAGCAACAAGGAAAAAGCAAAGTTGTCTTTGATAGGAAGGTCAACGGCCCGTCGCAGCAACCCTAGACCACCACCCCTGCCGCCCCGCGACCGAGAAGAGGCCACCAACCAGCCAAGGCCCCTCGCTGGGTCGACGCCGCCTCACCGATTGAGGCTGCCGCCTCAAGATCCGAGCCCCACGAAACCACCAATTGCCGGAGCTGCAGAGACAATGGCAACGAGCCTAGTCCAAATACGGAGATCTCCTCCTTCCACGGACCGGGGCCAGAGATCGGATCCCCACCCCATCACCGGCGCCATACCCTAGGCCGTGGCCTGGGGCAACGAGGAGGGAGGGAAAGGAGGAAGAGGGCGCGGTGTTAGGTTTGACCCCTCGTCCCTAGGAGGCGATGAGAGTAAGAGGAGACTAGAATACCAAACTAGATTTCTCTTAGGAATAATAGAAGGAACATAAAAAGAATTCTGGTTTGGCTGAGTCACGCATGACCAAGCTAGAGGAGAGATTCTTAAATCTGGCAGAAAGGAACACTAGTGTATTCTCTAAACGATTATAGAAACGAATAAGAACCTTTCGTACGAATATCAGTCACAGAAGCTTGACAAGACGTAGTATACTAGTAGAACCCCATTCAACATTGTCTACGAGCATACGGAAACGGCCGTACTTGTTAAGTATATCTACACTTAACTTGCACGCAAAAAAATGAAATACTATACCAAGGGAATCCAAATAGTGTCGATTCATGTTAGGAAACACAAATGGGAATAATGGGCGATCCAGAGTTTTCGGCAGCCCCTGCAAGAAGGAACGACAGTCTTGCTAGTTGCTATCGACCAGGCTTCTCAAAGTTTTTGGTGTTAACAACTCTGATGATGAGAATAATTCTTCATGAAACCGTGGATTCGATCGGTGTCTCGACACCAACCACCCAGCAATATGAACCTGACGGAATACCGTTTGCTGTTACCTCACGTAGTCAAAGTTGCCAGACTAGGATTTTGGTAGTTGCTACAACTACTTCTACTCTACTCCACAGTCAGTTGTTTAGACGAAGAGACTAGATCCTGTCCTAAAATAATGTCGGGATTACAGCTCCACGGAATCGTGGGCAGGGTGGTTAGTGGACAGGGCGAAGAAAAAGAAGGGGCGGATTGTTTGACTGACACGGTGACCATTCCTTGCTGGACTCACAAGTCTGGCGCCATTGACTTTTCGCCAAATTATGTGTAAGTTTGACCAGCACCAAACAAAGCTCACATCTAAGCTAGCACGTACGAACCACACAAACAAAGCTGTTTTTTTTTCCTTGAGCACATTGTGTCGAGCGAGTTAGCCTAGGCAAAGACACGGGTGCATATGTACGTGTCATGGCTGACGAGGACCCATGCGCGTCTGCACATGCCTCCATGCCTCTCCTAGAGCTAATTTTTTACATAATACATTTTTAAAATCAATTTCATAAAATAATACATTCGTATCTTAATTGCCTATTTCCCATCGTAGATTTCGAATTTTCTTATTTTATGTCTTATTCATAAAATTGATTAAAGAAACATATTATTTTTAAAAAATAGCCTCCTAGGTCCCAATCGTCACACGTGTACCGGCCGTTCTGCCTAGTAAACACCAAGCAAGCTGGAGTAGGATGTTTTAAGTTTATGAAGAAAATGTATCTAGACTTGTTTTAGTAAATAGATTCACTGTAAGTAAGAGTAAACCTATATACTAAAAATACTTTTGGATATTTGCTTCACAAAGTTAAAATATTTTATATTTTAAAATGAAGAAGGTATAACTTATAAGTACAGTTTGGGTGGCAGTTCTTTTCTTTACCTGCACACACCAATTAACGCCGTTTTAGATGCCCCGGCCCTGGTTGCGATGGTGCCCCTTTCCTAGCAAAAAGAGAGATCGCCGGCCGTGTCGCGGCGGAGACCACAACGATCGTACGGACGCATTCGCCGCACCTGGATGATGATTTTTTTTTTGAACGGTGAAAGGTCCCGAAGGACCGAGATGCTGCCATTAGTCAAAGCGGAGAGTACAAATTACAATAAGACCCAAAAGAAAAAACAAGATAACAACTGTGCCCTTCAAGTTTACACATTGCACCTGCAGAAAGATCGAAGCAATCGAGTCCCGCATCCGCCCGACACTCGCCTCCAGCCGCTCATTGCCGGAACTGGGACGAACCACTTGGCCCAACGCCGACGCCAGAGCCGCGAGGAGAGAGAGAGGCACGGAGGCGGTAGAAGTAGCTCAGCACGAGGCCTCTCGAGCGGCGAGGCCATCCTCATGGCCAAAGATAGCGTTGGCTTATTGCTTCCGCTGAGATCGCCGGAGAAACAGATCGCTCGGGAACAGCGGCCCCACCCATCGCAAGTATCAAAGAAGAAACCAACCTCCTTCCTTCCTCGCCACCATGGCTTACCGAGATCCGAGAGGTAGCTAGTCGCCACGACACCACGAAGGCACACCCGAGCTTTATGGTCGAGCCACCGAGTCCGCAACCTCCGCCAAGAATCGCAACCACCGCAGCTGACACAGAGGGAGACCGGTGACCTCCTCGGCACCGCCGAAAGCACCAAGGAGTAGCTCGATGATGCGGAAGCGAGTCGCCGCCACAACCAAAGCTATCTCCCCGCCGCCACGGCCGGCCGGAGGCCCCAGACCGGCACAACCCCACAACATCCGCAATACCGCCATCGCGAAGAAAGGCGGCGCGGTTCTTTTTCCTCCTCGCCACCACGGCCAGAAGAACAAGCCACAACACCGCCTCTTCACCTCCCCGCCCACGGGCCAGAGAGGAGGAGAACGTACCCATCGCACCACGAACACCGGCTTTATTAACGGAGACCGAAGCCCTCGCCGCCGCTTCAACCGCTGAAGCCACGACTGACGTAGAAGAACTCGACGCCTGGATCTTGCCGCAAAGATCCGCATTCCTCCAAGACTCCACTGGAAAACACCTACACCCACATACAGTCGCCGGCACTCTCCTCAGCCCATCCTCGCCGCGCCGGGCGAGAGAGGCCTCTGGCCGGGCCGGATCTGCGGCATGAGGCTTCAACCATGTAGCAGGGTTGAGAGAGAGAGAGTGGTCGGAGAAATCTTATTCGCACCTGGATGATGATGGAGCCACCACCACCACCATGTGTTCGAATGGACCTACAGTAGACAGCCTCTCTATGACTTTAAGTTAAACTACAAGAAGGTTGGTCCCTAAAGGATAGATCATACTACTAGATTACGATATGATACTAGTACGTGATACTATGTCTCAAGTGCATTATATCATATAGTAGTATTATAGTAGAGATATATTTTGATTTGTAGAATCTACGTAAAATGTGTGTACAAGATTTACGTGTGCAATATGATTTCTAGCTTTACGCTGATATGATACGATGTCTACCCATGATACACTAATCACCCTCTCTTCATTAATTACGCTTCATCGCCGATTTCCAAATTGGCATGTACGATACGCACACTTTATGATCTTGCAGTAGCGACCAGCCTAACACTGCCACAGTACTGACACTAATGGACCTACAGCCATGTACGTACCGCGTTGGGAACCGTGATGCGATCCTGACGCCTTGGCGGATTCCGTCTCCGGGTGGCAACACGTAGCGTAATAGGAAGCCTGGCCTGCCGCGTGCCAGCTGCTCTCGCGTAGGGAACAGGGCCGTACTACGTGGATGATGCCATGCATGCGCTTTGGCTTGGGAGACGCACCTGCACCTGCACGGCTCAAGAATCAAGCCTTGCCTAGGGTACCTTTGGGACCAATCATCTCTCGCTGTTCAGCCTTGCTTAAGTTTTAAGTAACTAGTACTAGTACTAGTAGTGCAATTTGGCCGTTGATTAGGGCAGCCGCCCTCGTGAGCTGCGTCGTCCACTTGTAATGGAATCGGGGAGCCAGTGGCAAATGCCTACGCCGACGAGAGGCCTCTTTCGTAGTTGGGGCCCCCCTCCCTCCTCCCTCCCCCCGTTTTGAGAGTCTCCCGAGAAGTTGGCCGACTTTAGCCCTTCCGCTTACCGTTATTGCCGAGATGGCGAAGGAAGACGCCGAGTAGATAGGAAGTAGTTGTAGGTTGCCAATTTCTTTGTTTTGGCTCGTTTCAGAGTTTGGCTGAACTCTAGATCTTGCCACCCAGATCTATGTAGTTTTAGGGTTCCTTGTCTCTACTTTTCTTCTCCGATGGATGGAGGCCCAAGTTGAGACGGAACCGACGCACTGAATAATTTCGCGGGTGGTGCCCGGCCCTCACGCCGAGGTGCCGCGACTCTCGGTTCCTCTCGGCAAGTGGTTGCGAGGAAGAGGAGATCGATGGTGGAGTTAGTCAGGCGCGAGCAGCTCTGTCCGCCATGGTGGCGGTGGGAGCCGTGGCTGCATGCCATGCGGCGGCGGCCTTGCCTCTCCGCAGTTGGTGTTTGCCTTGATGGAGTGGGTCGGCCGCGGCGACGCTTCCGGCGTGCGGAGGCGAGGAGAAGCGAAGCAACAAGTGCTTCCGGCCTCATTGAGGGGACGTCAACTCGCCGCGCCGAGCAAATCTCAGGGCAACGATTGCCAACGCGAGCTTCACCAAGATGGTGGCCTTGTGTGGCGCCAAGACGCGCCTTTCCAACCTCCGCAGCCGAGGCCTTCTTCGAGTCACTACCGGAAGTTCCCCCGTGTCGGCTAAGTGGTTCGTCCCTGAAGTCATGGTGGCGGCGCACGTCAGGGCTCAATTCTGGAGAGAACCCTGACTCGATTGCTTTTACGCTTTTCTTTCGTGGTCCTCTGCAAATTTTCTGGCCTTTGTTGTAATTTCTTTTTTTTTACCGCTTTGTATTGTGACCCACCGTCAGTTAATTGAACGCAGCTTCGAGGCCCTTCGTGGCCCTTATCCGTTCCAAAAAAAAAAAGACGAGAGGCCTCTTTCCGGGAAGCAAGCACAGCTAGCTTTGAGATTTGTGCACACCCTGTGTAGTATTTTAAACAAAAACTTCACGCTGAAGCACAGTCGCTTTGTTGCGAGGTTACTGGCTACTGGCATTCGAGTAGTATTAAACAAATGCTGACGTTTTCACCAACGGCAAATTCGTTGCACGAGTGCACATTGGCGCTATCTCGCGAGACGCGCACCCACAGCTGGACGTGAAAATTGAAGAAAAGAATGAGACTCGTGTGGACGTATCGCGGGGCTTGGAAGCTTGTGAACACGACGTACGTGCCTGTCCGGCGACACGTACGGGTGGTGGCACCTGCAGCGGAGCGGCCGGAGAGGGGCACGGATGCACGAGCAAGGCGTGGGCGTGGACGGCGGCCGTCCATCCGTCCGCTGTCACGCACCGGCCGGTGGTCTCAAACCATGCCGGGCTCCAGCCAGGCCGTGACGTGTGTGTCTCCTGGACTGTTGTTCTGCTTCCGCCGCAGGGTCTCTACAGTCTTCGGACTGGTCATTGAAGGAAAACTTGGTCAGCTGCAACAGTCCTGGGCCAGGTTACCGTTTGTTTCTGCTCTACTCTGGCTAACATTCAAAACTTGTCCTAAAAGGAGTATTTGCTTTAGTATAAGGGCATGTTTAACGCTGGCCACTTAGGTGGGCGTTTAAATAGATAAAATTTAATTAATTATCATAAATTAAACGGATAAGCGTCTAAAACTGTAACCGAGGGCGATAATTTGGGACGCTAAATACCATTTTTTTTCTGCTGGGCGAAAACGTTTTTCACTTCTTGCGCCGACGCCAGCCAAAATCCCTGATTCACAAGGAATATGGCGTAACGGCTGGGATTCTAATCCCTAGCCCTGTATTAGATACGTGTCCTAAGCAGTTATCACGAAGACACGAATTATATCCCAAATCTGCATCAACACGTTACCTAGCGGTTCTGACTGAATGCACACAACTTGAAAAAGAAAAGATTAAAAAACTTGCTACACAACGATTAATCCCTTGTACACCTACGCTATCAAGACAAAAAAATACAGTTAGCTCCTTCAATAACCTCCACTTTATCGTCTAATACTCATTCTCCTCTTTCATTTTGAAAGATCGTGAAAGAAAAGAGAACAAATTTGTCTAATATTTTCTAGATGTGCACTCATTCTCCACTTTATCCTTTCTCAAGAACTTCAAACACTTTCCTAATCTAGTGCATCTATTGAGAATTACGTAACAACCGCATGAGGAGGTCCTTGAGAAGGAGAAAGTCCTTGAGAAGGATGACGATGAACCTCTCACGAAGTAAGACACAGAGGATTGCAAAATCATGTGTTAATGATTTTATCGTGTACCTTGCTGGATGATACTTTCGCTGAGATCTATTGGTGATGCATACATCTCCCGATGTAGATGATTGAAAAGAAGTCGTCCTAAATGAGATGGACTCGATTCTTCTTCTAATAGAACCTGAGGAATTATCGCAATCAGCGGCCCTATGGTTATAAACATATGGATATAGTGCGGTAAAGAAGAAGTTAAGACCTGATGGTACTATTGAAAATACAGAGATATACCTATACATGTAACTAAGGGCTACACATAGAAAGAAGATTTAAGATTACTTTGACACATATTCACATGTCGCTAGACTCCGACCACCATTTGAGTACTCATCATTCCTCAAGTTATTCTTGGCGGTCTTCTCACCATCAATGGACGTGAAGACAACTTTCTTAATGGAGAGTTGGAACACGAGATCTATAAGTGGATCAATCCTGATGGGTTTGTGGTAAAAGGTGAAGAGACAAAGGTGTACAAGTTATTAAAATCTTTATATGGCCCTCAAAACAAGCAACCTGCAATGGCATGAAAAGTTTGGATGTAACTCTTTCTCACCGCTTTGTCATTAATGAGGCTGATAAATTGTGTTTACTATCGCCATGGTGCGTGCGATAGTGTTATATTATGTTTGTAATGCGGATAACATTCTGACTCTTTGGTACAATCACAGTGAAAGACAGTTTCAAGTCTTTTCAAGGTCAAAAGAGTTTTGATATGAAAGATCCGGAAGAGATCGACATATGATTCTCAACATCAAGCTTATTAAAACGAGTATAATGTGATCAATTTAATCTACATCTCTATTTATGTTGAGAAGGTCTTCAGCCAATTTTGGCTTTATTGATGGCAAGACTTCAACACCTTATGATGCCGCTTGACATTACAAAAGAATAAGAA